>JAWNLS010000039.1:2047500-2647500 GCA_035042185.1 Drosophila kambysellisi
TGAAAAGAGGTACAACAAAATACACAAGTAAGAATGTTGCACTTATATGTATCCGACTGTGAAATACTCTGAGTCCACATTTCAAATATGAAAATCAAGCTGGAATTGCGTTTCCAACTTTAAATGTGGTATTTTAATAGAGTTCAAATCCTGATAAAAAAAAGCCTTGATTTTTGGTAAAGTTGAAAGTTCAAATCTGTCTCTTTCAGTTTTCTTGAAAGTTTATTTCTTGGTACATTTTTGTTATATAAATTCTTCCCAGGTAGAAATTTTAGATAAATATTCACAAGAAGTCTAAAATAAAAGAAGGCCAAGTTGTTGCCAAAAAAAACCTATAAACCCAATATACACTTTATCGCATTGCGGGTTCAAAGTATAAAAAGAAATTATACTGTACAATATATAGACAAGAGTTGAGAATAGAAACATTACAAAACACAAAACCCAATAAAGTGTAACTAACGACAATGGCCAAAATGAAGAGTAGCGAGAAGAGGAGAGGGGAGGAGAGCGGGCTGGGAATGGTGAAGGAATTGTTGCGGAAATGGACAGAAAACATTGGCAGCTTGTTTAAGCTTTTTGGCCAATTTTCGCATTTGTGTGTGTGTGTGTGTGTGTTGCAAAAAGCAAGAAATGTTTATTGCGGTTAAGAGTGGTCAGCAATGGGCAGCGGAGGGGGGGTTTCGGGACTCTCTCAATTGGGGGTATAAGCGAAAAGTTTCATTTATTAAAAAGTTTGTCACGCGGCCATTTTTCAAATGACTGGCAATTTTTCACGTGACAATCCGCACTCGTTCTGCCTATACCTATCTCTCTCTCTCTATCACTATCTCTCTCTCTTTTTTTCTGCCTTTGTCTGTTTAGGAGTTGGCAATTAGCGAGCAGTTTGCTGTTGACTTTTCAGCACAATTTGTCTTGTCGCGCCTGAAAGTAGGCAACGTGCCACAAACCAGGCGCTAAACTTCATAAATTGCTCCATGAGAAAGAGACAGCGAGATACAGAGAGAGAGAGAGAGAGAGCAGTAAAAGATAGACAGAGAAAGCGACTGTTTGTCTTCTACACCGTTAAATGTCAAAATTTATATTTAATTGCATGTATTAAAATGTTTTTTTTATAATTTATTTATGTTACTATGCTATAAAATATTAGCCACACAATTAAAACATTACATTTTTTATTATAATTGATAAATTATTTATTTTTATATAAACTTAACTATTTATATCTATAAATATATAAATTGATATCTCTGTCTTTCCTTAATTTTATATATTTTACTCTCTCTCCCTCTCTCTTTATTTTTTATTTTTAATTAAAATTCAATTAAAGAATTTGACAGATAGGTAGAATTAAGAAAACTATTCTTAATTTGATTTCCTAATTTGTTTAATTATGATGCTAAAAAATATTTCATTTTTTATTTCTTGTAACAAAAAAAATAATGAAGCTTTTTTAAAACCTCAGTTAATATGTTCTCTTACTTCCGTAGTCTATTTTATAACTCTTTTAAGCAACTTCCTAATTTATTACTTCGTATTGCCAAATCACCTAAAAAAAAAAGAAGGAAAATGCAGCAAACATTTCCCCCCACTGTTGCACACCTCACTCCACATTTGAATCCTCTAGCATACTTTGTGGCATCATGTCGCATCGCCACGCACGATTTATCATAATTTTTGTTGTATACCACTTTAGCAGTGGCAGTGGCAGTGGCAGTGGCAGCATCAGTTGCCCAACCAACAACAGCAGCCGCGCACAATGCGGCGTATGAGCGATATTTGTTATTTATGCAAATGAAGTCGCTTGTCCTCTGCATATTTCATATCGAAAACTGCCTCGAACTGGCTCTCAAACGTCGACTCTGTGTGAGCAGAGTGCAAAATAAATGGCCAGGCAATGGTCTCTATTGATACCCTAGCTACCAGCTGGGGGATAGAGAGGTATTTAACAATTGTGGGCAGCAGATGAACACCGATGGAATTCAATAAATATCGGAGTATATAAAAAATAAAAGAACGTAAAGATTGATAAAAACTAATATATGTGTGGAAAAGTGATTAGAAATTCTGACAGAATGCAAAGTCTTCAAATCAAAGAACAGTTTTTTAAGCGGTTTTTTATGAAGTAAAATCAATTAAAGGCTTAAATTCAGTTTTGGTAATCTAGGCTTGAAAGTAGAATATTCTACTTACATAACTTTAAACTTGTTATATCCTTAATATTTTTCCATGCATGTGTAAATATACAACATAAATATAAGATTTTTACACATTACATTTTTTAAATTTCTCATTTTTAACTTAAATTGAAACCATTTAAAATAAAATTAATAAAAAAATCAGAATAATAATTGAAGAATAAAATCAAAATATAATTAATATCTATAAACTTTGACGACTATGCATGGAATTGAAGCTAGAAGTTATATAAAAGTTTGTACCTGGCAAAAGAAAGCATCTCTGAACCCATAAACCATATATAAACTTGATACAGGGAAACTGCCAGTCGAGCTCTCACGACTATAGCCTTCTTGCTTGTTTGTTACATGTAGAAGCCAATCAAAAGGCAAATGCAATAAATTTGCACGAGTGCAAAATGCATTTGGCTAAAGAAACAAACAGTCCACACTCGACAGCCCACAGTCCGCAGTCGGACGACGACAGACGACGATTGGAGAGTTACGAGTTAACAGTTAACAGAGTACAGTTAACAGTTAACAGTTAAGAGTTGGGCGTCCGGTTACAACTCGAACTATGACTATTTGGCCAGTTTATGGGCAACAGAGAAACAGCAGAAACTTTGTTGCTCTTCTTCTTCTTGTTGTTGTTGTTGTTGATTGTTGTTTGCTTGTTGCTTTTGTCTTTTACTGTGTTTTTTCTGATTATTTTTCTTTTTTTTTTTGTTGCTTTCTTTCGTTCTTTGCGCTTCTTTTTAGTTATGTGCTGCAGATGCACTAAAAACTGCCAAAGCAAAACACGAAACGAATGGGTGGCAAGGCTTGAACAGTAGCAGGAGTTGCAGTTGCAAGACGAGTTGCCCAAGCATAAGCTCTTTCTGTGAGTGTGTGTGTGTGAGTGTGTGTCTGTCTTGTCCTTGCCGCTAAATTTTGCGCCTCTACGTGCGACATGCGCCACGCAAATGGCACAACAACAACAGGCAACAACAACAACAACAACTAACTGCAGCCTGCTGCATGCAAAAATGTTCCGGCATATCTGCAACGCTAAGTGGGTCGCCCAAGGCAGGCCCAGCACACGAACACTGTGTGCCTTATGGCCCAGTCACGTTAACCAGGCCCAATCAGCCGTTAAGATGCGACTTTTGCGTTGTCCATTAGCCATACAAAAAATACGAAGAAAACCCAAAAATTGAAATGCAGAAAAAGAGAAATAGAAATTGGTGCTTGAGTGTCTGCTGCGACAGCTGCTTCCCAATTCCAAGTGTCCACAGTAGCTGCTCCTCCTCCTCCAGTAGCTGCTCCTCTACTCCTCCTTAACTGCTCCTTTATCTGCAGCTGATTTGGCTACTACTCCAACTAATTTTACACTCCTTGCAATTTCAACTCCTTATTGCTTTGTCAGCTATCAGAATTTTGCGACAGCCAAAATTATGTTCAAATTATGTTTTATTTTTTAATTTTATTTTATGTAAATAGATTTATTTATCATTTTGTTGGAATGCTAATTAATTTTAAATATTAATATTATATATGTATATATATTATAATAGTAAAACTATAGATCGCCTTACTTATTTAAATATTTATGGATATAAAATTACGCTCAAAATAATTTCCCAATTACAAATAAAAGTAGTCAATAAAAATAAAGACTTATATTTTTAAATATTTCTTTCATTCATAAACAATATTTACTAAAGTTAAATATTCTGTCAATTTTGTTGGATGACACTTCACAAACAAATTTATAATACGCTCTGTGCCACAGTTCGATTTTGGCTTATTTATTTTTCGATTTATTTTACTTGCAACAAACTTTTTATCTTCGACTCCCGTTGCGGTCGTCGTTATCATTAGCGGCAACTTCTCCTGCTGTTTCCTGCGCTATTAGCACAGTTATTTTTAACTGCCTTTGATCTGTTTACTGCCACTGCTCCCTCTATTTTCTTCTCTTTCTTTGCCTGCCACGTTTTCTCACCTGTCTTATCCAGCTGCCACATTTTCACAGCTCCTGTTGCTGCTGCTGCTGCTGCTGCTGCTTCCATTTCTTATTCTTCTTTCGTTGCCTGGCAGCACCTACATCTGCTCCTGTTGCGCCTACTTTGGCTGTGCCCCATTTTGGGGCACTTGCCGCAACCATTTATCAAGCGAGACGAAGGCGAAGCAGCGTAGCGCAAATTGATTATGCTAATTTCAAGTGTTGTTGTTGTTGTTGTTGTAGTCGTTATATTATGACCGCAACACTTTTGGCCTATAACCCATAAGCCCTCAACTGCCCACACTCGTCTCCCTTAGCCACATTAATGACTGTCATTATGTAATGACGGGGACAAGCGAGGAGTGCTTACTTCTGGATATATGTATACACCTATATATATATATATATATATGTATATATGTATCTGTATATTGCTATTAAATTTGCATAGTCGCACACAAGTCTGGACAAGTCGAGACAAGTCGCGACAAGTCCTAAAGTTGTCAGTTGCCGTTCAGTTAACAATTTGTTGTTGTTTTTGTTTTGTTGTTGTTGTTGTTTTTGTTGTTGTTTTTGTTTTTTGGGGCTTGTCACACACAACTCGCTGACAGTTTTACAGTCACCAAAAATCGCGACGAGCCGTCAATTGTTTACTTTTGCCTAGACCAGAAACAAACAGACAGACAAACAGACAGACAGAGACAGGGAGAGAGGGAGGGAGGGAGTGAGGGAGAGAGCTTGATATACAGACAGTCAAAGATGTTGACAGGCAGTTTATTGTTTAATTCTTTTGTTATTGCTAAACTGATGCTTGCAACAGCAAATCAAGCAAAAAAAAAAAACAACAAAAAACAATTGAGAGCTATTTGGGGTATTCCCTGCCTGCTGTTGACAATAGCAGGGCTATTCCCTTGCTGTCCGGGCCAAATTAAAAATTTGTGCACAAATAAGAAGAATCGGGCACAACATTTTCGTCTCTTTGTATATATATTTTTTTTCCATATCGCTTGCTGGGCTTTTTTAATGTTGCATGCAACACAAAAATGTTGTCAACTTTTATTACAATTTCTGTTTGCCACTGTTGTTCCTTTTGTTGTTGCAGCCGCGTTGACACTTAATTGATGGTGGCAAGCCGTGATTGGTGCCATCAGGCCGCTTAGCGCGTTTTAGCCAAATTGTGGGTGGCAAGTGAGAAGTGGGCGTGGAGTGGACTAGAGTGGGGCACCGACTGCCGACTGCCGTAAACTGCAGCGCTATCAAACGAAATTGGCGCGAAAATCGTTTTACCAATTGCTGTTTCAGTTTTGGTCATTAAATTCGGGCCAACAGCAACAAGAGATAAACATGTCAAATATTTTTGTATATTTTTCGTTTCGCTGTGTTTCTCGTTGCCAATTAAAAATGCAGTTTATTTTGTGGCATGTTGTGGAAAATTTTGCAGTCAAATTGCATTTGTAATAAGCCAGTGCAGACGTTGTTGTTTTTGGCCCGAAGAAATTAGTTAATTGACGCTGCTTTGCACCAATATAAAAATCTATAATTTATGGCAAAACTGAAGGTCTTCTTCTATGTAAGTTTTGATAGTCCAACTTGGATAACATTGAAAGGATTCTGAATCGGAATGGATTGTAAAAGGCTATAAAGAAATAAAGTTTACTTTTAAACTTCTCTGAGTTTATTTTAAGGCTGTTTAAATTCCCAAAATATGATAGTTCCATTTACAAATAAGATGTAATTAAAATTATGGACAGACCATTTGGGGCAAGTAGAATTAGCAAATATGAATATATAGTTTAAGGCTTTTTAGAGATTTATTTTATTTATTTTTTTTTATTTATTTACTGTCAACAAAAATCAGTCGACACAAAAAATATAAAAAGTAAGAGACTGAATTAAATAAATACAAGTAAAATGGTGAAATAAACAATAACAAAAATGAAAAAAAAAACAGAACAGGATATGAAACTGCAACTTTACAGATTGAAATTCAGAAATGATAACACAAATTTTGTTTTGAGAATCAGTTGCAAAAATCAATATTATTTTAAACCAGTTTCAGAAAATCAGAAACCAAATCCTGATACCAAGTAAATTTTAAAGTATTCCTAAGTCATTTACTAGTTAAATTTAAAAAGCAAATTTTGTTGTGAGAATCAGTTACAAGAATCAATATTATTTTAAACTAATTTATAAATCTTACATATCAAAATCAGAAACCAAATCCTGATTCCGAGTTATTTTAATCCATTCCTAAATCACTTACAAATTAAATTTGAAAAGCAAATTTTGTTGTGAAAATTAGTTACAAGAATCTATATTATTTTAAGCTAATTCATAAACTTTACATATCAAAATCAAAAACCAAATCCTGATTAAAAATCAATTTTAAGGCCTTCCGAAATCACTAACTAATTAATTGACTAATCAGCTAACAAACACAAGACAAGCTCTACAATATGATTATTATGGCCAAAGACAAACAGTAGCTTACTGGCCAATTTAAAACAATCACAAATATATATTTAAATTGGATTTAAACAACAGACCGATAAATTAAACTGAACATACGCAATTACGCATACGCACCGTTGAGCAATCAGCTGTGGCAGGAAATCTTGGTTAAAGCCAATGCTTGCTCAGACAGAGACGGACAGAGGGAGATAGAGATATACATATAGAAAGAGAGGGAGAGTGTTCAGGTGAAAGAAGTAGAAGAATCGTAAATCAAGGTGTGCGTCGATATCGACGAGCTGAGCTGAACTGAGCTGCTCGGACTTTGGGTCGTCTTTGTTGATGGCGAGGTCGCATTTCCGGTTCCGCGGTGCTGTTTTTAAATTATGTTATCATTGAGCGAAATGCAATTAAGCGCCGATAGCCTACGGTGTGTCAATCAACGGCAAATAAAGGGCTGGCACTAACGGGGCCCCAGCTCAATGTTTAAGCAGATAATAAAACAGAACAGGCAGCAGACGGCAGACGGCAGACGGCTGATGGCTGATGGCTGAAAGGAATGCAAGCAAGGCGGCACAGACAAACGAACCGAACGGATGGAAGCAAGGATTGAGGGAAGGATCAAGCAGGCAACAAGGCAGCGAAGCAGGCAGCGAGGCAGGCAGTCATCAGTCCGTGGCACAGTCACAGCCCCTCAGCATGGTATGCAAGCCGACACGGCCCATGGCATGTGCAGAGTTATCATTTTGCGGTAACCAACGACACAGCGACACACACACACACATAAACACACAAACACACACGCACACCCATATATGTATATACACTGCAGCAAAAGCAGGTGACCAATCAGTGCAATAATATTGCATGCCAAGGATTTTCTACATTTTCATTGCATACTTATGGAGTATTTATTTATTAATTCTCTGATGAATAATTCATTTTAAAAAAAGCTCGGGAAAATCCTCAAAATATTCCAAATATATCAAATATAGGAGAATCAAACGAAGGCGAATTTCGTTTACGGCTATGATTTTCAATATTAATCGGATAGTTTCGATTAACTCGAGATTCTTAGTTGATCTTAATATGAATATTTTCCTCCTGTTTCTTAACAGTTTTAATCATCTTTAAATACGAATATGACAAGTAATATTCATACTAAATCGTATATTTTTAAGACAGTAGATTCAATTTGCAACTAATCGATTTTTATCGATTTTAAAGTCATCGAAAAATTAAATAAACTAATTCGGTTTTTATATTTTTTATATTCCAAATTTGAAGTCTCTTTCTCTTAATCTCTGAGAAGACAAGATTAATGCAGACGGAAGGACAGACACACAAGCAAGCTCTTGGACAACTTTGTTAACGCCTCTTAACCCATTTCCGATGAGTCCAATCAATTAAATTAAATCAGTTAAAATAATTTCACTAATTTATGGCTGATTTTTTTATTTAATATAAAAAATGCAACTTTAAATTTGAAGACACAACATTATTGACTATCCATATTATTTTGCAATGTGTACACACTTAAAATATCACTAGCAGCGCAGGCAGGCAGAAGCGGCAGGTTGGTGGGGCGTGGCGGTGCGGGACGGGGTGGGGCGGGCCGGGGCGGGGCGGGGCAATCCTCAGCCGTCCCGGAGTGCGCAAATTGACTTTTGGCGTTGGCAATGCAGTTGCCGTTGTCATTTCCTGGATTGCACACATTGCGAGGCGACACATGGCGACAACTTGCAAGACAGCAGCAGCAGCAGCAGCAGCAGAAGCAGCAGAAGCAGCGGCAGCGGCAGCAGAAGCAGTTGCCACTGACTGACTGGTTGGTTGGGTGGGGCATGCGGCACGTTAGTTGTGCCACACGCCTCACGCACTCGACTGTAACGTGATAATTTGTCTGACTTGTCGCACACTCGTCTCTATCTATCTCTCTCTCTCACACACACGCTCTTTCTGTCTCTGTCTCTCTATCTCTCTCTATCGCACACATAACTGACGATGTCTCCGCTTGTCGCTCATTGTGGCTTTTGGCCGAGATTGCCAGGCCATTGCTTGTTTGGCTTACACAGTTCTCAACCCCCACCCCCCCCCCCCCCCCCTTCACGAAACCACTCCCCTCTTGCATATATCGTTGACATGCTTGTGCTACCTTTTCTCGTCCTTCGTCCTGCTATTTCCATTCAGCAAATCTGTCACCTGAGTAACAATTATAGCTGCTGGCGTTTTAAGTGTGCCTGTGTGTGCCTCACTGTGTGTGTGTATGTGTGTGTGTGAGGCAGCTCTTCGTTAACTGCAACACTTGATGGCAGTAACTACAAGTATGTGTCTCTCTCTGTATGTGTGTGTGTCGCTGTGTGTGTGTTGCCTACTCAAATCAATCAGCTTCGCAAGCCGTCGAGTTGAAAACTCAGTTGACTTTCAATTGCAATTTTTTGTGCCATGAATGAAATTTTCCTTTCCTTTTTTTTCTTTTTTTTTGATTAATGCACAAATTGAAATTCCACTTTCCTGTCTCTCTCTCTCTCTCTCCCTCTCTCTCTCTCTCTCTCTCTGTCTCTATCTGTTGACTTGTCTGGCTCTCAATAGCGCTTAATCTTGAATACAAATTGCATAATGAGCACATCACAATTTGACCAGCAACTGAAGTGGAACAAAAAACCTGATTCCAGTCAGAACGAAGCTGAAATACACTTGCTTTGAGCTAAAATATTTTTGACTTAATAAAAGTTAGAATGGAATTTAAATAAATATCGATTAAATTAAGAATCACTTTCAATAAAGACTCAAGCAACTCTTCTTGTTTGTTTTGGGATGAAAGATTGTGTTGCAACTGTATTTAATAAATAGTTCAATCAACTTAAATAAATATCAATTAAATTAAGCCCAACTTCAATCCTTAAACTTTCATGTTTGTGACTTAAGCACAAATTTAAATTTGAAATTAGAGAGTTTTCGGATATGGGGCAGCAGTAAGAGGTGATGTGGCAACAAAGGGGTTGGGTGGCAAAATTGGAGTGTTGCATAGATCGTATAGCCATAAATCAATTGGTTTTAATGCCTGGTTGGGTACAACAACAACAACGACAACAACAACAAGTAGAAATCGTACAACGGCAACAAATCTGTAAGCTGAGTGCAAAACCGCAACCCAAAACGCGTTTTCGATCATAAATTATGATGTGACGATGCTGCCGAAGGCAGACAGAAACGGTGGCAACCAGCCGGCAGCGGGCAGCAGGCAGCAGCCAGCAAGCAGCAAACTGGCAAGTGGCAAGTGGCAAGCGGCAAATGGCAGAGCGACGCCTGACTAAAATAGCAAACACCTCGCTCGGAGCAGCAGCAGCAGCAGCAAACCACTGGCCAAAAACCTAATTAAGCCAGGACGACAAACCGGAAGTGGATGTGAGGCAAGAGGCTAGAGGGCTAAGGTTGGAGAGGAACGCAACGTTGCCTGCCACTGTGACTGGCGCCAGGAAACGCTCAAGTGTGGCAACAATGGTTAATGCTTAAGTAATTACAATGCCTCGACGATTAACAATGCAGGCACACACAATACCAAACAGGACCAAACAGGACCAAATAGGACCAAACAGGTCACACAGAGCGCTCCGTGCACCTAATTATCACACATGAGAAACGCTGGCAGACCTCTTCTTCTTCTTCTTCTTCTACCTCTACTTGCTGCTGCCGCACATTTTATGAAAATTTATGTTATGAGCTCATCGATGAATGGATGGCACTCGTGTTTGGCTGATTGATTGGCGGGCTGCGTGTGCCACTTGCCGCATATGCCGCACAGTCAAACGCTTGCCACAGTTTAGTTTCAGTTCAGTCCAAGGACTTTTTGTGGCGCAGACTTTGTGACGCTAAACTCAAGCGTTTGTGCCCCATTATTTCTGCCATGCACAAACGCACTTCAACCATATTTTTTGTTTTAGTTGTTTTTTTTTTTGCTATTCTTTATTCAGAGGCGCGAACAGCTCGAGATACCCTGTACCCAATACACAAATTGCACAAAAGTAGGCTAGACATGTGCATACATTTCGTGTGAGTGGCAGCCGAGTCAAAGGATTCAACAATACTCAATTAGGATAACAAGCAGTCTGAGTCTTTCTTTACCTACAAAAGCTCAATTTGCAATGCAAAAACTCAACAATTCACACTTGAAACAAGCTTCGATCTTCCTAAAAAAAAGAGTCGTTGATTGAAGAGCAATTCAAAGCCAGATTCAATTTATTTGCTATTTTTTGGCACTTGAGATACTTTTTTTTAATGTAAAAATGTTAATTATACAGCAATTTACTTGGGTTTGTTTGAAAAATAAAATAGAACAAAAAATTATTAATAAAGTTTTTTTATCTAAATTTATTTCTGTGTATTTAAATCATAGCAGAGGGAATTATTATTCTGAGGGAGACATTTACGACCCCATAAAGTGTATATATTCTTGATCAGCATATATAGGCAATTCAATATAGATATGTCCGTTTGTATTTATATTTGCCTGTCTCCATCTATGTGAACTAGTATCCCAGTTTTAAGGCAATCTTGTTGAAGCTTTACATATATATATATTAAATGTATCGATCGGATCTTGCTACTATATCATATAGCTATCAATCAATTGAAAGTTGAGTTATTGTACGCAGAATTTTTTATTTGTATTATGCTCCTAATATTATGACACAAATATCCTCTCTATCAGACAACTGAATCATATAGGTTCCGTAGGAAATATGGAAATAGAAAATTCACATCAGTATTTTCTACTTCCATATTTCCTAGATATTCCCTAGATACATTTCATTATGCAAAAATATCTATAGATATATAATCTTCAGCGTGTCTAAGATAGGTTTAATTTCCTTATTTTCCATCTTATTCTTTCTCAATTTCCTTATTTCCTTTCTTGCCCAAGATAAGTCTGGGTATTTGAAATTCATATTTTGATATAATACTTAAATATATAGAATTGTTATATTTACACATAAAACCTAATATTTTCAGTTTCAAAATTACAATAAGAATCAACTTAGCAAAATATTGCATACACAGAGAGAAATCAGAGTTAAGTATTTTGGTATTTCATATTTTCTAGGATATATTTGAGTGGTTCACTTATATTTAAGAGACTCCAACTTGTTGTGGTTGTTGTTGTTGTCAGTTAGTTGGTCGATAGTTGTTGGTTGGGTTTCGTTTCCTTTTTTGCATGGCCAACGCGTAAGCCACTTAAGTTTTTGTGGCACACGCGCTGCGTTCGAGTCGCCACCATTTAGCGCCCCGGCAAAAGTTTTTGTGTTTGGGGCATCATCGATGCCAGGCGACGCTGCCAAAATGCGTTTTGGTTTTGCAGGAGGGGGGAGGCGTGGAAGGGACTTGGTGTGTTGCAACTTGAGCATTGCCATTGCATAGTTTAAGGCAAAACGGTATCGTTGTTGTTGTTGTTGTTGTTTTATTCGCGTTATTTTTTATTATTTTTATACCCTGAACCCATTAAAAATGGGAAAAAAGGGTATAATGGTTTTGTGCAAATGTATGTAACAGGCAGAAGGAAGCATCTCCGACCCCATAAAGTATATATATTCTTGATCAGGATCAATAGCCGAGTCGATCTAGCCCTGTCCGTCTGTCTGTCCGTCTGTCCGTCTGTCCGTCTGTATGAACACGCGGATCTCAGAGACTATAAGAGCTAGAGACTTCAAATTTGGAATATAAGATCTCGTATACCAGGCGCAGATCAAGTTCGCGTTATTTTTTCGATAACTGCCTCAGTTTCTGAATTATCGGATACATTTAGATTTCTGATAGCAGTAAATTGCAGATATCTCTCACAATTTAATGGATACAGTCACCAATTTTGGTTGGTAGGTTGTTGGTGAGGTCCTTGAAAAATCGGCATGTGCCACGCCCACTTCCGACGCCCCCATCACCCCCGACCCAAAAATTTTCAAATGGCTATATCTTCCGCAGTTTTTGAGTAGGGAACGTCAAATTTTGTAGTTATATTACTGATAGTTGCCTTTAAGAACCGATAACAAATTTGTGGTGCCACGCCCACACCTGCGCCTATAATCGACAATTCCGATTGTAAATCGATAACTCCGTATATCTCCGAAAACTTTAAAGATAGAGTAACCAAACTTGGAAGGTAATTTGCTGGTAACCTCCTCCGAAGATTGGCATACCAATTTTTTGACCACGCCCACATCCGCCGCCCCCAGGAACATCGTCCCTAGAAATTTAAAATGCGCATATCTGCCGTAATTTGAAAGCTAGAGTCGCAAAATTTTGCAGGTATGTTACTGGTAACTCCCCCAAAGACCGATAAAAAAATTGGGATGGCCACGCCCACTCCACCTACCTAAACCGATACACCTGTTGGTGTAAATCGATAAACCCATATATCTCACGCAATTTGAAAACTTAAGTCACCAAATTTTAAAGGTATATTGCTAGTAACAACCTTCATAAATGTGGAAAACAAATTTTGGACCACGCCCACTCCCGCCCACAAAAAACGATAAATGCCTGTATCTCCCGCAATTTAAGAGCTACAGTTACCAAACTTAGAAGGTATATTACTAAGATCGAAATCCAAAATATTTTGGGCCACGCCCACTCCCGCCCACAAAAAACGATAAATGCCTGTATCTCCCGCAATTCAAGAGCTACAGTTACCAAACTTAGAAGGTATATTACTAAGATCGGGCCACGCCCACTCCAGCCCCCAAAAACGATAAACCTATAATGCATTTAAAGCTTGGTTCAGGGTATATGGTAGTCGAGCTCACTCGACTACAGCCTTCTTACTTGTTATTTTTTTTTTTTGCCTTTGTTGGTCATGGCACATAAATTGCCGGACTGTAAAGCGGCTTAAACGAATTGCCGGGCTCTGCTGCAGCAACAACTTGGCAGCTGGCACTTGCAACACAAAACGCCCCAAAAAACACCCCTCACTCCTGCCCCATATTGTTGTTGTTGTTGTTGGTTTGTAAGTTTTGCACAATTTATAAATAGTTTGCTTCGTTTTAAAGTTGCCTCCGCTCATTTCTCCTACGTGCCACTTCTGCTGCCATTATCGAGCGCAGTGCCGCAAAGTATGTAATGCATTTTGCTACTTGCAACTTCCTCTTAGTTTCGACTACTTCGTTTGCGCTTAAAATTAACAATAGACCACAATTTCATTGGCAATTACAACATTTGTGGCGCAACGCAGTCACTGAAACTAGCTGCAATTTGTACGCCAACTAATAAAACAACCCTCGCTTAAAAGTTATTTATAAATAACAATTTAAAGATAGAAAAGCAATTCTTAATTTGCAGATCTACTACAAATTAAAATTAAAATTTTTTTTTTATTTTTAAATAAAAGCAGAATCCTTGGGAAATTTGATTAAAAAAAGGGTTTAATTAAATTGTATCTAGCAAGAAAATAAATATATTCTTGATCTGTATCAAAGTCACTGTATTATTTTTTTTTGCAGTGTATAGTTGTTAAGTAAAGTTATATTTTTGTAAAGTCGCAGCTCAAAAAACATAAAAGTTGATATTTTAAGAATTAATCAAAAAAATAAAACAATACACAACTTTCGTCATTTATTTTCGAAGTGAAACTTTGAGAAATTGAACTAAAGAACAAATGCTGCTGCAATGCCGCACAACAATGGACACAAATGTTGGGGCATGCCACAGACTGTAGCGAGCAAATGATGCCGCCTGACTTGGCGCACATTGACAAAAATCTGACAACGCGACAAAGCGTCGCGTCGCCTTGACGCACCCAACACCACCACACAAACCACCCAAATACCACCCCAACCACACACAACCCCACCCAACCACACCGAACCCCCCTTGTCAACCCAATCAAATGGCATGCTTTTAGCAGATTTTACATGCCAATCTGTAAACTGACGGGTAAGAGGATGGGGCAAGGGCAAGTGGCAAGTGGGTCCGCGTTGCAGTTGCAGCAGCTATGACTAAGTTGTAAGCAAAAGTTTTCGCACGCAAAACGCAGCTCGTAAAGTAAACACACTCCGCAACAAAACTTTGGCCCCGAACAAGTGAAGAATGGCGGGTTGCAAGACGTTGTGGCAAGGGTAAGCGGTTGTTGGGGGATGGGGTGGTTTTTGTTTTAAGGGTCGACTGTCTTTGTTGGGTTTGCCGTTCTTGCGCTCAATTTGCGCATTTTTTGCGCGCAATTACTCAGCACGGCTTAAATTCGCAACGCTGGCAGCGTTCCACGCTGCGTCCAAATGTGGCAAGTGGCAAAGTTGCAAGTTGTTGCTGCACTTGGCACTGACTTGGCTTCAACGAGCCGGCTAGCTAGCTGGCTGCTCACTGCGTCCATAAGCCGCCTAAAAGGTGCAAAGTAACTGCCATAAGCCGCTTGACAGACGTTCGCACTGACCCTGAGTCATGCCCCTGACCACGCCCCTAGCCACGCCTCTAGCCACACTGCTTTTGCTGCAGCTGCAATCATTTGCTGCATTTTTTTTTTTTTTGGCAAGAAAAAAATAGACAGCAATAAAAGAATCCGAAGTTTAAACACACTTGTGTTTAAAATTTTTAACTTTAACATTTAACTAAACAATTTCTATAAATAATAATTAATTAAAAACTTAACTTTGAGATTATTTTAAAAAACTTCAGTTTTAGTTTATTATTCCTCAAAAGGATGCATTTTTCCCAAGAAAGAAGCTTCACGAAAAAGAAGACAAAGTTTAACTAACATTCTGCTGCTCATAATTAAAGTTTAATATTTATTTTAAATTTTTTTTAGATTTGATAAATGTTAAAAATTTAATTTTTTATTTTAAATAAAGTACATGTAAAGTCTCAATTATTTTTACCATATGATTGTTAATTGTTTGAGCTCTTTTTATAATTTAAATATATTTTTATATTTTTTATATTTTTCACACTTTCGATACTTTCTTAAAAGCACCTTGCCACACGAAGGGTATTCAGGAAAATGTTTGTTGACAGTTGCTGGGTGTGAATTACGTGCATGTTGCCATTGTCGCTTAGCCCTTTTTTGTTGCTGGCCAACATTGCGTATGCGTAATTCTTAATACTTGCCACTCGCCCCTCCCTCTCTTGCTGTACCTCGCCGTGTCTCCTGCTGTTTGCCTTGACTAGCATTGAGTGGCTTTTAATTGGCTGCCAGCGCCTAACCCTTGCCACATAAATCTTACTCACACATGCCACACCGAGTAAAACGCTTTAAGACCATGCTGCCCCTTGTAGCTGCCCTCTAGTTTTTAGCAGCTGCTAGTCAAATCGACTTTTAATCTGCCGCATATGCTGGCCAGCATCAACTGACCAGGGGCTACAATCCGACACCCACATCCTGCACCCTCCTGGCGCCCTCCTCTCCAAAATATTCTATTTAGCAAAGTGTAAAAACAAAAAAAGGATGAAAAGCGGGGGAAAAAAATTCAAAAGTGAACTAAGCAAGTTTTGTCAGTGGATGTGGAAAGTTTTGTGTGCAGCAAGTTGCCACGTTAATAGATTGCAAGCAGGAAAGAGAAAGAGAGAGAGAGAGAGAAGAAGAGTGCGGGGGAGTGTGGCGACTTGTGGCTCTACTCGTCTAATTGAGAACCGTTTAAATGTTCATTTGAGATATCACTGGAAACGATTTTATTTTATTTTTGTTTTCCAAACTTCAGTTGCAATTTGATTGCATTTTGCTCTTCATTTGTTATGTGGCAAGTTTGATAAGTTTATAAGTTACCAATATCTTTAGCAGCAATGCCAGTAAAACGTTTTAAAAACTGTTAAAATATATATATATAATCGATGTTCGTCAGAGATCAAGAATAAGACACTTTTGGGACAGCATTTGTTGAATTTTCTGTAAGGAAACAAACTTTGGCAGCTGAAAAAAATCTATTTTCAAGTTAAATTAATTTACATTCTAAATTGAAATAGACTTGCGGATAATTTAATAGTTTATTTACGTTTTAGTTACCAGCATCTCTGCTTCTTATCCGATATTAATAAAATGTTTTTATTGCTATCGGAAATCAATTTTAATCGATATACACTAATCGCAAGCAGGCGTCGACATCTATCAAAATTGTGGCTCTTTAACTTCAATAGTCACTGAGATCAATTGATTGTATAGACAAACAGACGGACACGACTTTATTGACTTATCGAATCAAGAATATATACCTTATGGGGTCGTAGCTGATTTCTTCTCCGCTGTGACATTCTCTTGCGCAACTTGATCATATCCCTTGCCCAATTTTTTAATGCAGACTGCATTGAGTTCAATACTAATTTACTTTTGGTTCAAGACAAATCCGTAACTGGCATCGCAAGCGTTTCGATTGATGAATCAAAGCACTGTCAATGCCTCTATCAATATCGAATTCGCAATATATCCAGGCATGCTCCATGGAGAATCCTCTCTGTCCTCCATCCATTGACGCACTTCATTTCACTCAATGACAAATGACAGGCAGCCCAAGAGCGAAACGAGTTGGGGCTAGCTGGGAAGGAGGGAAGGGGGCGGAGAGGGAGGGTTGGTTTAAGGGTCATCATAATAAGAAGCAGCATAACAGGCGACATATTGCCACAAGGCAAAGGGGAGGATGGGGGTTAAATTTATGCGCTTGTTTGTTCCAAGTAGCGCAAGGGAATTTCAAATTGATGGGTAGTTTGGGGGGGAGGGGCTGACACAACTATTCATTTATCGTCTTATTTATGGGTCGCATTTAAGAGAGCCGACAAAGGAAAGCGGCCACTGGCCAAAACCGCCAGTCAAGTGGCATAAAGAAGCCCACAAACAGTTCACAGTTCACAATTCATGGCAATACGGCGTCCTGTCGTCGTCCTTCTGCTCGCTAATGGATTGCGGCACACAAATCTTTAAAATTACCCCGGTAAAACTTTGAAATTAGACGACGTGGATGCAGCAGCAACAAATAGCAAGTAGCAAGTAGCATGTTGCAAGCATTAGCCAGTATCTTAGGCCAACTGGCGTCAGTCTCTAACCAAAAGAAGAAGTCTTGGCTAATTTGTAGTTTCATATTTGATCAAAGGCCAACAAAATAGTAAACAGCTTATGCGACAGATCTATGTTGGTTTTGACTGCGAGTATACCCTGTAATTGGTTGTTGGGAATATTGGATATGACACGAATAGTAAATGCGGCAGATATGTGTTTTTAACTGAGGGAACACTCTTTAATTGGGTATCGAATAAGCGAATAGTTTATTGTTGTGAAAAAGTAAGTACACTCAGAGAAAAATGTTGAACTAACTAATGTATTGAGTAATCAAAAATTAAATCATTTAATCAGATATGCTAGTGAATCCAGAGAAAAATGTTGTTCTAAATTGAACGGAATGACTATCATTTTGCTCTTTGAATTTTATGTACTATGTGATCTTGAAAATTCTAAGAAAAGTTTAAATTTAACATTAAATTAATTACTAATTTTAATCTTAAATCAAAGAAATCAAATTCTGGCTTATCTTCTTCTTATCTTTTTCCATATTTAAACCAAGCAACATTGTTATATTTATGGATAAGTCAACAATAATGGAACATTTAGCTAACTCCATCTGTCTCTCTCTTTCTCTCTCTCTCTCTCTCCTTCTCTTTCTCAATGTTTCAAACACTTGCCAAAATTCATGCCACCCTCTTTCCACACAACTACGCTCACAGGGTATACATAGAAAAACGGCTATTTTGAAACTGATTGGGCAAGTTGCAACTGTGGCAAACATTGGAGGGCCAAAAATTGTACTCAGCACATGTCGTTGGCAATTTGCTATCTTCAAATTGTTTGTGTCTACATCGAAACTTCAAGTTCTGGCCAAAACACTAATTGAAGGCCAACATAAGGCAATCAAATTGAGGCTGAGACAGCGGCTGAGACTGAGACAATAATGGGGCGTGGCAGCACGTAATGCCAATGACAATGACAATTTCTCCAAAAAAAAAGAAGAAAATATACAAAAAAGCCAATGAAAAATTGTAAGAAAATTCTTATGTGACTTAAAACTTTCATAAAATACTCGATTTTTCACTCTGAAACTATTTTAATCAAAACTTCACTAGATTTGCAAAATTTGCAGTGAAAAATCATAATTATAACTTTCTACATCTAAATAATGTCTAAATGGAATTGCAACAGAAATTGTTCATTTTATTTTAATGTGTAAAAAGTATATATTTTTGCCTCATATTTGTTCCAATTTAAGTTCTCAATATTTCCATGTCTTAAAATTTAAATTCAGCTAATGAATAAATAAAACTGCCGCAATAAAAAAAGCAACAAAAAAAATCTGTCAACAATTTGAAGGCAAAACTTTGATAACCACGGCAGAAGTTAATGTTTGAGCGCTGAATGGAAAATAGTGTGATTTTTGTATATATATATATATATATATATAGTTAAAGTTGAGTTTATGCGTCGACCAGATCCAGATCCAGACAGATCGGGGCTCAGACTCGAATCGGCTGACAGGCAACAAAGCACAACTCTTGCGCCAAATCGCAAAATCCCAGGCCTAAAAATAAAAAACCAGGGCTGCAAATAAGTAAAGCAAAGTCTACACACACACACAGTAGTCACACACACACTAGTCACACACACACACACACACCAGTCACACACATTAAGCTGCACATGGCAAATGTAACGTAAAACGTAAAATATTCCTGAATGCAATTCCCATGCATACCAACACACACACACAAACACACACATATAGAGAGAGCCCTTTACTGACACACACACACATACGCACACACACACACAAACACACACACACACACACATACACACACAGAGTTTGTGTGGAAAAAGTCAAACTACAGCATTGCGGATGTTCAGGACATTCAACTGCACTTTGACCCATATTCCATTCCATTTTGTTGCAAATAGCTGCAGCTGCGGACGCACTGCACAAAAACCCAACCGACCAACAACAACAGCAAAAACAACAACAACAACAACAACAGTAGCAGCGTCGCCCAAGGCTTCGAACATGGCCAGCAAACCCAGCCAGCCCAGGCCAGCTGTTGGCCAACCAGAGAGAGAGACAGAGACTCTAGACTCTAGACCCATGGCCCAGTAAATCGTTTAGCTGCATGGCTCACGATTTCCCCCCCCCCCCCCCTTTTTCTAAAAACCCTAGCGTTGATTTTAACCTGGGAAAAACTGTAGCTCTTCTCCTTTTGCACATGATCTCAACAAAAAATAGAAATAAAAATAAAATACTTGTGTCCCATTGCAAATGTCATTTAAAATGCCTGCTCCCGTCTTGTGCCCCAAAAAAATACCTGTGCCTTCAGATAATTTTTAATGTACGTCATTTTGGAAAACTACAAAATTCAAGTGATTTATGTTCTGCTTATATTACAAAATACCAAGCCAAATTTATTATGAAAATCGTTTTCAAAATCTTTACGTGCAATTTTTGGCATATTTTGAATACTCAAAACTGGTTGGGTGCATGTTGACAAAAGTGTCTAAGTAATGTTTTAATAGGTGTCTCATAGGATTCTCAAGTGAGCTACAAAGACAAAGAAAGAAGATAAATAAGTTAAGGAAGTGCAAAACAAATCGCAAAGCGAGAAGCAAATTGAGAAACAATTTGAAAAGCGAAGCCTTTTAACTAAATTATTGCTATCGGAATGTTTTTTCCTGCTTATAAATTCTATTTTTTTTTTCCTATTATAAAATTTTTAATATAAATTTCGAGTTTCAAACCTTGAATGAGGGACTATTTCAGATGGAAAGCGATGTTTATTTTTGATAAAGTTTTGCCTGATTAGAGTTTTGAGTTTTGACCCGTCTTCAATGGAATTTTTTGAAACAGGATTTCGAGACTGAATAACATTTCTAGATCTCTTAGACGACTACAAAATAATGACATAAGCAAGTAGTAAACAAATTATAAGAATAGATTTTAAAAATTGCTCAACATTCGCATGTCCATTTTCCAAATGACAGCCACAATTTCATTTCCACAGCTCATCTCAATTCAGCTTTAGCTCAGTTCAAGCCCAAAATCTCGATACAATTAGTTCAATTTCTACCCCTTCCGCATTTCTGTCCACATTTCAGCTATTGCGACCTGAAGGACTGCAACTCAATCATATTTCATCAAACAAAAGCCCCACATCAACAAAATAGACAAAATAGATAGCAATAAAATAAAAGACAACAACAACAATAAAAAAGTAAAAGACTCGTTTGGGGACTGCGTTCTGGCTAAATCTAAAGCCAATTTTTTTTGTTGTATTTTGTTGTTTGTGGAGTGGTCAAACAATTTGGCCAGAACCCAAGTTGCGGGCAGACGGGTCAGGTGTGTGTGTTGTGACCGCATCCGCAATGCAAGGTAATAAACCAAAAATACGTCAACAACAAAACCATAAAACCAAAAAACATACAGAGATACACTGGGGGAAAATAATAAGACCAAGCTCCGAAAGTAAAATTTTTTTAAGGTTTAGAATTACAGAATAATTTATAAATTTATATTTTGTGCTTTGAATAAAGTCTTTACTTTTTCTATATATTTTTAAAAATATCTTTGTTTATTTAATTTATTTTTAATGCTCGAATTTGTAGAGAACTTTAAGCTAAACTTTAGATTTTCTGAATGAAAATAATGTTTCTAGTGATTTTCATATCAAATTTTCAGAAGTATCTTTAAAAAATCATTCTTTTATTTATATTCCATGTTCAAGCGTTCAGAAAATTCTTCAATTTATTTATTTTTTAATTTATTGTTTCCGAAATATCTTCAAAAAATCTTTCCTAAAATAACTTATTTAAAGCTTCGATTATTTGCCAAGTCTGATTTTCAAAAATATCTGACTACAAAAAAGGATTCTTAAATTGTTTGCCAAGTGTAGAGCGAGCCACACATGTGTCAGCTGAACGAGGTAATTTTAATTATGGCCTCAATGGAGCCACCCTCAAAAAAAAACAAAACAAAAAAAAAGGTAACAGAAATAATGGCCCAAATGCTGTTACCAATAGCTTGATTCATCAGCATGCCGACGGCGTCCTTGTTTGGCAGCAGACATTTGCCGACGTTTTCCTAACGGGCGGCGTTTGTTCGCAATTCGCAATTGGTAACGGTAACGGGGTAACGGGGTAACGGTAACGGTAACGTCAGCAGTAACAGTAACACTAACGGCAGTCCTAACGGTAACCGTATCGAATTGCCGTTGCTCGTTATGGATGCGCGCCAATTGCTTTGGTTGCCCCCCTCTGCTCTCAGCACTCTCTCCACAGACGCAACGCATTTGCCTCTTAGCCAAATTACATAAATTAGTCGCGTGTTTCGCTTCTTCCTCTTCCTCTTCAACTGTTTTTTTTTTTTTGTCTAAATCAAAGCACTGCCGAAAATTTAATGGACTCCTGTGTAAAGTTCAAAAGAAAAACGCACCCGAAAAAAAAAGAAGAAAAACCTAATAGGAAACAGACAACAACAAATGGAACGAAACACGTCGAATACGTGATATTTTGGCAAGATGGAAAAAAATAAACAGAAGCTAATAGGGATGATAGACTAGGGTATACCCTGTAGGGTAGTAATGTTGCTGCCAGCATAGGAATTTATTCCATAGCTACTCTCTGTATATGTTTGAACATAGAACCGGAGCTGGAACCGGAACCGGAACGGAATAATAATAAATTCTGAAGCAATTCCTAAACCTTAACGTAACCAGAACCGAAACACGACTCGATATGAAACCAAATCTGAAGCTATATTAATCTTTTTACAAAAGCTACCTAGCAAATTTCCTGTCTACCGTTTTGAATATTTTCTTTATCTTCTTGATGCTTATCGGGGAATAATTATGTATTTACTCTATAGTCGAATACTGCTGGTAAGTGTCACATGCCTTCAACATCGGTTTATAGGGTATATACCAAAAGCGAATAAAAAAAGAAAACACGCGATTTTGGTACATTACTGATTTCATTAGAAGCCATGGAGCATTGAAATGGGTTAAGAGGGTTGAGGCTTGTTGGGGGTTAAGTTTGGGGTTTTTTTTTTGGTTGGTTTTGGTTGTTGCTTTTGGTTGTTGGCTGTTTTTCGGCGGTGCACCACTGCGTATACGTAATGTTGCATTTTTAGTGCTCGTCGCAGTCGTCGCTCGTTGCTCTGCTTGTCGTCGTCGTCCAGTTGTCCTCGTTGTCTGCGGCTCTTGTTGTACATTTCTGCTGCAGTTTGGGAATTGCCTCAGCACCAGACCCTCAACCCTCAACCCCAAACCCAGACCTCAACCCCAACCCCAACCTGAACCCCAGCCCCTAAACTCACCCCCCTTGTTTTGTGTGTGCATTTTTGCGCATACCTTTGGCAGTTTTTGGCAAAGTCAAAGGTCCTGCAACTCCCCCTGCAAACCCCACGTTCCCTCACCCCACCCCACCACCCTACCACTACCCCCTCTCGAGAGCAACTCTGACCGCTTTCTTGTTGCGTTTCTTTTGCGGTCATAAAATGTTGGCCGGGACACAACCCCAAAAAACGAAATATGGGCCCCGAGTCTCTCGCACATTGCACATCGAAAGAGGTAATTTAATTTATGATGCAGTAAAATTGAAAATCCTCCAGGGCATTGCACAGAGAAAGACAGATAGAGAGACAGAGATGAAGCGAAAGACAGAGAGAGAGAGAGAGAGTTGGGATCTCTTTCCGTTTTGGTGACATGCAGGTAGATAGAGGAATGGCCAGAACTGACAGCTACAGCTGCACAACTTGTTGGCCAGCTTAGCGAGATGAGCCAAGTTATGCATGCGAACGCGTGCCAACCAACCAACCAACCAGCCAAACAGCCAGCCAACCAGCCTTGATGAGCTGCCTAATTGCACTGAGCGAAATTACATATAATAACCAGCAATTTCATGCCTTCCAAATAATTTAGTTTACTAGGAGGTAAGGGCAAAGGAATTTATGTGTTTAATATTTAAAGAAGAAAAAATATATAACCAATTTTAGCTCTAGATCTTAACGTCTTTGAGATCAAGGCACATATATATTCCTGATCAAGTCGATGTAGCCATAACCGTCCTTCTGTCTGTTTCTAAGCTTGATGATGACTCTTGGACAACTTTAGCATTTTTGCTGCAGACCTTATATATGTTAGAGCCTGCCGGATCGAGTCACTATATCATAAAGCTGTCACTGAAACAATCGTTCGACAGAATAGTTCTTGTATGAAAGATTTTTTGTTTTCCAAGATATACATATCAAACTCACTAGCTTCGACTCTTAACAAGCCTCTCACATTTAGCCAAAACTTCAATAAGATATACTATTACTATATAACTTATAGCTAGGATAGAATTTATAATGATGTTTTGAAGTCAGCCAGTTGACTCCGGTCTGCAGTGCAGTGCCTAAGACTCACTTGCCTTTAATCATTAAAATAGCCCCCCACTTTCTCGCAGTGCACATTTTGTCAACGCACGAGCGGACAACGAGGCAGCAGCAACTGCCAGTAACAATAACAAGAGCAACAACAACAACAACAACAGTAACTGCATATCTGCATATGAGAACTACATACATATGGAAGCTATATATATGGATGTGAAAGCTACCAAAAACTGATAACACACTGTCGAGCTGGGCAAGGGACACACACACACACACACAACACTGGACTCGAGGCTTGAAAGGTGTCTTTTTATTTTTGCTGTTGCTGTCGATGTTGCTGCTGCTGTTGCTGTTGTTGCTGCTGTTGCAGCGTCTGCAAGCCCTTTTCGGGGCTGGCTCATGGCTTTGCATATTAAATATGCAACAGCCGCACGCGTAGTGCCTCCCTTGCCCCAAACATGTTTCAGCCACGACAAGGCCCATAAAGCACCTGGAAATGTCTGCCACAGCAACAATAGCAACAGCAGCAGCAACAGCAACAGCAGCAGCAACTGCAACTGCAACAACAACAACAACAACAGGAGAAATGCAGCCTATCGCAGCAGCTGCACGGCAAAAGAATTTACGAGCTGGCAACGTCAGCCAGCAAAAGCAGCAGGTGCAAAAGGGGTGGAAGGATGTGTGGTGGGGGTGAGTGCGGAGGTGGTTGCAGCAGTCGCAGATATGACGGGTATCCAATCATTTTAACGCAAATAAACCACAACAGATGGCGCTGCTGCGTGCGCCTTGTAAGTTGACGCACGACTGACCCTCGCCGACCACAGCCCCCCTTCAAAAAATGCCAATGCAGAGCGACAACTCAGCCAACAACAACAACAACAACAAAACATTTTTTAACATGTTAAGACTGCTCGAGTCGATATTGAACGACTATAAGTATACCCTGTAAACAGCTGTGCTTCCTTAAGCTACTTCATCCAGACTTTGAAGAATGTTTTTGTTCAGCTTTCAGGTTTTCCAAAATGCCTATTTAAGAAACACCAAACACTATATCTCAAGTAATACAATATAAACAATAAAAGAAGTAGAATAATAGAAAAACAATTTAAATCAATATAAATCAATATAAACAATAAAATAAAGTAGTCTAATAAAATTTATATATCTCTTGGCGTATACGTTATATATTCAAAAGTACTAAGAATACGCACCATTACAAATCTGGAAAAATTAGGAAAATTTATAATTGGGATTATTTTGTTATGGACATGCTTATAACTTAAGTTTTTCCCGTATATTGTTAATAATAATAATAATAAAATGTGGTATTTGTTAAAAGTTATGAATTGTTTCCAATTTATTTTCAGAATTTAGTATCTGCTAAATTATATCGATTCTGTAATTGAGTCTTTTTTAATGTAAATGTTTATCATTTAAATTGGGGAAGTTTTTAAAAAATTGAAACAGAGACTGAAGAATACCATTATTAGAAAGTCTATTTCTTAAATACACAAATATATTTAACAAATAAAACATAAAACTGAATTGGTTTTTAAAAAAATAAGCATCGAGTTACACTTCCAGAGCTGAATTACAATTGGGTTAAGTTGCGGTTCCAATTAATAACTGATTTCAATAGTTTTCAACTTTTCAATTGAAGAACAGCCAGAAAATTTATTACTTTATTTTATTTTACTTTATCAACACATTTTCCACTTAGAAATTGTAAATTTTATGTATTTAAAACTACAAAAAAAACGTTCATTTTGTTTATCAATTAATTTTAAAAAGAGTACAGGGTATAAGAAGTGGGCGGCTCAACTTGGTCACAATAATGGATGCGTGCGCGGACCGCGTGGCAGCTTATCACAACAGCAGCAACAACAATAAGCAGCACCAGCAGCAGCAACAATACGTGCAACAGCAGCAATGACTGCAACAATAACAGCAGCCGCAGCAACAACAATGAGAGCAGACGTGTGGCACACACAGCTAAGATGGTCTGGTTTATGCATGCTGCCTCTGAAACTGCGGTCACTTGTGGCATGCCACCGATTCCAGCCCACCCCACCCCCCTCACGCCCTGTCTTATGTTGGCTACCGGTCAGGTTTACTTTTGTTTGCGCTGCGGTCGCGTTGCGCTGGCAATTGGAATTTTTGTCGCATTTACCCAAAGTGCAACGGGACACGAAACGAGGCGAGGCAAACGAAATGAGAATGGTGGCAGCTTGTGGCCAATGTTGTGCTGCAGATAAATCTCATGAAATAATTACACGTGTTACAGTAAATGCTGTTAAATTGTCCAGCCCCAACCCCACTCAGTGGCACCCCACTCTGCACCCCCTACACTCGAGCCATGTTAAATGCATTCATGAATGAGTGAACTGCATAAGTGCCACAAAAGCAGCAGCAGCAGCAACCGTGGCAGCAATGAATGCGATGACGACTTGGCCAAAAGAGAGAGAAACGCGTAACGACGGCGAGTGTTTCAATTTGCACACACACCAAAAGAGTGACAGGGAAGGGAGAGTGGCGGGGAGGGGGAGACAGCCGCAGGACTTATGCCCAATTGGGGAAAATGATTTTGTGCCACTGCGGCAAAGGAAATAAAATAAATACATAAAAATACATATAGCAAAAATTAACAAAAATATAATAAGAAGCAAAAAGAAAAACAAATACTCGACTAGAAGCTACTCTAGAATCGACATAATTCATTTTGAAGCATCGAAAATTCCGATACAAATCGATTAACTATTTGTATTGGATTGATAACAGTTTAAAAATATATCTTTCTTTTGAGCACCTGTAAGCACTTTATCCTAATCGTTTGCGAAACTTGAAGAATATCTATCAAAATTACAATGTAGTGAGATCAAGCATTATCTGTGTATATGAGAAGGACTCACTGTACCTCCCAGTCGAGTTGCCTAATTCTATCTTGTTTTTAAATAAAATTTTATTTATTACATATCACAATCCATTCTGCTCAATCTAATCAACAATACCCATCAAAAATTATATTGATTTACGCATTAAAGTATTTTTAATACTGCGACTTCTGCTCATCTCAGACCACACGCAGGGTATTAAATTAACCATAAAGTATATGTTTATCCAATAAATATATATATATATAAATATATATATATGTGTGTGTGTTCTTATATAGCCCCGCACAAAATATAATAAATGTGCGCATTTCGTGCGCCTTAAAAATAAATTGAAAATCAACTGCGGGGAAATTGCTGGGAAATTGCGTCGAATCGCTTTGCAACGCGTCGCATCGCGTTGCTCATTAGCGGTTGGCCAAAAAGTGTTGCCTGCTTTTTGGCGCAAGTCAATAAAAGCCATTAAAAATTTTAACAGCTGCATTTGCGAGCAATACTTTTATCCATACTTGCCAACTGGCCAACCACCAAATAATAAAATGCCATTAAGCACACAACACGCAGCCAGCTCTTGATATCATATATATAAATATATGATATATATATAAATATATATATAGATATATGTATATACATATGTGGATATGCATATCATATTTTGCAGCGAAAAGATGCCTGCGCTGTTCAAATATTTGCACGGCATTTATTGAAAGGACTACGGTTTAATAATTTGCAAATTTTCGGTATTTTTATCAATGCTGCATGCACTCGATTGGGCCGATAATATATATATTAAGGATAACAATTAAATAAGTCGGTTAAATGAGCTGCGATGCTTATTTAGTCTAGCGAAATGCTAATTAAATAGCTTATTTTGTGTGCAGATACTTTATGCGAAATTTATGTAGTCTCAGCTTTTAAGCTTAAAATAAAAATTAAATAAATTTATATATATTTTTTTTAAGCTGATATTTTATATAATAGTTCCTTAATCAACCTTAAAGCTTAAAAAATGTGTTTAATATATTTTTTAAATAAATATTTTATACAAAGCTTAAAATAAAAATTAAATAAATATATATATATACAGTGTCTACCACCTTATTTGGAACGGTGTCTAGCAATAATTTTAAAGTGCTATAAATTTGTTTAATGTTATATCACATTTGAACAATAACCTTTAGTTTTTACTAAAATTTATATATGTATATATTTTTTTTAAGCAGATACTTTAATAATTCCTTAATCTACCTATAAGCTTAAAAAACGTATTTAATATATTTTTTAAATAAATACTTTACACGAAGTTTCTTTAATCTAACTTTTATAGTAGCTGAGTGCATTTGTTTTATTTTTGAGTCCTAAATACGTCTAAATACCTACAAGTTTGGTGACCCCTATTAAGGGGTAACATAACTATTTAAAGTCTAAATAATGCATAGAAACACCCAAAGCAAAACGTGATGCGCTCTATTTCATTCCATCCATTCCGATGGTAGTTTTTTACTTTAGACATAAAAAAGAAAAATACTTTAACGACAAGCCATAAAAAAAAGGAGAAATAACAAATAATGATTTTTTTTTTTTTGGGGTGTTAGATTTGGTGGTGCATAATTTATAACGCAATCACGTGGCTTGCGCCTTTTGCAAAGGCGCCAAAAATATGAATAGAGAGCGACTAAATAATTTGGAAATGATTTACAATATTGCACACAGGCGCAGACAGACAAGGAAATGGGGGGAGCAGAGTGATGGGGGGGAGAGGAGTGATAGTTGAAAAAAGGGGTGCGACTTGTCGGCGTTGTTCATAAATCTAACGGCATGACGAAAAGATGCAGAGAGAGTTAGAGAGGGGACTACCCCAAAATTACAGCCTGAAATGATGCATGACTTCCAAAAAGAGCACTTAAAAATGGCCAGCTTTATTTGTGCAAAGAGTCCTTGACAGAAACCCAACCTCATATATATCGTATATATTTTTTTTTGCATGTCCTGCGGCGCTAATTCAGTTATATATTGTCAGTTGTGCCTAATCTAGTGGCCCAAAACAAATGATCAAAAGCCAATTTGACGCATTCACAACGGCCTCAGCTTCAGCATCTTCTTTTTCTTCTCGCTTCGCACAACTCGCTCCTGTTGCGATAATTGCAATGGCTGCCATTTCAATTTGCCAGCTGCCAGGCACACTTTGATCGATGGCCGACAACCCGTTGTTCAACGTTCAACGTTCAACATTCAGCGTTCAGCGTGCAACGTTTTGTTGTCAAACATTTTCGCGCCTTGACCATTTGTCTCCTTCTTTTTAGTTATTTTCGTGTTGCTTTTACTTGGAGAGGCATAAACATTTTTGCATGCAGCTTGCCAGACAGGAAATATTTATAAATTCAAAGAGTTAGCCAAGCTAAAATAACTGTAACTATTTGTGATCAAGTTTGAGGGTCGAAAGGTGATTTTCTTAGCACTAAACTAAAACCTGAACCTATTAAAAATGGAAAAAATGCTAAATTAATGTCATGTAAAAATTTGTAACAGGTAAAAAGCATCTTCGATCGCATAAGATACATATTTTCTTAATCATCAGTTAAGAAAGACTGTTTGGATTTAAATTAATTAGCATTTAGGTATAGTTTAACAGTTTCTTATCTACAAGTTTATTTTATATCAATAATTTAACTGCATAAATAGTCCAAATAACTGTTACTAGGATAAAAAGAAACTAATTTTCAGCATTTAGATAAAAGCATAAAGGGTTTGTTGTTAATATTAGCGGCAAGAAGGTTCTAGGGAGGAGACTCTCCAACCTTCCAATAATTTATAATCTCTCCGAATTCCTAATATATTAATTTTAAGGTATTTTTACACACGACAAAACACCTACCAACTGTCTAAAGGCTTAACAAAATAAGCCCATTCCAATAATAACAAATATATTGTAATAATAATGAAAAGTGGAAAAAGTGTCTGATTTTCAAAGACTGTAGTCTGTAATTATTCTTCATATTAAATTTAATAAACTTCTTCGAAGAGCATTTCAAATTTGTGTAAATCGTGAGTTTTCCTAGCTTTACTACTTTTATTGTTATTTGTGTTTGCAATGCGGCGCCTTAATTAAAAAGCTGCACGTCGTTTTGCAACACTCTTTGAGTAGTGCAGTTTTTGATCAACAGTGCGCCCATAGAAGGGTTACAGCGGGAGGGTGGGGTAACAAGGGGGGAGGGGCTGTTGCAAAATAGCGGCAGTACTTGTATTTATGAGTTGGCACGCAGCAGCGCAGCATGATTTACAGTTTAAACCGAGAGAGAGAGGGAAAGAGAGGGATAGAGAGAGAGAAAGAGGGAACAAACAAAGGCGAGCGCCAAGAATTAGCCGCAATGGCTCATCAATCATTTGGCGGGGCACAGGAATGGCGGGGGACGCTGGACGAGGCAGTAAGAATGAGGCAACCACCTTTTTGATGCCTGTTGTAATCCTTTCGGGGCACTTATGACTCGACTCGAGCTTTATGGCCATATTATGCTTAATAAAGCTGCCTTTTTCTTTACTCGTTTTTTCCTCTTTTTTTTGTTTCTGTATTTTTATCTATGCATCGGTTTTGCGAGAGTTTTATCTGCGAGTCGCGTCATAATGGAGTCCTTGCTCCTGCAGCCGGAGTTGGAGTCGTAGTCGAAGCGTGTGATTTATGTGATTACTTCAATGCGGCGACGTTGCGCCAAAAAAAAAACACACACACACACACACACACAAATGTATATAAAGACTTAAAAGAAAACAAAAAGTAAAAAATAAAAAATAAAAGAGAGGAGCAGAGAAAGAAACGTAAAATTATTACGCATAGATGGGCCATAGAAATATATATGTATAGATGGGTAGCAGCCATTGAGCCATTGAGCCATCGTTCCAGATTTAAGTACGTAATAATAAACTGGCAGTCCCATAAAATGGACATTGACTTCTTGACTGCAAACATTTTGCGGTCACAGCATTTGTCGTTTGTCCTCTGCCGGCAGTAAATATATAAATATATCCATAAGGAGACAAATAAATATGCAACAACATTTTGTTGCTTCATTTGCAATTAACACTCACTGGCCGCTGGACTCTTGAGTCTTTCTTTCTCTCACTCGCTCCTGACTCTGTGCATATTTCTTTCTCTCTCTTTCTCTCAATCTGTTTCTGTTAATCTGTCTTTGACTTTAAGATTCAAATTATCTAAAAAAATATATAAAATATAAAATAGATTTCAACTATATTTCAAGGGAAGTAAAAATGCTTTATGATGGAGATATCCTGAACCCAAGACTTTACAATTTATAAGATTTAGATATTTATGTATAAATAATAAGATATATATATATATATATATATATAAATATATGTATTTATCTAAAAATGTTTGAAACTTTTGCTTAATACGAATATATGAATTTTAACAGTTTTTCTAAACCGGTTTTTATGAAATTTTTACTGTTAATTAATAGTTTCACAGGGTTTTATTATCTATCAATTGAAATACAATATCTATACAATTATTTATTATATTTTCCCCCCTTCTCCACCGTTATTTAATAAATGCCTGAAATAAAATGGCGCTCATCATATTTACAGTTGACAGATTTGGACATGCACACAAGCACCGCTAGGTGGCGCTCTGACATAGAATAATTCGATGTTTAGCAATTTTCTTGTTTTTTTTATTTAGGGTGTATTAAATGCCAGTTTGTTGGATGTAATTTAATATTTATAATATGCACAATATATATATGCTGCCATTATGTTTGCATGATCTGTCAATCTATTGCAATTGCCAAAGCACACCCCCAGAGCAGGAGCAGGAGCAGGAGTACGAGGAGGAGGGGCGGAGAAGGACCGTCAACAAAAAAAAACAATGCACAAAAGGAATTGAGCGAAAAGTGCCGTTATCTATTTATATCGCTTTTTGGCTTTTTGGCTGAAAACTACTAACGAACGACACCTGCAGGAGGAACCACCCCCACCCCTTGCAACACGTAGCGTGTGCCGCTTTTTTGTGCTGCTGCTGCTGGTTCTTCTTCTTCTGCTTATTGTTTGCATTTGTTGTTTAATTTTTTGCTCCATTTACGTTTTTTGTTTTTTTTTTCTTCTTTTTCCTTTTGCGATACACCAAAAATTGTTGCTGCCGCTTAATGTTGTTGTTGTTGTTGCTGTTGCACGAATGTTGTAAATCAAAAGTAGGCGAGTCACACGAAAGGCTCAGGTTCAGGTTTTCTGGGCTGCTTTTCTGGCTGCAGGCCTCGTTTCAGTTGCAGCGTGGCAAAAGCTGAGGCAACAAAGCTCGCAGCGCCTATTTGACTGGCAGGCCGAGCGGATAACGCTGGCAATTATCGCGCTTGTGTGGCACGAACAGCGGAAGCGGCAGAGGCGCCATCATGTTCAACTCTTCCCCCTACCCACACTCCCCTAACACTCCCAAAACTCCTCTAGCCAAAAAAAAAAACAACCTCATTGTTTTGTTTGCTGGCATCTTTTTGTGCATTGCAATTGTTAACAACAACAAAAACAACAACAAACGGGAAAACGGGAAGGCAGAGTTCTGTTTTGGACTGTTAAAGTAAGAAATACCCTAACAAATATATAGCATAATTTTATTATTTTATTTATATTATTTAATTACATTGTTAATTTATAAATATTTATATATATTAAAATTTTTCCTTTCCAATCCAGCGAATCGAAGGCTTCGCGTCGGACTCGTCAATTTGAATAGTCAATAATTAAATAAATATATATATAAATAAATATATATATAAATTAAAAAATTAAATAAAATTAACTTGACATTAAAAAATAGATCATTTTTTATATATTTAATTACTTGGATTATTTTTTTCGTCCGATTCTGTCATTTGAACCAACTTTAGATGTGACAGATATGTTCACAATTTTCCCAAGAAAGGAGGAGTTAGCGAAGCAGCCGGACAGACAAGCGGACATGGCTATATCGATTTGGCTAGTAACGCAGATCAAGATATACGCATTATTCATATACAAAATATTTGCCAATTGTTACAACTGCAATCGCTTAATTATAATACCCACTCATCAGAAGCGCATAACAAAAAAAAAGCAAGCTGTTTTTGTTGCTGTTGTCCCAAAATATGACCCAAACTTTACCCCCTCTCCCCCCCCACACACTCACACACCCCTGGAGGGACTGTTAGTTGCAGCTAGGCAGTCAGTCAGTCATTGAAGTCATTTATTGCCACCAATGTTGTACGCTGTTTTTGCTCGAATAACTGTGCTAGGTTTTTTATTTAGGTGTGTCATGTGTGTGTGTGTGAGTGTGTGTGAGTGTGTGTGAGTGTGTGTGGTGTGTGTGTTGATAGCACGCCTGGTCAAAGGCGAGCGCTGACCGTTTCGTGTGCAGGATGTGTTTGCAATTTGTGGACACGCCGACCCTCATTTTATTGCCATTGTTGTTCTTGTTTTTTGTCGAATTTTTTTTCTTTTTATAAATATAAATATATATATTTATAATATACATTGTTGTACGCTTTTTCTTTGCATATTTTATGGGTTCTGCTCTTTTTTGTTAATTAAATGCGAATTGCATATGAAAAAGCTTTGAATTAACAATCCATTTTTTATGAAGTTTTTTAATAGTGTTTAATCCTCAGTTTAAGAGAGATTTCCTTTTTAAGAACTTCATAAAACGCGATTTGAGCTCGATATTTATAAATATATAAGCATAAATGTTTGTAAAAGAACTATAGACTAAGAAGAAGCACAAATGGGCAATAATAATAATATATATACTTAATAATAATAATATATATATACCACCAAATAATATTATATACACTACTTAAACGTTATGACAGTTTTAGTTGTGATTCTTGATTCAAATATCTTCCAAAAATATAAACTAATTTTTTTCCTGTTTTTTTTTTTCTTTTTTGCTCTATATATTCTATTAGACAGCAGCTGATAAGCCAAATTGTTTGTTTTTTTAACGCCACGCGATATTTAACGTCGTCTCGTGTTCGTTTTTTATCTTTTTGTTTTTTTTGTTTCTCTGTTTCTTTCGTGTGGGAATATCGTGACATCCATAAAAAAAGTTGCCAAGGCAAACATGCTATAGACATACATACATATATATATATAGTATACATATGTGGGCCAATTTAGCTATTTCGCAGTGACATTTGAGGCGCGAGGTCTCCAGAGACAATCAAAATTAAATGACTTTCAGTGCTGACATGCAAGTAGCAAGCAGCAAGCATGTAGCAAGTAGCCAAAAACCAGCCTAAATCAAGCAGCTAAAGTAATCTTTGCCATTCCAACTAAAAAATGAAAACATTTACATCTCAACAAAAAAATTTGTTTAATCCAGGACTCGAACCTTAGTTGGGCCATCAAAATTTGACTAGTTGGCAATGCGTGACAACGCTGGTTTTCATAGATATTGAAAACTCAAAAGTAATCTTTGCTCTTCCGACAAGAAGAAAACTCCAAAATTTCACACAAGAAATGTGATTTAGCCAATATGCGAACCAGGCTCGACCACCATAACTAGTTGGCAACACAGCCAATTAACTGGTTGGCAACGCGTCTTTCTACCGGGTGGCAGCTCTGCAAAGCAATCGCAAGTTTGTTTGATTATTACAATCTAAGCAAGCTCGTTCCTAAATAAGACGAAATTAATAGACATAAGGAATCACACCTTAAGATAACATAGCATACATGAAAAGTAATTAATTTGCTTACATCTTTCCTTTTACGTTTCACATATGAAATTGCGAGCAATTTTACTTTAAATTTGCATATCTCTAATGCAATTCGTATTAAAATTCATGATACATGAAGAACGAAGCCATGCATTGATTATACGCCGACATAAAAATTGCGATGCCTTCTTTTTTGCACGCCGTCCGAATCGAAAATGTCGTGCCTTGGAACATTGAACAGCTGTTCGTTGGCCGCACGCGATTTTTGTTATTTAAAAGAGAAGGAATGGCGTGTGTCAGCTGCTCAGTAAACACAAATAAATATAAATGCAGCAAATGCTTGGCACCCTAGTATGTAATGCAATTCAATTATAATTATGTATAATACAACTTACACTTGCAATTTTCACAGCTGTTCTGTTGATTGTTACAAAAAGCATAAGCAGTTGCCAGAATGTGAGGAAATCGCAACAGCAGCAGCAGAAACAACAGCAACAGCAGCTCAGCATTTGGAAACGGAACCAACTATTTATGCACCATTCAGCACAGAAGACACTGTGCCGCCATCCCGATTGCAGCAGCTGAGTATGTCCTCTTTCGCTCTTTCTAATCAGCGACTGTTAATTCCTTTTTGGTTCCAGATAACTGTGAACCGTTGCGACAACTGCTTTATAATCCCCATTTGCGTGCTCTGCTCCAGCAAATTGACGTCGCTCACAATGCAAATCTAGCAATGACGGCCGCTATGCAAGAACCGTTATTTGTTGAATTTGCTAATGCATGTTTGCAGGTTGTGGAACCAATGACAGATGCCGAACGTGCCGAGATGAATTTGTACAGCTAACACTTTATAGTCAATAATTGTGACTAGAGATCGGCCAACGAAAATTATAAGTTATGTTGATTCTAAATTTTAAGACTCATTTATTACATATGTTAAGCGTAGCCTTATAGAATAGAAAAAACATTCTTTACAAATTACTGTCTGGGATTATCGCCAGTGCGCTTGATTTTGGCCCAGTTATCATCATCGTCGAATAAATCATCGAAATCGTTGTAAAAGTCAGCGTGGACATGTTTCTCATTGGTGGGTGCAGGCAAATGATCCATCATCATTCCAGTGGCACTGCCAGACTATAAATAAAATGCATACATTTATCTGATGCCATTTTGCATCACTATGCAATTTGCATCTGCTTACCTCCTCCATGTCCATGTAGCCGGCGCCCTCCGAAAACATCTCATCAACAGCCAACGATGGTTTCATATTTAAATCCATTATTTTTTATGCTTTTTGACTACGTCTGAAACTTAATTTAATAAAAGTTGTTTACGCTCGCTGTCTGCCAAGAGTACCGTGCTGCCACCTTATTATAAGGAGTGTGACCGTTTCTCAAAACATGGCAACACTATCATTGTCAAACAGCTGTGCATATTCCGGCTAATTTTCTGTTGTCTACAAAAAAATGGTTCGAGTTGGTTTGCAAATCTCCGCCACGTTCGAGAATGTTGATAGCCTGGAAACCAGTGGCGATTATGCGTATTTCTTCAAAGTAACTTGCACCAATTGCGGCGAACCATCAGATAAATGGCACGATATCAGCGAAACGGAACGCGTGCAGCAAGACACAAGAAATGCAGCCGGTTTTAATTTCTACATGAAATGTAAAATGTGTGGACGCGAAAACAGCATCGATGTGGTGGAAAAGTCCAGTGGTACGTTCGTCATAATCCAATAAGAAATGGTCTTATTACAATCATCTCTCAATTTACAGTTGCATACACCGCCGACGATGCTGGCAAGTTCAAGACAATTGTTGTGTTCGATTGTCGCGGCGTGGAACCAGTGGAATTTTCACCACGCATCGGCTGGAAGGTGAAATCTTCGGAAAATGGTCAGGCATTCGAAGATGTTGATCTGTCCGACGACGATTGGGTCGAATACGATCAAAAGAACAAGAACTCCGTCGGCATTTATGAGTTTGCCTCGAAATTTATCAAGCTAAAGAAATGAGAAGTTTTTTTTAATAAAAAAACAAATTGACATTTGAGAAGCATTTTTCTTTTTGCAGTTTTACTTTTCACATAAAAAATTAAGCGTACGTGAGTCTAATAAATATATAAAATATATATAGTTAATTTAAATATTTAGTCATGTTATGCTGAGGCGCTTTAAGACACTATATGATACTATGCAAAAATATATATGTGCTCCATTTAGTTTCGAATTTCCAGATAGTAAATGTTATCAGACAGGTGTACATTATTAAAATATATATTTATATATACATTTATATTTGTATATATACATACATATATAGACTTATGTGCTATAATTACGTAGCAGTATATAAAGGAATAAACACAACGCCACTGGTGAATAGTGATAAAGATATATATATATAAATATATATATATGGAGATATACAAAATAACCCTAACAAGTTATAAATTAAATTAATGAATGCGTCAGTAAGATTACAATTTTTAACATTAATTCAAACAGATGGACTTAAATATTAAACTAGACTTCAAATTAAATTCATGTCTTCAATTTTAATCATTTGCATTTTAGTGGCACTTATCGGCCACAATGGGAAAGCGCACAACGCGGATCTCATTGCCGTAATCGCAGACAACCGAGTCGCAGGCAAGCATCATTATCTTCGGGCACAGCTGCAGATTGGCAAAGTCCAGCTTAACCTCACGCGCCGGCTGTCCAGTTCGCACATCCCACACAATCAAAGAACCTGCGTGCAAGATAAAACAAAAAAATGGAAGTATGATTAAGTGGTGCACGCTATTTTAAAAAGGTAGTATTAAATGCAGGGTTTCTATCTCTAGTGGTTACTTTCCACTGACATAACTTTTGTAAAATAATATATTAATTCTGAGCAGAATCTTACCCATCTTACTGGTGACTAGCAGCGATGGCGTTAGCATTAATAGGCTCGAATATGCATTCGAGATGTTAATGGTGGTGAGCAGGTTGCCCTGAAAGCGTTCCCAGACGCAGATCCGCTCGTCTGTGCCCAAGGAGATGACATAGCTGGGCGCACAGACCAAGCAGCTGACTGCGCCATCATGTGCCTGTATATTGTACAAACAGGCGCCTGTAAAGAGATCCCAGACACAAAGCAATCCATCCTGCGAACCAGAGCCACCAGTGCCGGGCTGCCAGCGATCGACAAAGAGGCAGGTGACAGGACCACAATGTCCATGCAGCGTATACTCCATATCCGACTTGTTAAGGCAATATACCTGCAATGTAAAAGGGGAATTAATTTAATATTCAGTTTCAAGTGGAGTTAAATGTTGCTTGCCTTTAGTGTGTGATCTTGACTGCCGGTGAAGACCATATCGTTAACCACCTGCATGCAGGTTATGGGCTGCTGGTGCGCCAAACGCACACCCTCCAGAGTTATCTTCATTTCCTCCTTGGTGGTCTGGGGGCCACGCTGTTGATGCGGATGCTGCATCAGACCAATGCTGCCTGTCGAACCGGTGCGAACATGTGCTATTTTAAATACAAATTATTTAATAATTATTATTTAAAACTCAAACCGTAATTTTCTAATATTTCTCAATTGGATTTTATCTTTTAAAGAATCGTTTTTAAATGCAACCGATCCACTGTAATGGCTAATGTTAAAATAACCGGGGTGCAGGCAATAATTACAGAATTCCAATTAGCCACTACACAATAACAGAAGCACAATTATAACAGCGATAACAAAGCTAGGCTTTTGTTTTATCGATAGCAGTACTGTTAACGTTTTAGGCGGTCTTTTTAAATTTGACAAAACTTACTGCGTCTATAGGCCGAAGTGAAGCCCCAATCGATCTGTTTGCCCTTGTAGTACGTCTCCAAGCGATAGAAATCGAGTCGACCATTGAGGCGAGCGACAATCACACGATCGCCATTCAGATGGATGTGGGTAATGCCCTGATTTCGTTTCGCATCCTCCTGGTAGGCACACTTTAGGACACCGGCGGGTGCCTCCCACAGCTCCACACGGCCATTGGCACACCCGACCGCAATGAGATTATCGAAATAGTCCAGACACCACACCGGCGATGTGTGCAACTTGCGCAACAGCGTTTGCCCATCCTGGCGCGGCTGGGCAATTTGCATATCACTGCGTCCAATGCTGGCCAACTGCTCTCCACTGCGTCCATCCCAGACGCGTATCTGACCCTTGAGACAGCAGCTGATGATATAATTGCCATCGGACACCAAGCACTCGATGCGATGCTTATGCCCTGCAATTTGAGTCGGAACACCCTCCAAAATGTGCTCGGTTTGTTTGTAGGGCGCCTCGGATTCATGCCAACTGGAACGCCATTCGGCATAGTTGCGGGTGCAGATGCAGCGATAGAAAACGACCATAGTGTAGCAGAGCACAAAGATGCTGATGCAGCACAGCATAATGGCAAAGAAGATCTCCATGGGACTCTTGGGCACCAGGGGAGTGCCGCCAGGCATAACCATCGGGGATTCCCGTCGCGGATCATCATCATTGAAATCGAGTGGATCCAATGCGGCCGCCAAGGCTTTCCATTGGAAATTCTGCTGGATTTGCTCCTGCGGATTACGCAACAACGTTGCCAACTCTGGTGAGATGGCATGGGTGAGTCTAATCGTGGGCAGGAGCGCAACATATTGTCCACTCAGCGAGACATTGTACTGCTTCATGATCGTTGACCAATGGAAATTGGACAGAAAATAGTTGAGTTCAAAATTAGGATAACGGAGACGCAACAATTCCGCCACCGTCTCATTGAAATCATGCGGTGGCTGCCCAGTTGTTGACTGTACATAATTCGGTCGCTCTCCCGCTGGCTTGAATCCCTTCAGGAAACTGGAGACGGCGCCGCGTGTTGCCTGCAGATGACGTTGCAACTCATACGAGGTGCTCATTGTGCCATTGCTCTGCAGGCTGAACAATTGCTCGAGGCAGCCAGAGTTGTAGAGAATCGAACAGATCCACACACTCATCCAGATCATGAAGGCGCGCTGAAAGAAGCGTGTGCGTGCCCAGAAATTCACAATCTTAATGCGCTTGGGGATGCGTGCCTCCTGCGCCGAATGCCCGCCACCATGTCCATTGACCAGCGTGTTGCGTTCCCCACCCACAGACATGGTGTCCGCAAAGCAGAGCTTTGGATGGGATTGCGAGCGTTGAAAGGTGCCGGGCACATAAGGTGCAGCGCCAAAGAAACGAAAATCCTGACGGGCCGCATTTGCATTATTGCCCGACGTGCAGCTCAACATCATTTTGGGCAAATGCTTGGCTTCCGTTGTGTACTCCGCCCGCTTTATATTCATGGCCAGAATGGTGGAGAAGAGCAGCATTTGTAGCATAAAATCCGAGAGTAATCCAACAATGGCAAATACACAAAACTCTTGGATCACAGGCACAAAGGTCGCCAGTCCAATGGTCAATATGGTAATCTCCGTGAGCAGCGTCTTTGAGATGTGCCAACCTTCCTTGCTGAGTGCCTGCGCTACGCGTATCTTCACATCAAAAGTCTCATCCATGGAGACGACACTTCTCGTGATGACCAAACTGTTCTCCAGGCCAACCAGTATAACCAAATACGGAAATATATCCTTGGACTGCAATGAGATGGTCAAGCCAAAGAAGAAACAAAGTCCCAGGGACATGGCCAGGCTGCCCAAGGTGGTGAGGACGCTGCACAGTGCCAGCAACACTCTCGAACGGAACACATCGATTTTCCGCACCGAGAAATACACATAAATAAAGACCACAACAAAGGCCAGCGACAGGGGTAAAAATTCCCAAATTTTAAATTCGCCCGGATAAAAGATGTATGTTATTGGTGCCGGTTCGTCGTCCTCCTCCTTATCCTCCTCCTGCTGCGGCACATTTGCTTTTGCTGCTCCCGTTAGTGGTGGATAATAGCGCAACAGTTTCTCCTTCAACGTCTCCAAATACTCTGCATCATTCTTATTCAGGATCAGCGTCATCGCATATTGGATAATGCGGGAGCGTGCTCGGAGTGGATAACGCTTGAAACCCGTATCCTGCATGGGCAATCCGAATAACATTTCCGCCGTCGACACTTTCGATTTTTGCAGATTCTGAAAAAGTCAAACAAAATTAAAGATTATAGCGATTTGAAATTTATTGATAACGATTTGAAGCTATTGATAAGCGATATCTACAAAAGCAGATCCTATATAAGACCACTAATACCTAAATGAATGAAAACACATTTATATTTGATTACTTTTATGCTCATTATTTTTGTATTTCTTATATTAATTCTAAAAGTGTGAATCACTCCTTAAAAAAGCAAAATAAAATTAATTGGTGTCTTATCTAATGTTGACAATTCTTCCCCAGTTCCTATCTCATTTGAGGCCTATAATATTCCAGCAGATACAAAAATATAATAAAGATTTATTTTTGGTTAACAAAATATTAATTGAGACCGGAGTCATCTACATTTGTATATTAATATGAAAAATCAACCTATTATTCCTATAAGAACTAGATCATTTGTGGTATCAATATTAGGAGCGTACTAGATAATAACTAATAACACTGATGAAAAATATATATACTTTATAAGTTCGGAGACATCCCCTAAAAGCGTTACATAATTCACAAGAAAAGTATAATACTATCGGTCAGAGTATAACAACTTGTAAAATTCCACAAGTATGATTTCTAATATATGATTTCTCTATAATATCACTTACATAGAAATCATAATTCTGCTTAATCTCTACATTTTTTTCCTTTTATGCCAATCAGCAGCATATAGTAAATTCAAGGAATCTTAACTCTGACGCTACTTGTTTTTATTTTTCCAAGTAAATGTCATTATCTAAACAATATTGCCCAAAGACGTTCCGATTATCTTATTGCAGTTATAAATATAGATAAATATATATACCAATATGAGGCTTATCTTTATAAATTTCTACACTTCCCTGATTTAGGAATTGAATCTGAGCAGGAAACTGTTAGTTATTAGATTAGAGAAGATATACACGCTATATATGTATGTATTTAAATTAAAGTTGGCACAAGTTCAAGGCCCTTGGCGATAACAAGAATAAAGAGCTAACAATACGGAATCGATTTCACAAAGTGCTAACCAAACACAATTAATGACTCAGAGGAAGGCAAAGTTTTCGATAGATAAGTAGCCGAAAATATATATATATAAACAAATATACTCACATGAGCATATTAGGTGCAGGTGTGAATCTCGATTGCGTGTGTGTGTGTAACATTATCAAGAAGTTAGTGTAAATTAGTTGGGTGGGTTAACGAGCAGAACAAATATGGCAAAGGTCTGCGCCTAGTTTCGTTTCATCGTCGAAAGCAATTGCACAAAACTACCCATAAATATTTAAACATTCAAAACTATTGCAATTGCGTTCAGTAATCGACCCAAATGAGCTTTTCCAAATGCAGACAGCCAGCATTTGCAAGCGGAAATTAAAGAGAGTAGAAAATTGTGCTACTAAATTCAGATATGGTATTAAACCTATTTGATGAATTGGAATTTTAACTTTTATAAAAAACGGCTAAGGTATTCTTTTAAAAATTAAAGTTCGCACAACTTTTCTTTTTATACCAATTATTTGTATCTTACTACTTGCACGAGCCTTATTTAAAATTTATAATAATAGTAATATTTATTTATGAACTTTACTACACCCAAAAGTACTCAATAATATTTACTTTATGTGTTATTTGTAATCCTGTTCCTGATATTTTGAAAGTGGTGCTATTCGATTTATATCGATTATATCGATTTATTCATATTAAACTATACGAACATTTTATGCATTAACCTTCTTTTCTACCAATCTTTCTACTTTCAATAACCTTCGTATTTATATATTTATCTATCTATCTAGAATTTAATTATATCTTATTTGTAAGTGGATCCTATTCCTATATTTTGAAATAAATAAGCCTTAGCATATTAACTTTATAACAATATGGAGCTGTATAGAGATTAAAATAGACTTATTTAAAGTACACACTTGCCAAAAGTTTAGTCTTTTATATAGAGAAACAATACAAGTGGAAAACGTTTGAAGCTAAACTTCTGACTGATAAGTCACTAGATTTACAACTATTAAAATGCTATATAGACATAAAAATATACAACTATATAAAGATTAGATAAAGGCATTTAAAGTACACTCGCCCAAAAATTAAAGTTTGCATATGGCTAACAGATCGTAGGGGCATCAGTTCTACACCTTATGAAAAAGAGTTATTTAAAGCTAAAGTTGTCTCTATAGCTATTAAGTCATAATCAATGCCAACCTTTTTAAGCTAAACTTTAGACTGATAATTATCTAGTTTTACTAGCTCCAACTAAATACGAAACGGAGACGATCAAAGTGCAGCCCAGATTTAATAGTTGGGCAAATACAATTAGCGCCCTGAAAATCCATTAGCAAAAAACAGAAACACAAACAAAAAACCCACTTGAAAATAGTTTTTTTTTTGTCACACTTACATGATATTGAAAGATAGTGTTTAATATATTTGTATCTCTGGTAAAATTCTGTGCATTCTGTGCCCACAAATTCGCTGGTGATAACAAAAGGCAGCCATATTCGGGAAAGATCTGTTCCAGTTGACCGTGAGCGCCCCGCTTCACATTGTCCACATGCAGGCAATTTTGCTCCAGTGTGCGCTGACTACAAAAAGGGAATTTGATTCAATTAAAGGCAATGTCATGTGTATACTACACTATATATTTATACACTATATACTGATATATATAGATATCTGTGTATTGTTCGTGTGTGGTGCTTACTTCTCGCTGCTCTGATGATTGCGCACAATTTCGAGCAATTTAAAAACTTCGTAGAGCGGCGCTCGGAACGCATCCATTAGCTGCATCTCATCGGTCCAGGGCAGAACGCTCGCCCGCAGCGTTATCTGTTGCACGTACAGCGCCGGGCTGCTCTGTGCCCAGGGCAGACTGCCACGTTCCCCGCCGCCAGCGCCGTTATCTCCACCACTCCCTCTGCTACCATTAATTGTTCCTCCACTGGCTCCATTTTGATTGTAAGCAGCTGTTGTCGATGATGTTGTTGTCGTTGTTGTTGTGGATTCCGTTTCGCTAAAGAGCGGCGTGTAACGTCCATCGTAGGGTAGCACAATTTTTGTGGGTATTGTGCCCGGCAATGGTATATTAATTAACGGATAACTAAATGGGAAAGAGAGAGAGAGGGAGAGAGTCGGAGAAATTTACTTAGAGTTTTTAATAGGTACATTAAATTAAATGCAAGTTTGCCATTTTTGGCCAAGCTTTGCGTGCTTAATTTAATTATACCCTGTAGTTATAAAAGTGATGGCAGGGTGTATCTAAATATACTGGATTTAATTGCTTATATATAAATTATTCTCTTAACAGTACAACTTGTATATTCAAAACGTGTGATTTGAAAAACTTGAATTTTATACTATATACTCCACAACAGATCTTTGAAACGGTAATAAAAAGCCAAAAAAAATTAGAAAGTCAAATGGCCGTAACAATTGCAGTTGAAAGTCCTCTTTCCAGATTAAAATTTAATTTCGATACTCCGAACCCGTTAAAAACGAGCTGAAGGGTATAACGCAATTGTATATAAAAATAAAAGTATGTCACCCAATAAAGCTAAATATTCTTGATCAGCAATAACAGTCGAGTCGATCAGCCATTTACGTCTGCCAGTCTGCGTAAGAGGTATTTTCTTATTGAATAAGCTACTATCATAAAACGTATTTTGAAAGATAGGTTCAGGGTATATTTTATATATTCCCTACACATATCTCAAATAATGAATACAGTAGTTAACCAAGAGTCCATTTTCTACAACTAAGACAGACAACTATTACTTTTAATATTCACATTCTTATTTTATTTTCATTTTACAGGGTAACCACATAGTCGTGCAATCAATCCATTCACCATTTTCCCTGTTATTGCTATCAGCGTTTGTTTATCTTGTAATCTAACGCGTGCGCCTCAAGCGATCAACATCAACAGCCACACTTATGCATATATATATATATATATATATATATATATATATATATATATATATTAGAGTGTTTTAGTATTTAATCTATCAACGATTCGATTCAGTTTAGCACCTAACATTTGTATATATTCAAGGTTAGCGGGCCACAGCAAGCAGAAGAAGAAAAGTGATAAGAGATTTGGCGCTGCACTAAACTATTTACTACTGATAAGACAGAATCAGAATCAGAGTTCAGTTGGCAACTAAACAGATATTTATTTAGTTAAGAGGAAGATATATATATATATATATATATATATATAAAGGAAGAGAGAGAGAGCTGAATAAAGTATATATTGATTAGTTTAACTGAAAGTATGGAAGATGATTTAATAAAATGCTATTAAAGACAAGGTATTCTAGGAATGACCTACCCTATGAAAATTCTTTAAAAAGTCTCTTACTATACGACTAATTGTTTTACAATCTCACTTGATATAATTTACAGTATAGTTGATCAAGGAAGATGCAGAACTTGAGTGTTAATATTTATTAAATTTTATGATTTGAAAAACCAAATAACCAAAGGGGTTCTATGAAAGACAAAAATTTAGGTAGTTTAGACAAAAGTTTTATTGTATTTTATTGGTAGAATTTATTGGAAAGAAAATTGTTTTCAGTCTGTTGGTAGTAAGTAACAAGACCTGACAATAATTATTATAATGCTATAAAGAAAATGCTTGCGTTTGCAGCTCTGTAATTTGATAAACTTGAAAATGCAATTTTCTTCCTCATTTCTGAATCGATATTGATGAAACTTAAAGAAACAATGTAATCAATATCATCAATAAGTCAAGAAGAAGCTAAAAAGAGTGTGTCTCTTATTATTATCGGAAATAGATTTTTATCGACATTTGCCAAATGAACAAAGAAAGCCATAAAATGAATAAACCTGATGAGACAGACAAATGCATATAGGTAAATCGAGTCGATTGTTGCTGCTGATCAATAATATATATATTTATATATAGTCGCAGATGTTTGCTTCTGCTTGTTATAAAATATTCCACAACTTAATTACCTATTAAAACCATTTAAAATAAGTTCATGTATAATTTAGGCATACACCATTTGATTAGTTCCCAGAAAGTTATCCCAATAAGTATTGACCACAATCCATCGTATATATATAATTATAAGTTGGGTAATTATTACCGCACATGGATCCAACAAAAACGATGACACACTGAGTATACCCACACGAGTGAATATGTGAATATTTTGTGGTTTACCCGCTTGTTCATTTGCTGGCTACGGAAACGCCTTCTTTATAAGGTTGACTGGAATTCCATCTAGTGAAAATTTCGTGCATGAAATGGAACAAACACCACATGTGTTGAAAACACGCACACACATTTTACAGACATGTGTAGGTGTGATTGTGTGTATTATTAAATTATTAAATAATTTCAATTATCTATTAGACACTGTGCCACACATATTTTTTTTTTTTTTTTGACAATCTGAGGTCTAGAAATTATTTATTTGTACATCGTTCGAAATTGATAAAAATCTTTGTTCGCGTGGCGCGCTTTGAAATCAAAGAAATATATATACCAAATATATATATATATATATATATATATATATATATAGAAATTCTTATATAACAGAAAAACAAGTTTCAGTCATTAATTGCAAGTTAATTTTAATACATATATTTATGCATATATAATACAAATAATGATAGACCCTTTTAAGTAATTTAATTTAATATTTAATATTCATTAATATTTATGCACTAGTCCGTTTTGCACTTTTTCTTATCACGAATACAAGCAATGGTAACGACAAAACAAATAAATATAAATATTATTATAGTTATTTAATATATATACATACTATGTAGTGTAGAACAACTCGATTGGCGCATGCTTTTGCTAGCTGGGTTCAATAATTTTTGCTGATTATCAATTTTATTATCTAGACTCAAGTCAAGTAATATGTAATCACTTTTTCAAATGATTTTCTAATTGTGAAAATATGTTAAAATATATTTGTGTAAAAGTACGTAAGCCGGCTTGATGGTCGTTAGCGTTGATAACTCATTAAAATCGCCAGTAGTAGTTCGTCCTCCCTCATTTTCTTTTATATATTTGCGATCAGCAATCTCATAGACGCAGAAATATAAAATTTGGCATAAAAGTCCTCGTATGCCATATGCCAATATTTTTGAGTATAATTTGACTTATTTTCCGACCCAAAATCCCGTTTTTAACTTTTAATGTACGATTGATCTAGATGCCAAACTATGATTAAAACGCCCTTGCTTTTGAAAATGCGTTGAGTTTTGACGAAGTTATGGCATTTTGAAGGTTCGACCTTTGCCCATATGCTGATTTTCGGACTTTAATTTTGACTTATGCTCCGATCCAAAATCACGTTACCAAAATCTACGAAACACAGATTTTGTTAAGCAAAACTTAAGTTTTCTTTAAGATATGTCAAATATGTAAAAGTTGTATCTAAAATATTCTTTAATTTTTCTGATTCCATAAGTTACGCTTCGTAATTATAAACTTAAATGCTTTAACTTATTTTTTCTTTTTGTCTATAGACTTAAATATTTCACAATACAGTCATTCTGAGTCACGTATGCTTGATCAGAACTGCGATTAAAATAAATGTACTTTAGACATGCTAATTCTCAAAGGGGTCCTTTATCCTGTAGGATAGTGGGGAACACAAAACAAACACACACACGCATCTACATGTACAAGCATACATTATTTCATATCGTGCAATCAAAAAATTAAAATACTTGCTAAAAATGTATGATTTTTAGTTATGCATAATTCTCAGAAAAGCCAAACATCAACATGTAACGTAATCAAAAAAATGAATAAAATCGTTGAAATGAAGCATTAGCGACTATGCATTACTCTATGTAAAAATATTAATATAATTATATATTATTTAAATCAAGTTAAATACTCAGTTAACAGTCAATCTCATTAGAGTTAACACTTAGTTAACAGTTCAAGTGTTATTGGACACTGTTAATATATCCCATTTTGTGTAAGTGTAAGAAATGTAAAACTTACCACGAAAGCAAAATGGCCATGAGGGCAATGCTGGAGGCGCATGTTGGATAGCTGGAGAGAAATAAGCCATGCTTGTAGTAGAAATGCGACACAGAAGCCGGTAAACCGGATGCGGTCGACGAAGAAGATGAAGAATTGGCCGCTGACGACGCGGTCGCCACTTTGGCTGCCGTTGGTTGTGATGCTGATGATGCTGGTTGCGGTGAATTGAGTTTAAGCTTTGGCGTTGCTTTAACATTGCCATTCGCTGTTAATGGCAGCGATGCTGCCGTTTTGGCAGAGCCATCTGTTGCGGCTGCCATGCCAAACACCTTTGATCACACGCGAGCGAGAGAGAGAAAGGGAGGGAGAGAGCGCGCGACCGGAATTTACAAAAGCGCGAGAAAGAGCGGGCGACGTGAGTGAGTGGGGAAAAAGAATGTGTAAGGTGTGGTGAAGTTTGAAGCGTTGATTCTAAAAGGTAAACTTTGATTTTCGGCTTTTGCAAACGTTTCCCAATGCCAACACAAAATTACGCAATTTAGCACATGCAACGCATCATTTGCGTAGGCAACGCGTCAGCGCGGCAACTGTGAATATTTATTTATTAATAGCATTGTTCTATCGCATTGATTTTCACTATAATCATAACAACAATAATAGAAATAACAATAACAATATCGACACATTTTCGCATTCTGTTTTGTCTATTGATTTTTTGCCTCTTTTTCTTGCGCTTCATTCGCACCTTTTTTTGCTCTGTCGCGTTTCAGTTGATTTTTTTTTTTAATTTACATTTTCGCGCATCTTCTTCACACACAGACAGCTGCTATCATCGCACACATTCACCTTATATGCATTTTTATTTATTCTTGTTGTATTGTTATCAAATTAACATGAATAAAAGCACACACACACACGCAAAATTCTATTCAGCGTGTATTTTTATAATTATCACTTGCTCAGCACGGTTTTTTGCCGCATGCTTTGCTTTCTTTGCCCTTTTTGGTATTTTTGCACGGCTGCGTCGCATAAAATTTTATTGCGCGGCTTTTCTCTCTAACGTTTTGATTTTGTATTCATCACTTCTCATGTTGCATTCTTCATCAATATACATATGTATTTATATGTGTTGCAGTTGTATAAGTTTTGTTGCCGTTTTAAACACGTTTTTGCTTTGCTATTTTTTTTTCGCGAGCGGACAGAAGCTCGAGCGTTGCTACGGGCACGATAACTTTGTAAGAACAACATTGAACAGCTGTGCAGCGTTAACAGAGCTGCACATTTATGGGCACCCCAAAAACCTTAACAGCTGCTGTTACTTAACATTTTAGTTATCGATAGCGTTGCCAGCAAGCTTTCTTGCACATGTAGGTGACCAGACAAGTCTGCAGTTGGCGCGTAGTTCAAAAGTTTGCTTTGAGTATGATTATTTATTTGGATTTTGGGCGCTTATATTTAAAAAAAATTTTACACACTTTTATTAGTTTAGTTAAACGTTAATATTTTGATTTTACACGAAAAACTATTTGGTAAATAGTAATAGTACAATAATTGAACAAGAACTTTTCGAACTGTTGTCATTAAATAGAAGTAGAACCTCAATGAGCATAAATCAATTAGCCTTAAATTTATTATAATATTATAAATATTATATATTTAATGTATGTACACTTTACATACCCCTCCCCACATTTTTTTCTACGCTTCTAACTACAAATTCGCTTCGGGGGAGCAAACAAAATCTTCATAAATAATGTACGAAATTCAGGCAAATTGTGTAGTAAACTAGAAATTGACTTGTCGCATCAAATATAAATAAAAATTGCCACATATTGGCGCTATACTAGTCAATCTTAGTTGTCGGCATCCGATATTCTCCCGACAACGATTCCGCTGAAACATAATCCTGATGTTGTTGCAACTGTTGCTGCTGCTGCTGTTGCTGTTGTTGTTGCAACTGGTGATAGATGGCATCCGACATTGGGGCATAGTTCTCGCTAAGCCCAACATTATTGTGTATGCCATTTTCATTGGATCTGCTCTTCCTGGAGCCAAAGATCAGAGCAGTTCCCTTGCTGAGCAGCGGACAAAGCATCGCCTGATGGCAACAAGCAAAGAGTCTATAGTTTTGACCCTGAAACGGATCCGACATGGCCGCACACAGCATATGGTCCAGATTAATGCCAGTAAGCTGTAAAAAAATATTATATATATTTATTGCAATTACTGTTTATCAGCTGCTTACTATGGATAACGGCGAGAGCAGCGCAAAATGATAGAAGAGCATGAAGGCGGTGCCGATTTTGGACCACTTGAAGTCACCCAAATCCTCAACGGTATAGGCGCCTATAAGTATAAAAATATTATTTAAAAATACTGTTGGAATAATGCAGTCGACGATTTCTATCGATAAACGCGAGGGCAGTTATCGATCAAATTAAATAATCTATTATAATAAATAAACTTATATATCACCTACCGCTTCTCAACATATAAATGGGTATGATGTACAGCAGGGCGTGCTGTATCCAATATGCGGCCTGCTCAAAGGGATAGGTGCGTCCATCGACCTCGGGAAAGATAAATGCCAGAAAGGGTCCATTCAAATTGCTCATCTGGATGCGAAACAAGGCAGTTGTGGTCCTCGACGGCTTGGCAGCCAGCAAATATATCTAAACCAAGAAAATATAAGTTCTATAGACATATAAATAATATAAAATAGACCTAACCTGGAGACATGTTTGCACATGGCATGGATTCAGGGTGAAGATCATGGAGCGACCCGCTAGCTTGAAGCCCATCTCGATGCCAAAGATGATGGACATGCTGATCAGCAGGAATAATCTCATCGGACTATGCGATTTCTGTATCTCGTGTGGCGGCGGCAAACGGATGGGTGCCAATTGTTTCCACGAACTGTGCATGATATAGACGAATAAGGCACAGAGTAGCGCCGATTCTGTCCAGCGTCGTCGATCCGTCATATAATTGATGCACTCCGCACCCGTTGTACGGGGTATATCATCCGTAATGCCGCCAACTGCCCAATCCCAGTCCATATTGATTATAATAAATCTGTTACTTTTGCTTGTCTTGTGTTTAACACAAGTTTTCGATTGACTCTGGAACAACCTGCAAAGGTAAAGAAACTTTTTACGCTTAAACTAAAACTTTTTGTATTTATTTTTCTACATTAAAAATTAACTGCATTGCATGCCGCTAACAACCTGAAAATTAAATTTGTTTTTTGGTTTGTTTGTTTGACTGGGGCCGCCTCTTATTCCTTAATTCCCTCTGCCCCCCCGTCAGCACCATTATTTGCCTCGCAGTTCAAGTAAAACCCAAACAAACCCTAAATACACCTTGATGTAATCGACAAGGAAGCATACCCCAAAAGTTTTTTTTCATACATTCACAAAATTAAATTTGTGTCTGTTTAAAAAATGTTGAGTGGCTTAAAGCTTAAAATATTGTTAATCTTAAATATTATTCTCATAGCAACTCTTGTTTTATTTATTTTATTTATAAATATTCTGTTGGTTCGCCTTAAATACACCTTAATGTAATCGACAAAATGTTAAATTTATATATTTAAAAAATATTTCTAAAAACAAGAAAAATTGTATAGTTGCAAAGGCGATTTTAATTTTAGGTAGATTTTCTATTTTTTTTATGTATGTCAGTTGGGCTTAATTAGAGCTATAAACTACTTACGTATACTTTTCTTCTTTTTTTATAACGTTACATGCATATTTTCAACCTTTGAACAAGTGTATAAAAGCTTCGATGTGCCGCAGACGCTTTTTTTGGTTTGTTTATTTGGTAGCTGTTTTACCGGAAATCATAAAGCGATAAGCAAATAGTAACTACCGTTAATGCGGCACAGGTGCACAGGCAGACTAAAATACACCATACCCCATCCTACTAATCACCACTCCGCCCCTCACCCTCATTTTTTTGTTGGTCAGTTGTCAAATTTAGAGGCGTACACGGGGTGGGCGTGGCACGTTGTGTGGTCAGCTTGTTGAATTTCTCTAGTTTTTTCTTATTTTCTTGGACAGCAAACAAAAAAGAACAAAAAAGGTCAGTTGCTACACAACTAAGTATGTGTGTGTGTGTATATATATGTACATATGCATATCGAAATGAATTGTCGTCAAACTGTTGACAGATGCCGCAGTTGCGACTAAACTTGGCACGTTGCCCAGGCTGTGCTTGTGAGTGTGTGCCAGATCCCAAAACGCCCAAGGAGAGCGCAGTTTACTTTTGGGCTAGGACAAATAACTAAAAATAAATTAATGTACATAAATAACTATTCCAATGTTAAATCTTTTAAAGTCTACTTTACAGCGCACAGACACATACCACAAGCAAATGTACAGCTTTCATTGTCAAGAGCACTTAGGAGAGAGAGATAGAGAGAAGAGAGAGCGACTGATGAGTGGCGTGGGAGGGGCAATACTGGCCTTGCTGAAGCGCTGTTGTTTTGTCAGCTGTTTGCCGTAAGTGTGCGGCAGAGGGCGCCACCCCAAGCAGCAGCCATTTCTAATTCGATTTTTCAATATGTGCAGTTTATTTATAGTTGTACTTAATTATAGCTCACTTGCAGTTTAAATTCAACAGATTCACGTGGTTTCCCATTCAAAGCTCAAAGCAGACATTAAATAAAAATTCTAATAATTTTAACTTTTGCCATCGCGAAATGCACAATTTTTTTGTTTTGATTATATATGTTCTTGATTTATTTATATATTTATGCTCACTTATGAAATGGCCATTGCGAAATTGTCTCGTGTGTGAAGGAAAAAATAGAATTGGTATTTTGAGCTTAAAATAAAAACGCGCCGCGACGTCAACTGCGAATGCGGCTGCGACTCTCACTGCTTGACGGACGAACTAACCGACTTTGTTTTTATCCTCCACTGGGACCAGGGGGTTGTTTCCGGCACTTATTCTGTTTTGTAATTTTGACTCCTTTTTTGTCGGGCATTTTGAATTTTTAAAGCAATTTGCGCACATTTTTCTTTACTTTTTACTTTAGGGAAATTAAAAAAAAAAATTAATTCCTAAGATTTTCTTTCATTTTTTTTGCTTGTAAAATACAAAATAAAAAACATCCTAGTCTAATTGAAACTGTAATTAAAATGTCAAACTATTTTTTCTTTGAAACCAAAAACTAAAGTCATATTGTCTCATATTGTGTATGATACCTTTTGCACAGGTCCTTACAATTACAATAGAATTATATTCACCACATAGTTGGTTGTAACTCACCACCACGGCGCTCGCTAGCGCAGCCATTTTACTCTCACTCTCTCTCTCACGCATACTCTCACTATTTTTGCTCTCACATGAGAGCTTTCAGACAATCAACGGGTGCTGACAATTTGGCGCCAAAACAATGCATGAGTAGCGACAGTAATAAACATATGGAGTATGCTTGGAGAACAGTTGTCAAATACTGCATCAATGTGAAAGCTTAACACACATACAGACATATATGAAACACACATTGTACCAATTATGTTTTCCCAGCATGCTTAATCCAGTGCACTCACCAATAAGATGATATGAATTTAAAGCATCATCCATCTTTCTCAGCAAGGAGCAGCATGGTGGGATTATAAATTAACCATACTGCAAACGAACTATCTTATCATATAAGTACAGCTCTGATCGTTGGTAAATCCTACCACTAAGAGGTATTGAGTTGAGCGATTAACACCCCTCTGTCCCAGTTGCGCCTTGTCTGAACTCGTAGTTCTTTTAATTTAAGTAGATTATATTTAATATATACATATTACTCTGCACTTTGCTTCTCTTTTTGCTGATAATAAGTCGTTGGCATAATTGGACTCGGTGCGGATTAAAACAAGTGCACAAGTAGTGAATGAATGCATGCAATAAATGCGTTTATATATAGTATATAGAATAATATAATGCGACAACCACAAATTGGATTATAAGTACACACACAAACACAAAGTGCGAACACGAACACACAAAAAACACGATGATCAGATGCGTAAAGCTTTCGAGATTGTAAATTACAACAAAACAACCAAATTTATGTAAATTTTAATTATTTGTATGTATATAAATAGGGCAAAATAATTAGATATGTATGATAATTATATTTTTACTTTTATTAATATCTTCCAAATAATTATTAATTATTTATTTACCTCGTTGAGCTTTTTAAATGTAAATAAATTTCACTTCGATTTTACCGTTAGCGTCCGCGACAGACAAATGTGCACACAAAACTGTAATTAAGCGTATACCAAAGAAGGAAAAAAGAGACCATAACATTTACAACTACAGTCAACGACGTCGACGACGGACAACAACAACAACAAAAAAGTCTGTTGGAAATGGACTAAGGTGCGAGCAGTGCAGCAATATCGAATTAGTTCAAATGCAGCAACGATTCACATTTTCAACATTGAACGAATATTAACAGAACCGCGCTGCACGCCTCCCCGTCCACCCGACCCCCCGCTGCATTGTTTTAATAACCGTTGACCTTGAAGTGATTGCAATGTGTGTGTTTTGTAATTTAAGGTGGAAACGAGTGAAGTGCTTTTGTTTATTAACAAATCTAATCGATAAATCGATGCGAAACGAACGGTAATCAAAAATAACGTGAAAGGTAATAAGACTCACCTGTTCAAATAGGAGATGAGGTTGTCGTACTCGTACTATCTTATCTGTATTTATTTTACGTTTGATATTTGGTTGTAGATCGTTTTGCTTGGATTTTTTTCTCTCTCACTCACTCTCTCTAACATAACTGTATCCTTGTCTGCATTGAGAGCGCATTGCAACTGTTATCGATTTTAATCGAGTTGGCCATACTTATCATGGTATCAACTGTTAAACCTTGTAAATTACTTTTTTTAATTTCATCCAAAGGCTTGCCAATAATAATCATGGTTTGCAACTGCACATATCCATAGAATAATACAACATTCCGATAACCTATTATCTATCTATAATATAAATCACTGTGCGCATAATAAACATATTCAAATAAACGGCATCATCTTTGTACTTTCAAATACAACCAGACTTATATACAATTTAAATTAATAGATACCGAAAGCAATAAATATATTCGAGATGATAGATAAATCCCAGATAATAAAGATTGCATAAATATTTTAAGACATATAAAAATATATTCCACTCGCCAAAGATCAACTTTCTTATACATTCGATAGAAGCCACCTCTCCACTTATGTGACCTAAGATTTTCATGTCATATTGCGAGTATAGGTCAAATATACCTCAAATACATTTGGGATTAAGCGCTTTTCTAATGTTGCATAATAAGTAATCTAAATGAACATACTTTTTAATACCAGATTAGATATCTGTTTTCTTATTATATTGAATACACAACCTAAAAATTTGTCTAGTACTTCCATTAAAGATGAATTTTAAAATCAATATAGCGTTCACATAGATGATAACTGAAAAGAGGATTAGCATTTATCATAATTTATACATATATATTTGGCTTAATTCAATGCCCTCCGAGCATCCGCTGGACTTCATCTAAAGTCTTGCCCTTTGTCTCCGGCACAAAGATGACAAAGACACAAGAGAAAAATGAGACTACAGCGAATCCCCAAAAGGTGACAGCAGAACCAAACTGATGCAAACACATCGGAAACAGTTTGGTCACACAGAAGGCAAACAGCCAGCTGCAGGTGCCAACAATCGCACCACAAATTGGCTTCACATCCTCCGCAAATAGCTCGGCCATAATTAACCAGGGAACAGGCGCATAACCCAACTGTAGTCCAATGATGAACAGACAAATGGCCAGCACGGGCAGCCAGCCGACATTTAAATCCTTGAGCCACATGAAATAGACACCCATTATGAAGGTGGTCAGGCACATCAATCCACCCGAGATGATTAGTAAAATGCGACGACCAGCTTTCTCCACAAGCACAACCGATGGAATTGTGGCCATAACTGCGACCACACCAATGATGATTGTATATGTTGAGGGTGATAATCCGGTGCCGGCATTCTCGAAAATTCTGGTCACATAAAATAGGATCGCATTGATGCCCGAAAACTGTTGGAATGCCAACAGCATTATTGCTATAAATAATCCTTTAAGTGTCGTCTTCCTTGACAGAGCCTGTACAAAGGATGCACTCTCTTTGTTACCCTCGGCAGCCATTGCAGACATCTCTCCACTGATATCCGCATCATTGCCACGTAGCCATTTCAATGCCTTTTCCGCCTGATTGGCTTTGCCCTTCTGGACGAGATAAACGGGTGATTCGGGCATCCCCAGGAATACCATAAAGAAGATCACTGGCAATATGCCGCACAGGATATTAAAGGTTTTCACCTCGAACAGGCTGCCAAAGATGAAGCTATACAAAACGCCAAGCGAAAAAAATAGCTGAAAAAAACAGCCCATAATACCACGAGACTTAATCTCGGCAATTTCCGTTGTGTAGATGGGAACTGTGACACAAGCGGAGCCACCTGAAATGCCGATTAGGATGCGTCCAATCATCAACATAAAAACGGAAAAGGCTCCTATCATAAGGGACCAACCCAGCAGATAGGGCAACACCAGCACCAGCATTATCATCTTTCGCCCAAATGCCCGAATCAGGAATCCAATTGGAACACAAATACAGCCAGCTCCAAGGGTTAACAACGAGGCCGTCCAACTCCAATCATCGGCACTAACCGGAAACTCGTATGCATCACCGGAGAGGATGGGCAGCTCCACGGGTCCCGACCATCCCATCGTGGTGCCCAAACAAAAGGAACTAAACGATGCCGCTATACCAGCCACATATTGTTTTACGACTCCCATTTCGGGCGGGCTTTACGTTAATATATATATATATATAGTGTCAAAAAGAATATTCGAGTTCGACACAAAAATTTAGTTTACTTATCCTAAAAAATCGGGGTTAGACGCAAAACATTTAATTACCTTTACTGATTTGTCTGTAGCATTCTTCTGTGCGAGAATCGACTATATGGATTCATTTTTTGTTAGTAATCTGTTTATCGATATAAAAACTGGTTCACAATTTATCGATTCACTGCTCATTCTTTCCTCGCAATCGAATCGAATATATTAATTCGTTTTTGTTAGCAATTTGCTTTTTTCGATATACATAAAACTAATTGTATTTCGATAGGCACATAAATTCATCAATAGCTGCTCGTTATTCCAGCTTCAGACAGACAAAATCTTTGCTTTCCGGCTCTTGCAATTTTCTCCTTTTTCCTTTTTGTTCTACTGGAGTAACAACAGCAGCAACTAAAACAAATGTTCCATATATGCATAAAACTTCCTGAATTCCATAAAACTTATTGAATTTGGAAGAGTCATTATAGAATTAATCGATTCATTGCTCATTTTTCATGTTTTAACTTAGCGTATTTGCTTAGAAATATATAATCGGCATATCCTCTTATCCTGCGGGAACAAGAACAACAACAGCAACAATAACCTTACCAATAAACCTGACATCAGCACATTTACTTTCACCTCACGTTAACACTAGGATTATCTATATACATAATTTCTGCAATATTGCTCCATTCCCAAATCTATTATCATAAATATACAGAATAGTTGGGATTAATGCCGTCACCAAATTTAAATAGTACCACTTTCAATGCACTTAATATGCTCATTGTCTACTCGCTTCACATAAATTTCTGCATCACATATCGATTCTTTTCAATACATATCTGTTGAAGAGAACATAATATCAAATTAAATTTCGAGTTGTGCTTCTCATACATACCACATAAATGTACTGCTGCAATCTTCTGAATCGCCTAACCGCCAATTAAGTCCTGGATTTCATCCAATGTTTTACCCTTTGTCTCTGGCACACAGAATAAAATGAAAACACAGCCGGTAACTGCAAAAGCTGTAAATATCCAAAATGTTGCGGCGGGACCGAATTTATCCAGACAAATTGGAAACAATTTCGTCACACAAAAGGCAAAGAGCCAGCTACTTGTGCCAACAACAGCACCACAAATCGGCTTCACATCCTCAGCAAAGACCTCGGCCAAAATTAGCCACGGCACTGGACCAAATCCCAGCGAGAAGCCAACGATAAATAAACTAATGGCCAACAAGGGCAGCCAGCCGCAATCCTTTTCCATTAGAGCCTGAAAATAGAGACCCATCACAAAAGTGGTGATGGCCATGACGGCAGCCGATATCAGTAGCAACAATTTGCGTCCTGCTTTCTCGATAAGCAAAGTTGCGGCAATTGTTGCAAACACTTGAACAACCCCAATTAGAATTGTACACGCAGATGGCGATAATCCTGTGCCGGCCTTGTCAAAAATACTGGTCACATAGAACAGTATCGCATTGATGCCCGTCAATTGTTGCAGCAACATCAGCATCATGGCTATAAATAGTCCGATGAGTGTCGTCTTACGGGAGAGTGCATCCTTAACGGTGGCCTTCTCCTTTTTACCCTCGGCAGCCATGGCGGACATATCTCCACTGATATCTGCGTCCTTGCCACGTAACCATTTCATTGCTTTCTCTGCCATGTCGGTTTTGCCCTTCTGGACGAGATAAACGGGTGATTCGGGCATCCACATGAATACCACAAAGAAGATCACTGGCAATATGCCGCAAAAGATGTTGACGATCATTGGTGGAAAAAGTCCGCCCACAATAAAACCATAAAGGATGCCATGCACAATCATCAACTGGAAGAAACAACCCATAACGCCACGCAGTTCCAGTTGGGCAATCTCTGTGGTGTACATGGGCGCTGTGACACAGAAGGCACCGCCACAGGCGCCGACTATGAATCGTCCTAGGTATAGCATGAACACCATTCTGGCGGCTAAGATGCATATCCATCCGATCATATAGGGTAAGATCAGTATTAACATGATCAGCTTGCGTCCAAAGGCGGCAATCAGAATGCCAACTGGGATGCACATACAGGCAGCGCCAAATGTCAGCATCGAGGTAATCCAGCCCCAATCATCGTCGCTAACCGAAAAGTTGTATGCCTCACCCGAAACAATGGGCTGCTCCATGGGTCCCGACCATCCGAGAGAGGCGCCCAAACAGAAGGCACCAAACGCTGCTGATAGGCCGGCAATATATTGCTTTATCACGCCCATTTGGCTACTTTTTTGAAAATATTGAAAATTATTCCAAGTATAACAAAGTTAAACGACATATGCGAAAACAAATTTTGAAAAAAATAAACAAACATTTATTTGAAATAACTAAAATGATCTCGCTTTGTCCGATGCTAAAGCAAAATGCGCTTCAGCTCCCTAAAACAATGAATGATTTTGTCAAAAATTGACGGCAAAATAAAAGTGAAAATGATGATGATAGATTTATATATATATATATATATTAGAGCTTAAATCTTCAATCCTCAAAAAAATTGCTTAACAAAGTAAATTCAAAATATATATTCATCACATGTGTTGCAGCCAACTTCACGCCAGTGCAGTTAACATTGCTTGATATTGAAAGTACATAACAGCCCTGCCGAATGTCTATTAAATAACATGCAGCCAACTTCACGTCAATGCAGTTAACATTGTTTGATTTTGCATTGTTTTGCTTTGTGTTCGGCATATAGTATATGTACATATATTAATGAACCTGATTCAGCTTTGATAATTGAACTTGAAATTGTGCATTCATTTTGTTAGTCTCATTTCAAAATTAAAGCTGCAAACATGTCGCTCGTAACAGAAGAAGAGTGGGGTCAGTATAAGGTAATATTGATATTGATAAGGAAAAACCCAATACGCAATATGATGACTAACGCCCATTGTTGTTTCCAGACTGAGCACAAGAAGAGCTACGACAAAGATGAGGATCAAATACGTCGTTCGCTGTATGAGAAGGCCAAGGCCAAAGTCGAGGAGCATAATAAGAAGTACGAAAGCGGCGAGGTTACATGGAAAATGGGCATAAATCATATGTCGGATTTTACCCAGGAGGAATACGCGATGATGTGTGGCTCGAGGAAGCCAAAATAATTGAATGCAAATGGTCTTTAAAATATTGTAATCTCTTTTATATATATTTTATACTTGTAACTTTTTAGCCACTCCCAAATACAAAATAAACAGCTGTATAAAGCAACCTTTTGATTTGGTCACACTATGTATTGACAACTGTTGATTTATTTCCATATTTATTACTATTTTTCTTAAGTATTAAGCGTAATTGGTATGGTAAATACTGATAAGCTGTTCAAAATGGACTTGGCAAGAGTGTGATAAATCTGATGCGCTATTTATTTATTATTGTTTCAAACAGCTGACATAAAATATCGATAAGCGCAACGCGTGCGATGATTTCACGCAGCCCTGTTATTAAATGTATTTACCAGTTTTCCTAACTCGGGCCACACTGCAGTCGACATATAACTTTTAAAAGTTTGTAAACTTTTCATTTAAATCACATTGGCACAAACACGTACTGTTTTTTGTTTTCTATTATAATCGTTTGTCAACCGCGTTAAAATTAAAATTTAACTAAAGTGCATCTTTCATTGCAGACCCAGCAATAACAACCTACAAAATGTACAGAATTACGCGAGTGCCATCGATTTTGGCCAAAAATGCAGTCAACTCCATGGTAGGTAGCCTTCGGTCCCCACAACAAATAATAATAATGCAATCGACGAAGCTGCCCATTAGCGTGACTAAATAGCCAACTCCACTGAAAAAAGCCGTCGTTCTTGGAGATAAAAACCCAACAAGAAGTGCCCGATAAAAAAAAATTAGCTACCGCTGGCAGTGTTATGTAATTTGATAATTTTTGTGCCTCGCGAAATGGAAACAGCAGAAACATCAGCATTGCGTACACTCAACTCATGCATTTATTGACTGAAGGTGTTGTCGTTGTGTTTAACAGAACCATTTGAGGGCGAAAGTGCAGTAAGCAATAAACTGACTAGCAGAGGTTATGTTGACGTAGACAATACTCCCGCTGCGATTCCCACGTTCCCTCGCTCCATTAAACAAGTTGTGGATAGCCGAAAAAAAGTGTGTTCATCTTTGTGTCAGTGTTTCACACTAATGTGCTACTAATGCGCCTGCCTTAGCCGATAAGACCCCCAGACAACATTCCATACAAATGCCCAAGTGTGGAAGAGGCCCGTCTGCTGTTCTACAGCTGATTATACAATTGGCAAAAAATAACTAATATGATATAATGCTAATGCTTACTATTACTATTGCATAAGTAAACGAATTGCTTGCTCTCGGTGCGTTTTTCAAAAGCGCCGCTTTGGACTAATAATAAATAAAGCAACACAAATCCCAGACGTGAGCGGCTCTCTTCTCGCTCTCTCTCTCTCCTGCACATGCACACATATATATTCAAGTGTGCGTGTGTTTGTAGGATGTCGAAATGTGCATGTGTTAATGGAAACATTGTGGCAAAACAAAATAAGCGCAAATCATCTTATCTTATTTGGTCGTTTTCATATCTATATTTATTGACACGCGCCTAGCTTTGCCAAAATAAATTAAAATGTGCCATTGGTAGATATAATATATACACACTATAAAATAATTTTTATTAGGCACAGTTAGGCTTGGGATTAAGTTCTGCTGCCCCTATATTAACATGCTCAGCTGTGCAAATTAGCAAATAAATAAAGGGTTGCCATGCATACATAAAATACATGCACTCGAATATACCTTAACTGATAATGCACATTTAAGCTACATTTATATAACATAATTAGTGCATTTGTTAGCAACCGAGACAGCCGCCTTTTAAAATGCAATAGAGGAATAAATTGCTTAAGTATTATATATATTATTATGATCACTCTTGCGTGCTTATCTCTGGAAATTGAAACTAATCAACTTGCAATTTGTCGAATTGTCAAAATAGGTTTATTGCTGGCGTGTGTACATAAAATACATACAGTTAGGCAGTTAGACTAACAGTTGACTAGCAGCAAGGTGCATTATTGTTTATTAGCTTGATTATTGACAAATAAATACAATTACATAATCATAAAATGTGATCGTCGTTTTTAGTCAAACCTTGAAGTATTCATTAGGCAGAAAATTGCTTTAGCCTTATATATTATTTTGATCTTTTGCGTGCTTATCTCGCGACCAACATGCAATTAGTCATATTGTCTAAATAAGTGTTGCCGTGTATATATAAAAAATATGCACTCGAATGTACTTTACCTACTAAGGGCACAGTTAGGCTTGGAATAAACTTTTGCTTCTTTGCATTGCTTCTTTTTACTGCAAAAATTATTCAAATATGTTAAGTGTTTTTTTTATAAGCAGCGACCTGCAGTTAAAATGAATATTGTGTTAATTAGAAAACAAAACACAACCTTAAGTGTTTGCTGTCATAAAATCTGACTGTTGCAGTTTCTCGTCATGCATTAGAGGAGTTAATATACTGATCTTCTGCGTGTTTATCTCTCGCAATTGCAACTACAATTTTCCATTTTGTATAGATAATTGAAGCGTGTACACTTAACCGAAATTGGCACATTTAAGCTTGGTATTAAGTATTGCTACTCTTTTGATTAATCTCTGTATAATTATTGTTTATTAGCTTGATTAGCGCAAAAATAAAAAGAGAAGAAATAAAAACAATTATACAATCAATTAGACAGTCATAAGACCTGTCAAACTCAAAAATATAAATTTTATATAATCTCTCGCAATTGCAACTAATCAAAATTGTACAATTTGTCAAATTGCAGCAGCGTGTGGCAGCAATTGCCGCATCAACGCAGTCGCATCAGCAGCAGCGCAGCTATCACATAACACCCGGCCAGCAGCAGCAGACGAAATCCGCTAATCCAGATGCGATCTCCAAGCAATATCCGGTCATCGATCATGCATACGATGCAATTGTGGTCGGTGCCGGCGGTTCAGGATTGCGTGCTGCATTCGGATTGGTCGCCGAAGGCTTTCGCACGGCTGTCATTACGAAACTTTTCCCGACACGTTCGCATACGATTGCCGCCCAGGGCGGAATTAATGCGGCACTGGGGAATATGGAGCAGGATGATTGGAAATGGCATATGTACGACACGGTGAAGGGCAGCGATTGGCTTGGCGATCAGGATGCCATCCATTATATGACACGCGAGGCGCCCAAGGCCGTTATCGAGCTGGAGAACTACGGCATGCCCTTCTCCCGCACCCAGGACGGCAAGATCTACCAGCGTGCGTTTGGTGGCCAGAGTCTGAAGTTTGGCAAGGGTGGACAGGCGCACAGATGTTGTGCAGTCGCCGATCGTACGGGTCACTCCCTGTTGCACACCCTCTACGGTCAATCCCTGAGCTACGATTGCAATTATTTCGTCGAGTATTTCGCATTGGATCTAATCTTTGAGGAGGGTGAGTGTCGTGGCGTTTTGGCCATCAATTTGGAGGATGGCAGCTTGCATAGGTTCCGGGCGCAAAATACCGTAATTGCTACCGGCGGCTATGGACGCGCCTTCTTCTCATGCACCTCGGCGCATACGTGTACCGGTGATGGTACTGCTCTTGTGGCACGTCAGGGTTTGCCCTCGCAGGATTTGGAATTTGTCCAGTTCCATCCAACGGGCATTTATGGCGCGGGCTGCCTGATTACCGAGGGTTGTCGTGGTGAGGGCGGTTATCTCATCAATTCGAAGGGTGAACGCTTTATGGAACGCTATGCGCCAGTTGCCAAGGATTTGGCCTCTCGCGATGTCGTCTCACGTTCCATTACCATTGAGATTATGGAGGGTCGTGGCGTTGGACCTGATAAGGATCATGTATTCCTGCAACTGCATCACTTGCCACCCAAACAGCTAGCAGAACGTCTGCCCGGCATCTCCGAGACTGCCATGATCTTTGCCGGCGTGGATGTGACCCGTGAACCGATTCCTGTTCTGCCAACGGTCCATTACAATATGGGTGGCATACCCACCAATTATCGTGGCCAGGTGCTCACGATCACTGCTAACGGTGAAGATAAAATTGTGCCTGGTTTGTATGCCGCCGGTGAGGCTGCCTGCAGCTCAGTGCATGGTGCCAATCGTCTGGGTGCCAATTCTCTGCTGGATCTGGTCGTCTTTGGACGTGCCTGCGCCAAAACCATTGCCGAGGAGAACAAACCCGGTGCACCGGCGCCAACGATCAAGGATGTAAGTCTACACAACAATTAACTTTAATTTGAAATGCAATTCATTTCCAATCTAAATCCCATTACAGAATGCCGGCGAGTTCTCGGTGGCCAATTTGGATAAACTGCGTCATGCCAATGGTCAAATCAGCACAGCCGATCTGCGCCTCAAGATGCAGCGTTGCATGCAGAATCATGCCGCCGTATTCCGCGATGGACCCATCCTCCAAAAGGGTGTCGACGAAATGAAGAAGATCTACAAGCAATTCCAGGACGTCAAGGTGGTCGACAAGTGCGTAGAAATACTCCTAATATTATATATATACAAATATCATATGTTAATTGATTACATTTTAGGTCGCTTGTGTGGAACTCGGATCTGATTGAGACACTGGAGCTGCAGAATTTGCTGGCCAATGCTCAGATGACCATTGTGGGTGCCGAGGCGCGCAAGGAGTCGCGTGGCGCACATGCTCGCGAAGATTTCCAGACACGCCTCGATGAATATGTAAGTTGCAACTAGGAAATGTTGGTTGTAGCAAAGAAAGCTAAATTTGAATAGTCGTTACAAATACGTAACGATTTGAACTGCAAATTGTTATCGATATCGGTATAGTATGTTGTGTGCAGTGCTGGGCATTTTATATAACAGTTTTTATTACAGTCTTTAGTGTTTCAGCTGTTAACTACATTACTACAATAAATATATATCTATCTATTATGCAGGACTACAGCAAGCCTGTGGATGGACAAACGAAGAAGCCCATGGATCAGCACTGGCGCAAGCATACCCTAGCCTGGGTTACCAACGAGCAGGGTGATATCGACCTCAAATACAGACCCGTCATCGATTCGACGCTCGATCAGGAGGTGGACACTGTGCCGCCAGCAATTCGCTCCTATTAAACGAAAGGCTCCCAACTACACACACACACACACTTACACTTACACTCACACACACACACACACACAAATACACGCACTCGCGAGTTTACTTAACTGCTGTGTTGTCGGTGTCTGTTGAAAATTCAAGTCGCAAATATAAGTGCTGCAATACTTAAAACAAATAATTTTCAATTCGTTTCCTGTGCTTTCTCCGACACAAAATGAACAGTGTTCAATAATTGATGTATAAACATATATATTTCTATATATTTTGAATTTGTGCGCTTACCAACGCTCTCCACAATAACTATACAAATCATTTATAGTTTACTTATGTTATTTGATATTGTTTAAATTTCAATCCTAAAGCAACATTTTTGTACGAAATTTAGTCAAATGGAATTTGCGACAATGGCAACGACGTGTTTTTTGTATAAAAATCAAGAAAAGCAACAACAAAAAAAAAACTTCAGGAATAACAATTTTTTAGTATTTGTTAAACTTATTAAATTATTGAAAGAAAAATATGTAAAAAAATATATATATAATAAAAACTAAATAAAAAACAATGTGCTAAAAATTAAATATTTTTAAATACATTTTTAGTTAACAAGCCAGCAAAACTAGCATTTTTAAATGTTGTTTGGCGGCACAGCAGCTGTAATCGAAGTCGCTGTTAAGGCGCTGTTAAACGGCTGTTGCAAACAATTCAGTTATGACACTGTAAACTGATGTAAGTAAATACTTAATTTTCAGCCTTGAAAAACATGCACATTCGTCAGCTTAAATTCTAAACCTCTTAAGCTGTCCAGGGCAGCTGTATTGAAACCAGTTGGACCACAAATTGCCACATAGCTGAAACGTTCGCCCGACGACTGCTGTTTCTCAAACAGTGGCGCTAACAACTCGGGACAAATGCGAGACTTCTGATTTGGAGTTGGTGGCTGCTCCTCGGACTCTTGCGACAAAATGTGCTGGCAAAGGAAACGTTCATCGCTGGACTGCAAAGCAAACAGTTTATCCTTCCACCAAATGTCCGCTTGCGTTTTGTTAAAGTACAGCAGCTGCAGGCGTTCACTTTGGTTATTTAAAAATTTAAATATTAGAATTAAATTTAATTTTATTTAATAGCACTTTCAACTCACATTCGATTCGAGCGCCGCTCGAGCAGCGGTCGTAGCAGGCTCAGCATGGGCGTCAGACCACTACCAGCGGCCAAGAGCAGAATATGCCGATGTGCCTCCAGCTGGGCTAAGTTAAAGTTGCCACGTGGCAAGGTCAGTTGCAAAGTGGCGCCGATTTCAATTTGATTTAGTTGACTAGTAACGATGCCTTTTTCATAGTGTTTGATGAGAAATCGTTGACTGCTTGGAGAGGATGAGGATGCCCCAGCCAGCAGGCAGCTGTGTGGCACCGGTGTATAGCTGCGCTGCAGTCGCTCTCCATTAAGGGCAACATCAATGTCCAGATGATAGCCAACTGGCAGTAGGAGCAGCAACTCTTGGTCAACGCTCTCCAAGCACAGCTCAAACGAGTCGTGGTTAAAGTGGCTCTTGTGCAGCACCTTAAAATCCAATACATCCTTCTCCGGCGTTCCATTCGCCTTGCTGGCCTCATGGCTGCCATAGCTGCTCCAAGGCTGCTCCTCTTGCTTGCCGAGAACAAGCTCAATTTTTCCAGTTTCTGGACTCACGCGCATCGCTTTTGGTGGCCAAATGACGCCGCTGTGGAGCTTAAAGTTGTAGACATGCCAAATATCTGCCAGTTGCACGCGCAGGTCCAGCTCCTCGGCCGTTTTGCGCTTGAGGAGCACGCCAGGATTGGCCCAGCGACGCGTATAAAAATATAGTGTTAATTCCGATCGCTGTTGTATCCAATCGAAGCGTGGCTTCAGCTCCGCTGGTGCAGGCGGTGGACGAAGGAACTCCGCGGCTGTTGCCTCTTTGCTGGGCACTGCATCCTTGAGTGGACCCACATAGCACTTGCCCAGCAGCTGGGGATAGTTAACCCACGCGTGCACCTCATCGAATAGTTTGGTGGCATCGCGTCCAACGCCACGCATCAGTTCATCCACACCGCCCGGATGAAAGTCCATGTAGCGTGTCACATTGAAAACCTTGCCTCTTATCGCCATCCAGGCATCATTCACCTGATTGTGCCGGGCCAGCTCCGTTCTGCTCACGGGCACAACACGACCTGCCGTGCCCGAGAGATCAGCACCCGAATTGCACAAGCGTATCCAGCTCATCAGGGAATAGCCCGGTTTGAGGGCGCATTTATTGCGTGGATTACCTGTTGCCGAACCGGATGCGTTGCCATTGCTGCCAACTGTTGTTAATCTCTGTGGCGCTGAACTGGGCAGTTGCAGGCTGCTCACGGATAGAGCTGCAACGGCGGGTGGTTTGAGTGGAGCTGCTGCTGCTGCTCCTGGTGGTTTTAGCGTGGAATCGCTCATATTTTGTATGTTTATTGTTTGCAGACTCAAACAGCTGATCGATAGATCCCATCGATTACTGCTGTTAAGCAGCTGTTTTTGTCAACGATACATCGATATGTTATACTACTGTTACCTTGCAGTTTGTTAAAAATAAAATTTAAAAAAAATAAATAACAAAATAAAGTCTTGTGTTATAATAATTAACCTAAGTAAATAATTATGATATCACTTAATTACATATATATATCATTTATATAAATTCACAGCAATCGCGTTTATTCATTTCATCAAACATCCACATTTTATTAACATTTCAAGGAAGGTGCATACTGGCCTACACTTCAAGAGCCCGTTTGGCAAACAAGCGGCAGTTTGCTCAGTTTGCAACGAGTCGGTCAGCTGTTTGGATCGTTGCGTTTTTGCGGGTAAAAATTGTTACACCCGATTTGTCTGATTTCTATCTAATTTTCCTGTGTATGCATTTCCAATAGCTATTACCTTAAATCTAGAAAATTGTGTGCTCTTGTCGAGCAATATGTGTCTATGTGTATTTGTTGTATATGCGTGTGCGTGTGTGTAGAATGTACATTCGAGTGATAAGTAATTGGCGCTTAAGTTGAACCTGTTCCCATTTGTTTTTATCCAATACATAATTATGACAACTTAAACAGAAGTTGTATATGTGTTTGTGTGTATTGCTGCAGCTGACCTTAACAGACGGCAGACTTATTGTTTTTGCTGTTGCATTACATATGACATTAAAATGTATAATTCTTATTGGAAACATATTTCTTTTATTGCATGACGTCATTGTCGATTCTTTCGGCCTTCAGTTTGCCGGTCGTTTCGTTTGCTTTCTGCAACATTTCCGCCACACAAACACCAACACTCCCACACGGACAGTTATTCATTTCACTTTTGCCCCACCCGCTTGTTTGCTCTTCTACGAACTGGACAATTAATTAGCAACGCACGCAAATTTACATTTTATTTCTCTATGGCACGCAAAGCTAAAAGCTCTCACGGTTTTTCTCGCTCTCTTCCTTCCTTCACACATGCAACAAGTGTTAATAATAATGTTGTAAAACGTGCCTTTCATAAATCACAATCGTAATTACAAATTACCCCCAAATATCAAAATTGCTCATTTTGACGGCAATCTTATCGTTTCCAATAATCCGTTTTTCTTTGCTCATTATGCTGGCAATGATAATGTTTTGAATTTTGTCAAATACGACTATTAATTGTTGATTTATTTATATTTATGAGTATGCTTGTGTGTGTTTTTTCTTGTGTTTGCACAACTTATTTGTTGCCATGTGTAAATTGATGCGGGCCCATTTCCCAAGACTGGCAATTCAATTAAACTTATTAAGAAAACAAACATTGCTTCAACAAATTGCGATATGCTGCCAACAACATCTGATAACAAAGTGTGACAACAACAACAATGAACATGTTTCAAGCCATGACCATGACAGACAAAACAAGATAAGAATAAAGAGAGCAAGAGAACAAGACATAAACACAGCTGGCGACCTTCAACTTGTCAGAAACTTGGACACTTGCAGTAAGAGCGAGCGAGATAGAGGGAGAGAGAGAGAGTGCAAAATCTTTGCGTTAATTCTTCCGAAGGCAGACGTGTTAAAATACCCTGATTATTTTGTTTTCAACATGTGCTGTTGAATACTGATCGGTTTTGTTATGTATGCTCATTATTAAATATAATAGCTAGTTTCAATTATTATCGTTTGTTGCTTTTGAGACATGCTAACTGCAACTGCTACGTTTCGGATTCTGGTATCGTCAATGACTCATTTCTTATTTCAAATTCGTTTCAGTTGAGTTTTCCATATTTATTTATTATTTTTTTGCTTAATCTTTGTACTATTGACTTTTCGAACTGTGCGTTGACTTTGGCTAAGTAAAACCCCAGCTGACGATAAGATAAAACATAAATACGATTTAAGCTCTGCATATGGCAGCAAAATTAATAATCTGTATAGATGTGTATGTGTACGATGAACCTTGTCCTTTGTGTTTGATTTTGTGTGTTGTTATCCTTATCTCAAATCTATAACCACTTAGCAAGCCAAATATACATAATATCAATAATCCACTATTTTTATTATATTACTGTTATTATATTCGTGAGTGCAGTCTGTTAAAATTCGCGTTTTTTGTATTATCCACAAACAAAGGCAGTTGTAAATTTAATGTCGAAATGGACATTGTGCACATATGTATGTATATAATATAGGGTGTGCTTTAGCAACCAAGCGACTTCTAATAATAATAATTGTCATATAATTAACTATAATTATAGGAAAATGAATATGCATTAAAGTTGAGCACTTAAATGTATTAAAGAGTACTTGGCCGTCGATCAAGCATACTCAATAGCTAATCGTTTATGATTTATTTGTGTATGTTTCGCGAAAATCATTTGATAGTTGTCGCCTCTTTTATCCGCTATCCGTTATCCGTTGCTAGCTTGCTGTTGTTTAGTCATGTTGCCGATCCCAGACATCGTAAACTTGATAACTGTTGCTGTGACTCACGCTTATTGTTTGCCGATATGTTCTACGCACACAAACATGTAAATATATTTATTTGTCTATGCGTGTGTGTATGTGTGTGGGGGACGTGTTGATTTTTAAGAGGGCTGTTAACAATTGAAGGCATTAGAGCTATGCTTCTTCTTCTGTTGTTGATATTTATATTTGTTATCCAGCATGCGTTGAGCAATTTGTTTTCACATTTAAAAATTCTATTTAATATTCTTGCTAAGCGAAATCAATTTAGTTATAAATAAGTGCATACGATTGTAAATATATATGCAGTTCTAATGGGCAATTATAAGCAGGAATTCAGTCTAACAAAAAACCAGCTTGCTTATAGATGGATTTATAGTTGAATAACGCTTGATCTGTATTTATAGCGTATACAAGTTTATACTATTTCCTGTTTCAGAGATGATATAGCTGTAATAGCAAAATATTCTCCAGATGTATTTGAAATATTTTTGAAATTCCATTTACTGTTAAGCAACTGTAAATACTCTGTTAGCTTAACGTTCAACGCGTGCTAAATAGCTGAAAATATAATCTAAACCAGATTAAACACATACATATGTATCTTTATATATATTTACTATATACACACAAGTAAATTATTTGTGTTTATGGAATTGCTTACTCAAGATTGCCACAAATATACTTTACAGCTCATAAGATTTCGTTAGTTTTGCTGGATTTGATTTTCACTTTGTTTTCTTTTTGCAGTCGAGCACAACACATGGGCCAGAGTAACGGAACACAATAATAATAAATTTCCACTGCTAAGAGAAGCATATGCATATATACATATATAGTTATATAGCAACACATTCCATATCAGAATTACATCATGGCGCACAAGCAGTTGATAGAGAGCCGGGTTCCACTCAGCCGGAAATTGGGTGCCTTCTTCTTTAACCTGTTGCAGGCCTTCCTTCGTTTCTTCTTCCGCTTAATTTATGGGGTCAAAGGTGAAAAAATGCCACCCATTACAGATCCCATTCTGCTTGAATCTGCCACAGCGTTGGCAGCCAAAATTCGCAATCAACAGGTAAGTGAAAAAAACACTTTAATTCCTACTCTAATTTATTTCTCAATTTATTTTCCAGCTCAGCAGCGTTCAGGTTCTGGAGTCGTTTATCCGTCGTGTCAAGGAAGTGAATCCTTTGCTCAACTGTGTCGTCGATGAGCGCTACGATGATGCACTTAAGGAGGCAACCGCAGCGGATGAACTCATCAAATCTGGCAAATATACCGCGGAGCAACTGGCCTCTCAGAAGCCATTCTTGGGCGTGCCCATTACAACAAAGGATTGTATTTCAGTGAAGGGTATGTTTGCAACTATAAGCGAAAATTGCTTTTCTACTAGTTTTTTAGAGTGATTTTCTAATATTCAGCGTAATTTTCTCCAACTCAACTACAACTAATTGATATCGCTCTTTCAGGCATGCTGCATACGTCTGGTTTATATGTGCGTCGCGAGGTGCGTGCGGAGCAAGATGCGGATGCGATGGCATTGATGCGCCAGGCTGGAGCGATTCCCTTTGCGCTGACAAATGTGTCAGAGGTGTGCATGTGGTGGGAGAGCAATAATACGGTACACGGCAGGACACGGAATGCCTACGATACAAATCGCATCGTTGGCGGCTCCAGTGGCGGCGAGGGTTGTATTCAATCCGCAGCCGCTTCAGCATTTGGTCTGGGCTCCGATATTGGGGGATCCATACGAATGCCGGCCTTCTTCAATGGCATCTTCGGGCACAAGCCGAGCAAACTGATTGTCTCGAATAAGGGCCAGTTTCCCACACCGTTCAGTGCCGAGCAGAACACGTTTTTGGGTCTGGGCCCCATGTCTCGGTTTGCCGAGGATTTGCGACCCATGCTCCAGATTATGGCCGGTGAGCAGGCGAAGCTGTTGCGTCTCAACGAACCCGTTGCACTCGAGAAGCTAAAGTTCTTCTATCAGGAGTCGGATGGCGGTGGTCGCCTGGTCTCCGCCGTCGATACGGATTTGAAAATGGCCATGCGTCGCATTGTCGAGCATCTGAACAAGAAGTTTGGCGATGGGCAAGTGGAACGCGTTCAATTGCCACAAATCCGTCAATCGGCCGCCATTTGGTTTGCCAACATGCGTGACAATTCCGGCCATGGATTCAGTTTTCAACTGGGTGATTTACGTTACGACATCAACACATATCTGGAGCTGCTCAAGTGGTTTGTGGGTGCGTCGAAGCATACATTCATTGGCCTGACAACGGCGCTGATGGACAATGCCCAGTGTCAGCATGGCTCGTCCAAGTACAAACATCTGGTGGCCAAGCGGGATGAGTTGCGTGCCACATTGCAAAAGCTGCTGGGTGATAATGGTGTCCTCATCTATCCCACACATCCTACAGTGGCACCCTATCACAATGAGCCCATCGTGCGTCCGCTTAATTTCTCCTACACGGGCATTGTGAATGTTTTGGGTTTCCCAGCGACAGCTGTTCCACTTGGTCTGGGCAGCGAAGGATTGCCGTTGGGTGTCCAAGTGATTGCCAATTTCAATGAGGATCGCTTGTGCCTGGCCGTCGCCGAAGAGCTGGAGCGTGCCTTTGGCGGCTGGACGCGCCCCGAGGTGCAACTGTGAAGAGGATAACACTACATATTTATATATGTATATCCAATCATACACATGTAGGTGTATATATGTATCCTAGCTTATTAGTAATTATTGTAATCAGGGGCCCCGCAATTAACCCACCCACCAAAACAAAAATCAATTTAACAACAATCATCCCACTAAATTATAAATTGTAGCAAGTTTGTAATTGTTGTGTGTGAAAAGTCCCACAAATATATACATATATATATATATTTAGATAATGTACAAAATTTTTAGTGCCTCGTAAAATCAAAATTTCGATGTGGTTTTAATTGCTATTTATATTGTCTACCTTTTGTATACAATCTATGTTATTAATCATAATATTAGATGTAATGTGTAAGCTCATAACATTTGATTTTGCATTTAAAACAAATAAATATTGTTAAACAAAACTATAAGAAATTGTGGAGAATTTAAAAAAATTTCGGATTAATTATTTTAACAGCATATAATGTTAAGTAACAGTAGTACTACATAAGCTTAACATTGGTATAACATTACTGGCCTTAACATATCAGGGCTTACTTTCAAGAGCAGAATACGGAGTCGCTGAATTTTAAGTCACTGTTAAACTACAGACAAACAAAGTACAAATTTCTAGTGAAATGTTGCCAAATGACAGAAAGATTAAAAGATTAAAATATACACAAAAGAGTGGTTTGCTAAAAAACAAAATCAAAATCAAGCAGTCCACCAACAACACAAACAACAATAAGATGACCAACGCAGATCCCATATCGCTCATCTTTCACGATTCCTCTTTGCGCATGTCCGATGTGAAACTGCTGCAAGGAGCTTGCTGGCTGAGTGATCAGGTATGCAACTAAACGTGGTATGTCGTCACCCATCACATCTACTTTTTAGCCATATTATTTAGCCGCTTTTTAATTTCTCTTTGTTAATAATTTTATTGCCTTTTTATATTTTAAAGATTGCTTACTTCTATTCAGATAAAAATTACATATTTAAAGGATTTTCTATTTTTAATATTTTTCCGCAATTATTATTATATATATACATATATTGATATATAATTTATGTGTATGACTCACAGATATTGAGCTTCTACTACGAGTACTTGTCACATGTGAAGTACAAGAACAACAAGGATGTCTATTTTATAGCTCCAGAGGTGACGCAGTGCATCAAATACATGGATGATGCCGAATTGGAGTTGCTCTTCGAGAAACAGGATGCGTATCGCAAACGATTCATGTTCTTCGTACTGAATGACAATGACTCCTCGTCAGAGGGTGGCACACATTGGTCACTCCTGGTGCTGTCGCTACAACAGCAAATGTTCTTTCACTTCGATTCGTGTGGCAATTGCAATATGGGTGCCTCAATGCGGCTGATGAACAAAGTGAAATATGGCTTGGGCATGCAACAGACGCGTTTCTATGCAATGAACTGTCTGCAGCAGGCCAATAGCTTCGATTGTGGCATCCATGTCATCTGCACGACAGATCACATTGTCGATCATCTGAATCGGTATGGATTCCTCGAGGGATTGCCCAGGTTGCCCGTGCAGATGGTGATGGACAAGCGATCTGAGCTGCTCAATCTGATCTTGTCCCTGGGTGGCAAAATCTGATCCAAACCAATTTAAGGAGCTTATAATAATTGTAGAGATAATGAAAATAAACACTAAACAAGAATACGATTTTATGGTAGATGAATTTTATATTTATTTATATTCTTTCTTATATGTGTATAGGATATGTTCAAATGGGATGCCACCCAACTAAAATTGAAGTTCGATCTCTGTTTGATTTTAGTGCCTTCGTCCGTTTTTTTTTTTAATTAGCAAACTTGGTTTTGTCATGAAAGTCATTACATAATTAGATAAGATATGAGAGACTCTTAAGAGAGCTATTCGAGTGCAATTTAGGTGCTGTTCAAAGTGAAATTATTTTTCATCAGCAAGTGAAATTGCAGCAGTAAAATGGAGAAATTCAAAATGGATAACAGCATTTGATACCAGCTTTTGCGATTCACTTTATAGAGGCCACAGACCCAAAGATTCAGCTTGGAGGTGCTCGCATACAGCAAATAGGCATTCAACTACAAAAGATAGTGAAATAAGTAAAAATAGAAATATTTATTTGATGTATTTCTTACCTCCTTGAACCAATATCCCTCGCTGACTGAGTGGTAAGCATTATTTTGGTATTTAGTTGTCAGATCGCACATGAAGTTCAATAGGAAAAAGTCCAAAAGGCGAATAAAGTAATAAGCTGAGCCACACAGCAAAAAAGCTATCGGCAGCTGAACGCTGAAGAGAAGTAGAATAATCCAATAAAAATGTACTACACCGAATACCAGATTGTCAAATCGGATTGTCAACATTAGCAATCCATATACACGATTCATTTTCAAGGTACATCGTCCGAGTAGGGCATGCAGTGACCACAGTCGATGCAACTCATCCAACTCCACTTCTGTAGGGTATCTCTTTCGCACACACTTCATCAGATGCTCCAGCTTTACATTGATATACTGATAACAGTAGGCGATGTCCCATAGTGCCAAAAAGTAGCGTGAGATGGCGAATAGGGTGATATACATGGCGTTGCCAAACACAAAGAATTGAAGTCCAAGAACCCAATTCTCCATCCAGAACAACAGCAGGCATGATGTCATGCTGTACACATATATATAAATCATAGAACCCATTTTCAGATAGAACACATAACTCAAAGAGTCACAAGTTGGTGAGTGGCGATTTTCTCCCGATTTTAAGCGCTTCAATCTGCTCACAATGAGATCCACTTCGAGCAGAGCCTTCTCACGACTGCCACGGGAGATTAGCGTATGGGCTATGGCCACATACGCGACCAAATAGAATACATAGGTGGCATTTGAAATGTAATTGCGAATCCACAGGGCTGCATTCATATAACGCGCTGATGTCCACAGAATGTAGGGCAGCGTTAGCAGCTCAACAATGTTGACGATCAGGGCATAGAAGCGAGTTAGACAAGTCTGCCTCAATCCCTCCCCAGAGACCCATCGATATGAAGTGACTCCCAAGACCAGGGCGTAGTTGTAAAACCACCACAATATCCACTGTGGTGCGACCATTTCCAATAAAAATTGACACGAAACTAAAATTGAAGCTCGGACTCGGTTTTATTTTAATGCCCACGTCCTTTTTTTCGTTTGATTAGCTAATTATCAGTAGGGGTTTTATCTTGGGCAGCCCATCTAGTTAATGAATAATTAAAGCTATTATATCAATTATTCATTTCAAAATACTCTTAGGAGACACTATCGAAGTTCTTGCAATTTAGGTTCTCTTCAAAGTGAATTTATTGTTCATCAGCAAGTAAAATTGCAGCAATAAGATGGTAAAATTCAAAATAGATAACAACATTTGATACCAGCTTTTGCGATTCATTTTATAGAGTCCACAGACCCAAAGATTCAGCTTGGAGGAGCTCGCATACAGCAAATAGCCATTCAACTGCAAAAGAGAGTGAAATAAGTATAAATAAAAAAATATATTTTATGTATTTCTTACCTCCTTGAACCAATATCCCTCGCTAAGTGAATGATGAGCATTATTTTGGTATTTAGTTGTCAGATCGCACATGAAATTCAATAGGAAAAAGTCCAAAAGGCGAATAATGTAATAAGCCGAGCCATACAGCAAAAAAGATATCGGCAGCTGAACGCTGAAGACAAGGAGAATAATCCAATAACAATTCACTACACCGAATACCAGATTGTCAAATCTGACTGTCAACATTAGCAATCCATAAACACGATTCATTTTCACGGTACATCTTCCGAGTAGGGCATGCAGTGACCACAGTCGGTGCAACTCATCCAACTCCACTTGTGTAGGGTATCTCTTTCGCACACACTTCATCAGATGCTCCAGTTTTCCGTTGATATACTGATAACAGTAGGCGATGTCCCATAGTGCCAAAAAGTATCGATAGATGGCGAATAAGGTGATATACATGGCATTGCCAAACACAAATGATTGAAGTCCAAGAACATAATTTTCCATCCAGAACAACTGCAGGCATGACGTCATGCTGTACACATATATATAAATCATAGAACCCATTTTCAGATAGAACACATAACTCAAAGAGTCACAAGTTGGTGAGTGGCGATTCTCTTGCGATTTAAAACGCTTCAATCTGCTCACAATGAGATCCACTTCGAGCAGAGCCTTCTCACGACTGCCACGGGAGATTAGCGTATGGGCTATGGCCACATAAGAGACCGAATAGAATACATAGGTGACATTTGGAATGTAATTGCGAATCCACAGGACTGCATTCATATATCGCGCTGATGTCCACAGAATGTAGGGCAGCGTTAGCAGCTCAACAATGTTGACGATCAGGGCATAGGAGCGAGTTAGACAAGTCTGCCTCAATCCCTCCCCAGAGACCCATCGATATGAAGTGACTCCCAAGACCAGGGCGTAATTGTGAAACCACCACAATATCCACTGTGTGTCCATATTGAATGAAACTCAACACGGAACTAAATTATTGTTGTGCCTGGTTTCGTCCTGTTGCCGCTTCGTTAAACTAATTAACAAATGTGCTTCTATCTTGTCCAAATAATCTCGTCTGCTCTGAAAAGTGATGTACGTAAAGCTACAATCCATTCATAACAGGAGGTTTGGGTTCTATTTTTATATGTACACTCAGGAAAAAAATCTCATTGCATTTTTCAAAATTGTCATACCTTTGTTGCCAAGGATAAACTCATATTCATATTATTCAGAAAGTATATTTCTAAATCCAGGGGTTCTCTTCTTAATTTCAGTGTAAATTTTCTTAATTTAAAAATTATCTCTAATTTTGTTGTTATTTTTTCATATGTGCAGATAATTATAATATTAGATAATAAGCTGCTTAAAATAATTATAAGATGTAGAAAACATTTTGCAGAAATTATTTCTAAAAACAACAGAAACTATCTAATTTCGGGTCGATTTTCAGATTGATTTTGTTGCTGAGTGTAGTTTTATTCCAATGTTGAACTTTTGGAATTTCGTTAAAAGAGAGTAGGAAGAGAGATAATCAAAGTTCAATTTGCGAACGTGCTTCTATTTTATTTGTCTATTGATTTATTTCATTACATAACTAATTTCCTTAAGTGAAGTCTGTTTGTTATATGGTTTATACTGCCCTTCCGAGCCTTAAGTCAGCTACAAAGTGAATTTCTTTTTCATCAGCAAGTGAAATTGCAGCAATAAGATGGTAAAATTCAAAATGGATAACAGCATTTGATACCAGCACTTGCGATTCATTTTATAGAGTCCACAGACCCAAAGATTCAGCTTGGAGGTGCTCGCATACAGCAAAAAGGCATCCAACTGCAAAAGGGAGTGTAATCAGTATAAATAAAAATATATATTTGATGTATTTCTTACCTGCTTGAACCAATATCCCTCGCTGACTGAGTGATAAGCACAACTCTCATATTGCGTTGTCAGATCGCAAATCAAATTTAATAGAAAGAAATCCAAAACGCGAATAAAGTAATGAGTTGAACCATAAAGGAGCACAGCAACTGGCGCTTTGGTGCCAAAAATAATGAGAATACCCCAATAACAATTTGTTACACTAAATGTCAGATTTTCAAATCGGCTTATAAGCATAAGCAATCCATAAGTCCGATTAAATTTTAGGGTACAACGTCCCAGCAGCGCATGCAGTGACCACAGTCGATGCAACTCATCCAACTCCACTCTTGTAGGGTATCTCTTTCGCACACACTTCATCAGATGTTCCAGCTTTCCATTGATATACTTATAACAGAAGGCGATGTCCCATAGTGCCAAAAAGTATCGATAGGTGGCGACCAGCGGAATAGTCAAGCTGATGTTAACAAAGAAGGTACAATAAACTGCGTCCAAATTGTTGATTTCGGCAAACACCAGACATGACGTTATGTTGCATATATACATATAAGTTACCGTGATCAATTTCAGATAGAACAGATAGCTTAAAGAACCGTTTATATGTTTCGTTGATACCATTTCCTCTCTTGACTTCAATCGCTTCAATCTTCCCACAATGCTGTCCACCTCGAGCAGAGCCTTCTCCCGATACCCACGGGAGATTATCGTATAGACTATGGCCACATAGGAGACCAGGTAAAATACATGGGTGGCATGTGGAATTTGATTCGGATACCATCTCATTCCAGTCATATATTGCATTGATATCCACATTAAATAGGGCAGCGTCAGCAGCTCAACAATATTCAGGATCAGGGCATAGGAGCGAGTTAGACAAGTCTGCCTCAATCCCTCCCCAGAGACCCATCGATGCGAGGTGACTCCCAAGACCAGGGAGTAGTTGTGAAATAACCACAATATCCACTGTGTTGCGACCATTTCCAATAAAATATGACACGAAACTAAAATTGAAGCTTGAACTCGGTTTTATTTTAGTGCTCTCGTCTTTTTTTCGTTTTGATTAGCTAATTATCAGACGGGGTTTTATCTTGGACAGCCCATCTAGTTAATGAATAATTAAAGCTATTATATCAATTATTCATTTCAAAAGCCTCAAAAGACACTATCGAAGTTATTCTTGCAATTTAAGTGCTCTTCAAGGTGAATTTCTTTTTCAACAGCAAGTGAAATTGCAGCAATAAAATAGAGAAATTCAAAGTGGATAACATCATTTGATACCAGCTTTTGCGATTCATTTTAAAGAGTCCACAGACCCTGAGATTCAGCTTCGAGGTGCTCGCATACAGCAAATAGGCATTCAACTACAAAAGATAGTGAAATAAGTATAAATAGAAATATGTATTTGATGTATTTCTTACCTCCTTGAACCAATATCCCTCGCTGACTGAATGATAAGCATTATTTTGGTATTTGGTTGTTACATCACACATGAAGTTCAATAAGAAAAAGTCCACAAGAAAGATACCATAATTAAAGACGCCAAAAAGAATCGCTGACAATGACCGCTTATAGCTGAAGATGAAGATTATTCCCCAATATCCATTTACTGCATTAAGTGCCAGATTTTCTAATCTAGCCGTCAGCATTAGCAGTCCATTTGTGCGATTAAATTTTAGGGTACAACGTCCCAGCAGCGCATGGAGTGACCACAGTCGATGCAACTCATCTAACTCCACTTGTGTAGGGTATCTCTTTCGGGCACACTTCATCAGATGCTCCAGCTTTCCATTGATGAACTGATAACAGAAGGCGATATCCCATAGTGCCAAAAAGTAACGATTGGTGGCGACTAGGGGAATGGTCATGGAGATGCTGAAGAAGCAAATGCAACAAATTGTGGACAAGTTGTTGCCACTGGGCATCACCACGACTGCCATCGAGCTGCACACACACATGTAAGTCATACTGACCAATTTTATATAGAACATATAGCTTAAGGAACCTTTTTTGGGCTCAGTTGATGAAAGGCGATTCTCACGCGATTGTAATCGCTTCAATCTGCTCACAATGAGATCCACCTCGAGCAGAGCCTTATCTCGACTTCCTCGCAATATCTGGGTAAAGGCTACAGACAGATAGGTTGCCGAAAAGAATATATAGTTGGCGAACGGAACATGATCGGGAAAAATGTTGACTTTAATCATACGCTGCCCTGTTATCCACAATGCATAGGGTAATCCCAGCAGCTGAATGACATTGAGAAGCATCGCATAGGAGCGAGTTAGCCAAGTCTGCTTCAATCCTACCCCGAAAACCCATTGATGCGAGGTGACTCCCAAGACCAGGGCGTAGTTGTGATGAAACCAAAATATCCACTGTGGTGCGACCATTTGCAATGAAAGCTGACACGAAACTAAAATTGAAGCCCAAACTCAGTTTTATTTTTTGCCCTCGTCCTTTTCTCTCTTCGTTAAGCTAATTAACAAACATGGTTTTATCTTGGTGAGACCATCGAGTCAATGATTAACGACAAATTAATATCGTATTCGTTATATTATTAGATAAGAGAAGTGGGACTGTTAAGAGAGACATTCGGAGTACAATTTAGGTGGTCTTCAAAGAAAATTTCTTCATAATCAGCATGTGAAATTGCAGCATTAAAATGGTGAGATTCAAAATGGATAACAGCATTTGATACCAGCTTTTGCGATTCACTTTATAGAGGCCACAGACCCAAAGATTCAGCTTGGAGGTGCTCGCATACATCAAATAGGCGTTCAACTACAAAAGATAGTGAAATAAGTATAAATAGAAATATGTATTTGATGTATTTCTTACCTCCTTGAACCAATATCCCTCGCTGACTGAGTGGTAAGCACAATTTTGGTGTTGGGTTGTCAGATCGCACATAAAATTCAGTAGGAAAATGTCCAAGAGGCGAGTACAGTAGTTGGCTATGCCATAAAGCAGAAAACCAATTGGTGTTTTAAAGCTGAATGTAAAGATAATACCCCAATATCCATTCACTACACAGAATGCCAGATTGTCAAATCGGGCTGTCAACATTAGCAATCCATAAACACTATTCATTTTCAAGGTACATCTTCCGAGTAGGGCATGCAGTGACCACAGTCGATGCAACTCATCCAACTCCACTTGTGTAGGGTATCTCTTTCGCACACACTTCATCAGATGCACCAGCTTTCCGTTGATATACTGATAACAGTAGGTGATGTCCCATAGTGCCAAAAAATAACGAAAGGTGGTCACAATTGGGATACACATGGCGCAGCTGAAGAACAAGGCGTAGAAAACAACAGTTATTTCAAAACCACCAGGCAACAACAGGCATGACGTCATGGCGCACACACATAGGAAGAGAATAGCGCCCAACTTCAGATAAAAAACATAACGCAAATTGTTGCAAGTGCGCTCAGTGGACGAAGAACGTTTCTCCCGCGATTTCAAGCGCTTCAATCTGCTCACAACGCTATCCACCTCGAGCAGAGCCTTATCCCGGCTGCTGCGGGAGAGTAGCGAATAGGCTATGGCCACATAGGAGACCGAATAGAGCACATAGGTGGTGTAGGAGATTAGGTTGGGAAACCAGTTGACCGAGTGGATATACTGCGCAGATTTGTAGAATATATAGGGCAGTGTCAATATCTCGAATATATTCAGGAGCAGCACATAGGAGCGTGTAAGCCAAGTCTGGCGATAACTGCCGGCCACCCTTCGATACGAGGTGACTCCCAAAAACAGGGCGTAATTATGATATGACGACAACAGCCAATTTGCGCCCATCTTCAATGAACACCTTCACGAGACTGAAACAACATTTTATTTGTGCCCTCTTCGTTGGGCCAATTAAATAAAATGAGCTTATATCTTGGCCAAAAATCTTGGGAATAATGAAATTGATGTACGTAAAGCTAACAATACAGTTGTAATGTGTGGGTTAATAATCGTAACCCATATTATATATTTATTTATTAGTATTTGTAGTTCTGCACCAGAGTTGAACTCTGGGTAATTTAGTTAAGAGAAAATAGCAAGAGAGTTTATAAGTCAACCCTATTTTAAATGTTTCTCCGATTACCTTCTCAAATTAAATTAAAATTGGAATTTGTTTGCCGTTGTCAATTTGATAGGAGATTTGAGCCCATCATTTGTGCAACCAATAATAAACAAAATTTGCTGTAGTTCTTTGGATAAGCAAATATTTATTTCTCTTGAAATCGAACTAGCAAAAAAAAAACCCTTGGTTTCATTTCAAAAGTGTGTGTGTGCGTGCGTGTGTGTGTGTGTGTGTGTTGTCTCGTGTTGCTAGAATCATTTTCGTGTTGTTTTTTAGTGCCTGGCACTGAAGAGTAAACATTAAGTAAATCAAGATAAAATTAACAAAATGAATACATATCGTATTGGAAGATCAGTTTGCATCCATCTCCCTCTCTCATTGTCATCATGATCATCTCTCTCGCATTCCGCCAGATCCCTGAGATGCTGTCATATTTAAAACACACACACACAGCTATCAGTCATCATTCATTTTGTGTGTGTGTGTGTGTGTGTGTGCGTGTGTGTGCGTTGCTTAAAACTATAAAGATTATCAAGTGTTGGAAAAGCATCCTAATCCTTGCCACCCAGCGACAGGATCAGCTTGAGCAACTCCGCACGCTTCGCCTTGACCGTATCGATGTGCAACGAGGGCAGACCATCGATCACCTCATAGCGATTCACATAGTCGGCGATGTGATCCGACATGCAGATGACATGGATGCCACAATCATAGCCATTCGCCTGCTGCAGACATCGCATCGGACGAAACTTGGCCTGGCGCATGCCCAGCAGCTCCTTCACCTTGTTCATCAGCTCCAGCGATGGACCCGTGTTATTATTCCCATACGAGTCAAAGTGAAAGAACGTCTTTTCCGGACGCGACAACATCAGCAGCGACCAATGTGTACCACCAGCCGCAGTATTTCCATTATCATTCAGTGCAAAAAATATGAACGATTTATTTTTGGCATTATGCTCCTCGAAGAGCAACTCCAGCTCGGAATCATCCATGTATTTCATGCATTGCGTCACCTCGGGCGCTATAAAATAGACATCCCTGTTGTTCTTGTACTTCACATGCGACAAGTACTCATAGTAGAAGCTCAATATCTGCAACATTTGAATTAAATATATATATATTAAATAAATGACATATTAGATATTGGATACCTGATCGTTTAGCCAGCGTGGTCCATGAAGCAGTTGCACATCGGACATGCGCAGGCAGGAATCGTGAAAGCTCAGGGAAATGGGATCCGCTTTGCTCATCTTGTTGTGATTACTGTTGGTGTTCTTTTTCCGGATGTTGTTTTTGCGATTGTTGTTGTTCTGGCCAGCGTTGAGTCCTTGGTTCGTTCGGCGCGCAGCCTGATCTTGATTCTGACGTGCGTGTTGCCTATGTGCGAAAAAAAAATTTCACATTTTTAATATTTATTTTGTATGTGTGTCTATGTTGTTGGTGCTGGCACCTTAAAATCTTTCGATCATTTGGCAGCATTTTACAAAATTTTGAAATACGGTTTGGTGTTTTCCTTGCTTGCGTTATTGTATTTCTTTTTTTATTATTTTTATTTTAGTCAAATACAGTAAGCTGAAGCGAGATTCAGCGAGCTCCGAATTCAACATAAGACAAACGTCAATTTTGTGTTATTTGAAGTTCAGTTAATGCTAAGCTCATGTTATTTTACATTTTTGAGCAATTTTTTTCGCCTGACAGGCTGCCACACTTGACAATGTTAAGTGTTTTACGCTGTTAGTTAAAAAATACTTGCCTGTTTTTTTTGTGTTATTAACAGTTAAAATAATAGTAATATGTACGTTTTATTTATTGTGTAGCTATTCAGTAGATAAAAGTTGCAAATCAATTTTATTTTACGCACACCAAAAAACTTAGAGAAAATCGCTTATACACTTTTGTTATTGCGTGCCAAAAAAATAAAAACATGCGGCAGAAAGAGCGTAGCACAACAAACGAAAAGAGATTGCGGCGAATTGCGCGTCTCGCCACATAAGAATGGGCAGGCGAAGCGACACTTACCAATAATGATGGCAGACTCAATCGGATATCTCTGCAGTTTGCTTGGGCGTTTGCTGCGAATACTCAAACTTAATAGATTACGCATTTATACCTTTGCAATGTATTAACTCAAGAATTTACGTTCGATAAATTTATGCAATATGATTTTTACGCTTGTGTTTGACTTGTGCTTTGCACTCTAGTTGGAAAAATTTTGTAGCAGCCAACATAATGCGGTTTGCCAAATTGCGAGCAGCCAACTTAAAGCGAGTTTCAAAATTGCGTGCAGCCAACTTAGGGTGTGGTGAAAACAACATGTGGCGGTAAATTCAAATATAAGAAAAATTTGAATTTTGTGTTAATTAAAGCAGGCTTTGCCTTTTAAATTCGTATAACTGGTGCACAAAAAAGAGAATATTATTCTTAATTCAACATCATGTCCGCCATCAAAGAAAGCTTGACTAGGAAAGTTGAATTTAAAAATCAATTTAATGTTGATTTGACCAATTGCTGCCGCATCTGCGCATGTGTGGCAAACAAGGAAAATGGAATAAAATTGCGGCCACTTTTCGATGGACAGCGACTGACACGCATCATAGCCAATACAATACACATTGAGGTATGTATTCAAATTAAACAAATAATCAAAAAAAAAAAATAATGCTAATAAAAGTACGCATTTTAATAATACAGGTAAAGGATATGCCGGGCTTGCCTCGTTTCCTGTGCGAAAAGTGTGTGAACACAATGATAACGTTTTCCAAATTCCAGTTGGATTTCCGCCGATCCGAGGAAAATTTCAATATGGTTATCAACGCACGCGAAAATTATGAAATGAATGCGTTGCACGCATTTGCTGCCGCCGTTGGAATAGAAAAATTACATGAAAATGATCAGAATGCGGTTGCAGTTGTTAACAATTTGTTAAAGCAGGGCAAAAAACCCTAAAAAAATCGAAATCCAAGCTTTAAAATTAGATTTTGATTTTATTTGAAAAAAAAAAACACTTAATAAATTTAATTTGTTTTTAACAACTTGGCTGATAATTTTCCGCGCACTGATTCTTCTGACTTTCCAAATCATCATTGCTTTTTCCTTTTTTCAAATCCTGCTCACAACTTGATTTCTTTACAGCGCCTAAGGAAGTTTCACTGGTTGCAGTAAAGGACATTGCTTCATCGGCTGGCGACCATTTGCCGCTCTTCACCTGATCATTTACCCACTTCAATTGCTTATTTATCTGTCAAATATAATGATTTATTTGAAGCTATATACATTTCTCATGATTAAATTACCAATCTTTGCAAAATTTTTTGATTTCTTTCATGAAATAAATCAGCAGCAAAGCGAAAAATACATATCTGCTTCTTACATTTGGCTGCTTCCGTTACGATGACGCGCACTATAGCGCGTATCTGCAGAATCGATTAAAAATAAAATAAGCTTAAATTATAACTTTGAAAAATACCTCTGGATGTTTGGCCAAATATGCCCAATCGCCACGTCGCATATTTTTGGACATATCTTGAATGCTTTCATCGATTTGTGTGAAATCCATCTCAACATCTTCGCCATCATTAGAAAGATTGTTTTCAATTTGGAAATCCATTGTTGATTTTGTAAGAATCAAAAACATCAAATGCGTTAAACAAATTTAAACAACTGACTGTGACAAAAAAGCCTACTTAATTAATCAAAATCGCCTACTTAATTAATCAAAATCGAACTTACACAAAATATTGAATTCAATTTAACAACATTGACTAATTAAAAATATTGTACAATGTTCTCAAAGTTGTCCAATCAGGTTTATAAAAAAATTAATTAAATTGAAAAGCAAACAAAAAATAGTAAAATATGAAAAAAGTAAGCTCAACTCCGTGACAATGCGTAATTGAAGCATTGCCGTGACCAGGATTCGAACCTGGGTTACCACGGCCACAACGTGGGGTCCTAACCACTAGACGATCACGGCTACGTTGAGTTCATGTCAGCCAGCAACCAAAACGCACTTTTGAGAGACATGCGCAAACAAATCACAGCAGCGAAATACTTTCAAGAAAAACATCTTTTTTTTTTGTGCTTTTACAAATGAAAAGTCTCTTTATTTATTGAACTTAGTTTATTTGCTTAATAATAAATATTTATTTGTTTTTGGCAGCGCTCAAACGCTCTTTGCGCCGCATACGTTCCTTAAATTGGTGCTTTAGCACTTCTGTCGGCGTATACAATTTAAAGTTAATATCGGGCAACTGAAATATGTATTTGATAAATATGTTATGCATTTAATTATAGTGTGTAATTTCTTACTTGATAGGTGGCCAGTAGGAAATTACAACGCACACGTTCATTGGCAATGCGCCCTATAATTTCCTGGACATCGGGTCTGTCAAGCATTTTCATATATTCCTCGTTTACCAGCATCAGCGGCTCTGTTACAGGCGTCTTTAAATGAACATTACTTTTATCTGACTTTTCTTCAACCTCCGCCTCATCTTCATCATCTAGCGGTATGCTTTCGAATTGTATTTCATTTTCAGCGGCATTGCGCACAGTATGTTGAGTTTTTCGTGGCCTGTGTCGCACTTGGGATGCTGTTAAGTTCGCATTTGCATTCGCATTGCTGCTGCTCACATTTGATGGGGAACTTTTGACAGCTGCATCAGAATCAGATGTTCTTATTGTGGCTGCTGCTTTTTCGCTCACCTCTGCTGAAAGTTTGCGTTGTTTTTCTGGTTTGTGTTCGTTTGTTTGCCGTTTGTGTGTTGTTTTTGCAAAAACCGTTGCCGGTTCTGGCATGTCGTCATCTGAGTCGGGTATTTCTATAGAATTATACATTTCTGTTTCTCTAGCTGCTCCGGTGTCTCTTATTTTTGTAGCGAATACTGGTGATGAAATTAAATTGCATATACATATATCGATTAATCGATAAAACACAGCAGTGTTTATTATTTTCAAAATTTGTATATTTATTTTGGATGTTTAACATAAATGCAAATTGGAGCAGAATATATCTATATTTAAGCGGATTAGCTCGTATTAGGTATAATTGACTTTTGCTTCATGTCTCGTGAGAGGGCTTTTCGCATATCATGCGCATCCTCGCGTGGATTAGAACTCCGGTAATACTCGGGTATATTGCGGTAAATGATATACCCTAGTTTTCTGTACATATTGATGGCCACCTTATTGCTCGGACGCACAAACAGATCCATAAAATAGGCGCGCTTTTTTTCCGATATGTCCTCGACGCACTTCATCAGCAATGCACCCAGGCCCATGCGTCTGTAGTCCGATGAAACTGTTAGAGACGTAACATGACCATGCCACTCAACCCCCTCACCTTCCGCCTTGGCCATAATGTACGCCGTAATGCGTTCGTTGGGCGAATTAGCGACCTGAAAGTATTCCGGCCACTTGGCCAGATATTCTGTGTAGAAGGAGAGAAAGTACGTTTCGGTATGCGAGTCTAAATTCACATTATTCAATTTAAATAGATCGTCACATGTAAATGGACGCAGCGAAGTCATTCTTTCTTTTTTATTGACAAAACTAAAATAGATAATTTTTGAAAAGCAATGATTGCTATGATTTAGTTTATCGAATGAGCGCCCCTTGTATCGGTACTGTATGAGCTTGCGAGAGTTACCCTATTTACCGCACTCCACACATATCGATAGGTGTGACACCACAACAACACACACACACACACACACACATGCACACACAGCCACAGCTCTACTTTATATTTTCCTAACGTGCGTAGGCGAATTTCTTAATTTTCCAATTAAGAGCGAGACAAATTGTATGTAAAACTCCAATCAGTGCAATAGCAACGGGATACACTTTGCTTTGGGCAATAGCTAGCGAGCGAGCGGCAGCTGCAAATACGTCAAAATTGTAACAATATGGGAAACACCGATTCCAAGCTAAACTTTCGCAAGGCAGTTGTGCAGTTGACGCAAAAGAATCAGAAAATCGACAACAACGACGATCAGTTCTGGGAGCAATTTTGGCAGGCGCACCAAACAACGCTCGAGGATGTCTTCGCGTTGGTCACCGCCAGTGAGATACGACAAATTCGCAACGACAATCCCGCCAATCTGGCCACACTGTGCTACAAGGCTGTGGAGAAATTGGCCCAAGCCGTCGACAGTAGTTGCCGGACGCAGGCGGATCAGCAGTGTGTCCTAAACTGTGTGCGGCTGCTAGTGCGCATATTGCCCTATATTTTCGAGGACGACAAATGGCGTGATTTCTTCTGGAGCAGCCTGCCCACCCAGGAGCATGGCAGCAATCCGAACCAGACGGTGCCGCTGGCACAATCCCTGCTAAATGCCATTTGTGATTTGCTCTTTTGTCCGGATTTCACAGTGCAGGGCACGCGGCGTGCCGGTCCCGAAAAGGCCGAGGAGTTGGCAAACATTGATAGCTGCGAATATATTTGGGAAGCGGGCGTTGGATTTGCCCAATCTCCGCCGAGAAATGCGCAAATGGAGCGTCGCCGCACAGAGTTGTTGAAACTTCTGCTCACGTGCTTCTCGGAGCCGATGTATCGGACACCACAGCAATCGGAGGAACCCAACAAGTGGATCGCTTACTTCACCTCAGCGGACAACAGGCATGCGTTGCCCTTGTTCACCTCGTTCCTGAACAGCGTCTGTTCCTATGATCCTGTCGGTTTCGGTGTACCCTACAATCATCTACTCTTCGCGGACACCACAGAGCCGCTCGTTGAGGCCTGTCTGCAGCTGCTGATTGTCACCCTGGATCACGACATGGTCATCCAACATCAGCATCAGCAGCAGCAGCAACAACAACAACAGCAGCATCAGTCACAGCAACAACAGCAGCAGCAACTTACCCATGCTGGTGGGGTGCTGGTTACGCCCTACGATGAGGTTGGCTGCGGCGACAATCTCTTCATCAATTATCTGTCCCGCGTGCATCGCGATGAGGATTTCCATTTTGTGCTGCGCGGCATAACACGACTGCTCAACAATCCGCTCGTGCAGAATTATTTGCCCAATTCGACGAAACGATTGCATTGCCACCAGGAGCTGCTCATATTGTTCTGGAAGATCTGTGACTACAACAAGAAGTTCTTGTATTTTGTTCTAAAGAGCTCCGATGTGTTGGACATTCTTATACCCATACTATATCATTTGAACTATTCGCGTGCGGATCAATCGCGTGTGGGTCTGATGCACATCGGCGTATTTATACTGCTGCTGCTATCGGGTGAGGTTTCTACTATAATATATATAATATATATTACTAATCAAAACTTATCCCTTAAGGTGAGCGCAATTTCGGGGTGCGTCTGAACAAGGCTTATTCGGCAACGGTGCCAATGGATATACCCGTTTTTACTGGCACCCATGCGGATCTGCTGATCACCGTGTTTCACAAGATTATCGCGACGGGTCATCAGCGTTTGCAGCCGTTGTTTGATTGCCTGCTGACCATTTTGGTGAATGTGTCGCCATATCTGAAGACACTCTCGATGGTGGCCAGTGTGAAGCTGTTGCATCTGCTGGAGGCATTTAGTACACCATGGTTTCTGCTCTCGGCGCCGAGCAATCATCATTTGGTTTTCTTTCTGCTGGAGATCTTCAACAACATCATTCAGTATCAGTTCGATGGCAACTCGAATCTAGTCTATACGATAATACGCAAGCGTCATGTATTCCATGCCATGGCCAATTTGCCCACGGATATGGCGGGCATCTCCAAGTGTTTGAGTGGCCGCAAAACCGGTGGCAAATTCAATTTGCCACGTGTGCCGCAACGCAAACAAACGATGCCGACGACGGCGACGATGAGCAACCAGGAGCTGCCCTCGGCACATGCACCCGACGAGTATGCCGACGATGTAGAGGATGACGACGACGAGGAGGGAGAGGAGGATGAAGAAGACTTGAATGTTGGCCGTATACGTTTGGATAAGCAAACGATTGCGGAGGAGGATCTCGAATCGGAAACGGAATCCCATGAACGTTCGCAGTTGGGGGACAACACTCAACTACCGGATGCAGTGACTCCGCCACTGACCGCCCAGCCCGCCGAGCCGGGCACACTGAAAACCTCACTGCTAGACACGCCCGACATTGGCCAGATGACGGAACGCGAACAGGCGCATCTGGACTATGACAAACCGTCATCGTCGTCACCCGTTTCCACGAAATCCAAATCACCAACAGCAGGTGGTTCTCCAACGGATCAGTCGCGTCTGTCGGTGGCACATCGTGGCAGCATACGTATGGTGCCCGGTGACGGGGATCGTTGGACACCGACACCCGAATGGATTGTCTCGTGGCGTTCGAAGTTGCCGCTGCAAACGATAATGAGATTACTGCAGGTGCTGGTGCCCCAAGTGGAGAAGATATGTATTGACAAGGGATTGACCGACGAGTCGGAGATACTCAAGTTCTTGCAACATGGCACTCTGGTGGGTCTCTTGCCCGTGCCACATCCCATTCTCATACGCAAATATCAGGCGAACTCGGGCACCACCGCCTGGTTCCGCACCTACATTTGGGGCGTTATCTATTTGCGCAACGTGGAGCCGGCCATCTGGTATGATACGGAGGTCAAACTCTTTGAGATTCAGCGTGTCTAAGCAAACAAACTTGTAAGTGACAACAACAACAACAAACAACAATAGCAGCAACAACAAACACAACAAGAGCAACACAAACATGTCTTTGTTCCCAAAAAAAAGAAACGCTTTTGCATTTATTGTAGTTAATTTATTTAGTTCATAGTTCATTCCAAAAATGTTCAATGTTTTAAAAGAGTTTCTTTTTATCTTTTGTTTTTGCTGATTGATCAGGCAGCTATTCAATCATAAAATCATTTAGAGGCTTTCTTTATCAGTGCTTATCAGCGTTTTTTTTATTTATGTTTTTTTCAATCAATTTAATTGATTTTTCGAATGTTCCTTGTGCCGTATTTGTAATTGTTTTTGCTTAAGTAATTTATGTCTTTATTTTTAATTTTTTCTTATTTCAATCAATTTTGGCTTAGTTGCATTTTATTTAAGATTTAACTGGTGCAATTTTTTGAAACATTGAATTTCTACAAATCATATTCCACATCCTAATTAATTTATTTAAAACAATACCAAGCTTTATTTATATAATTGTGTGTGTAATTAATTAGCTTTCTTAATAATGTGTGCAATGTCTTTTTTTATTAATTCGATATATACCATTTAAATGTTTAATACGTGAAATTGCTTTCTGAAATTTAAACACAATTATACAGAATATATAATTATGTATTCATCAGCATAAAAAGTCAAACTATAAAGAAATATTAAGTGTATATTAAAAAATAATAATTTCTCTATATTATGCGCATAAATAAATAAAGCAGATATCTAAAATATTGAAGAGGACTTAACTAGTTTCTTTTAACAGATTTAGAAACTTTGAAAGTATTATTTTTTTTTAATTATTGATGAGCTTTCAACAATTTTAAGCATGACAAAAATTGATTTATCAATAATAATGAAGATAAATTAACTAGTTTCTTTCTATGTAGCCCAACAAACAATTCTAATCATTAAAATTTAAGACACATTTTCGTAATATCCATTTAAAACAAGTTTAAAGCAGGCAGAGAAAAAGCTCCGCGATTTTATTGTATAACTGTATAAAAAGTGTTTTAATTGCTATCGTTGCAGCCGCTCTTAAAGGCCGCCCGCAACCAAAGCACGTACTTTAAGATGAAAATTAATAAGACTGATGCAGCGGCCACAACTATTGCTTTAGTGGGTTGTGGGCGATCTTCCTTATCGCCTTGCTGCTCCATCGTGGAGTAATGAACCACATTGAAGCAGAATGCAGGCTCAGTCGGTTTGAGCATGTTTTTAGTAAGTTGTATCCGAGGCCGCTTTGGTTGTCACGACTCTGTCGGAGTTGAGGCAGCTGGAGTCGCAGTCGGAGTTGAGGCAGCTGGAGGCGGAGTCGGTGATGCCATCGGTATTATGCTAAATTTAATATAGCCACCCTTTTGGCGTCTCTGCACAATTTTGCCAATGATTTGTGGTTCCTTGATGGTGGTCTCTATGGTTTTTACAATGCGCTCCGCACTGCCCTCGTCGGCGCCGCTCACACTGCCCTGGATGAGAATGCGCACCTCGTATCGCTTGTGCAGCCATTTGGAGATGTTCTTCAGTCGGGAGGCGAGATCATGATCCGTTATGCGTGCGCCTATAGTTAAAGATTTCTCCGTCGTCTTCTTGCTGCCCTTCTCCGCAGCTGACTTACTAGTTGCATTCTTGCCTCCAACCACATCATCTGCCAGCATATCGGCAGCTGTGACCAATCTGAAAATAGTAGGGATTCATTATAAAATATAATGAATTATATAAAGAAAACCAACTTGAACATAAGACGCCCTGTCTTGGCGTCCGTTTCATTCAGTCGCAGCAAATGCAAATCTCGTCGCTTGGCCAGCTTCTGAGCATCTTCCAGGGTGGTGATGCTCATGGCCTGATTTTGGGCAATCAATGTTATTTTTTGTTGCAGCCGCTTCGCTTTTTGCTCATCTGTTTTTGTTATTGTTGTATTTGTTGCTTGTGCAAGATTTCGTGTTAAGCAGCATGCGTAGAGCTGTATTTGTTGTTGTTGTATTTTCGGATATTTGGGTGTTTGCAGCGCCAACGAACGCAGCGCCAACAAATTGTGTATTGTTGCTAATCGCTGCGATTGCATTTTTGATTTGGTTTGTTTGTTATGCGCGTTTACTTATTATTCTTGGTCAATTTGCTGTTTAATGCATCAGAGTTGCAAATATATCGCATTGGCCAATTGTTATCGATATTTAATTTCGCGGATTATTGGGTATATTTTGTTCATTCAATTTGCGTAAAATTTCCAAATGAAACCAATAATTAAACAATTTTAAAATATTAATGATTTACTTGTATTTTGTTGTCAGCATGTATCGAATACAATTTATCGTAATCGGTTAATTCCGATAACATGGCGGCATTTTAAAATTAAAAGTGAAAAGTTTTGCTTGCATTTCGATTGGATTTATTGATGAAGTTAACAGTTCGAAGCATAATTTAAGTTGTGTGAAAGTGAAAAAATGAAAAACATTGAGAATAAATTTAGGCTACGTTTAAAACCATTTCAGCCCCATTGCCGGTTGCCGTTATTTCGCCATCTGTTTGAATAACGGCGCTCCTCTTCACGATTTCGCTGCTGCGCCCGCTGCGAGGCCAAAATTAGTTGGCATTCCTGTGAAGTGGAACGCTGTTCCTGCAACATTTGGAATTCGGGCTGACGACACTCCTCGCACTCCTCCCACTTGCTGAACTTGTTCACGTTACGATCACATGGATCGGCGGCAAACAACATGCATTCATCTGCACAGAAATTGTAGAACCAAAAGTGTCCAACAATCGTTTGATTCCGGCAACGTGGCTGATTTGTGCGCAGCATTTGAAAGCAGCGCTTTAAAAGGGAATTATTTTCGTCACCAATATTCCCACTTGTCTCATCTAAAGCTCTGTTGTATTGATTGTTATTATTGATATAGTTGGGTCTTTGCCAAGGTGTGCGCACTGGATTGGATTCCTGATCTGGGTATGGATTTGCTTCTGCATCAGTTGGAGCTCTGTTGTTGTATGGCAATTGTTGCTCCTCCCTGTTGTTGTCGCCGGGCCTGCGACGTTGCCAAGGCGCTCGCTCCACATCGTCCAGCCGCGGCGGCATCTGGCCATAATTTGGGGCATTTGGCTGCTGAGGCATTTGTCGTTGTGACGGCCACTGTGCACCAGGATTTTGTTCCTGACCCCACTGGCTGCTTTGAGTTCCTTTCAAGTTGCCCACATCGAATGGGGATTCACGGTGACTATAATCGATTTGACCTGCTTCGAACTCTCGATTAAAATTGTTGTTTACCCTATTTCTATTGTAGATATCCGACTCATTCTCTGGTTCTGGCAGCCGTTCCCGCTCCCGCTCTTGATATGGGGCCTCAAATTCAGCCCCAGCTCCATTTAAATTGCCTAAGCAAGAACGGCCCGCGCACTGACGCATCTCTTGCAGCTCCAGTCGATGGACACTTTGGCACTTTACCTCCGCATTCGGATTGAGATACTGGCGCTGGCGTGTCTGATAGCCCTCGCCACAGGTGACGCTACACGGACTCCAGCTGCCCCAGTTGGACAACTGACACTCGGCTCGTCGCGGCTGCTGCTGGCTGTAACCCGGAGGAATCTGCTGCTGCTGATGCTGCAGTCCCATATTGAACTCATCGTAGTCGCCTTCGGTGCGCATTGGTTCGCTCATCCCACAGACAAGTCCCTCGCAGACGCGTTCCTCATATTGCGGCACATTGCAATTGTAGATCCTCGCCAGCTCTGCCTGCTTGTAGACGCGTCTTCTATATTGCATGCCCTCGCCACACTTGCTGGAACACTCGCTCCAACTGGACCAGGGATGGGTCAAACACTCGCGCGTGACATCAATATCGTTGTTGGCTTGGAAAAGATATCAATTAATGTATTTACTTTTTTATAGTTGTATCAACTAATCTCACTCACATTCCTCATCCGCACAGCGTCGCTCGTAGATGCGTTGACGGCGCACCGTCAGCATGGCCATTGGTTTCATTGGCGCCCCCGTCTCATCGTAGAAGGGCGAACGCGGATCATTGGGAAAATCGGAGCGTATGCGTCTTATAACATCCGGCGGCACCTGCGGCTGATCGGGTGACTAACAATGGAAATCAAATAATATCAGTTCAACATTATCCCAGTGCTTAGCTACCTATGCTTACTATATAACTGGGTCCCGCATCTGTGCCCACATCCCAGGGATACAAGTTGATCACCTTCGCCTCCAGCCAGGTGCAATTGCGCAGGCACAGCTCCAGTCCGGTAACGCCAACAATCCAATCCGGCGATGGTTCAATCTTTGAGGCAAACGAGATCATATGATGCACAGGATCCACCCGCACTGATGCTGTCGTCTTGCTATTTAAATTGGGGAATGCAGGTCCGCGTGCCTTGATTATGGTGCGTATCTTTTGATCCTGCAAAGGATATATTATTTTTGCACATATTATTTTTGATATTATTAAACAATCTCTCTCCCAGCTCACTCGGAAATTAATGCTGAAGTCGCGCTCGAGCAGCCGGGAAGTGCAGTGCTCGGCATACTGCTTGACTCCTTCGCTGGCCAGTGCACCCGACTCCCAGAAGCGATAGTCGGAGCTGTGTGCGGCGCCCACCAGCTCACAGAAGCGCGTCTCCCAGCCGCGTGCGGGAAAGTCCTTTGGATGCAAATTTCGCGACCAGACGCCCTCGAATGTAAGCTGTAAGGAATAGGATTCAATTAGGGACTTATTCTTATTACTTATTATTGTTATGGTTAATAGGCTCTCAAACTTTCCAGTTTTAATTATCCTCAAGCAGAGTTGGAGGCCTATAAAATACTCACCTCATATCGGGCCTCATCGCAGGCACAGCAGGGACCCAGATTCAAAGTGCTGGCCGTTGGCTGGCTTTCGACATCGTCGACGACCTCCTCGCAGATGCGTTTCGTCAGTCCGCCATCGTCCATGTGCCACACGTCGCGATGTTGCAACACTGTGGCACGTATAAGAATGCAACCGTTGCCCGGATCACTGGGCGCTACCCAGGTTAAGTGCATATGTGTCTTGGGATTGGTGTTCGTGTTCTCCACCATATTGATGCAGTTCGGACTGAAACGCGTCTCGATTACATCGTTTAACTCAAATCGTCCCAGATCATGCATATAGTTAAAGTCACCGTTTTCATTCTCCAGTGCGAGTATATAGCTAATATAGCGATGTCCATTGAATGCATTCAGGGAAACTGTCGTTAAGAAATCGGAGGAGAATTTTGTTGAAGAAATGTGTTTTATAATTAAAAAATATTTTAATAGCACACCATATTTTGAGGGATTGATGATTTAGGGAAGCCCTTCGTTAAGTTCGAAATTTTTATTTTCTTATGCATCTTACGAAATTATTTCTTAAAACAGGATGATTTTTCTCAAATTCTATGCGATTTTTCTCTGGGTGCATTGAGAGCAGACACGAGACGCACGAGTTGGCTTATCTTGAGTCGACCTTGAAAATGAATTCGCAATGTCCCGATAAGACTTATACAACGATTTGTTTACAAAACAAAAAAACGAGAAACAAAAAACAAAAATCATTGCGAAATGTTTTGTTTTTGTTTGTTTGCTTGTTGGAAAAACTAACTTGTCGAATCATTAATTTTTATTATACACTGAGCGCAATCTGGTAATTTATTGAAGTTCAAGCGCAAGGCCAATGAACCCATCACACTCACCGTTGTACTCCTGTCCGAGTATATATGTTTCCGGATTGCCCGTCACGCTTATCACATAGTTCTCATCCACCGGCGATTTGGGCGTATTCGTATTCGCCGGACGACGCGTGCAGATCAGTGCCCATCCGCTCCAGGGCAACAGCAACACGGACAGCATTATTAAATGCCACATATTGAAATTAATTCTATTTTTACTTGTATTAGCACTCCTCGATCTGTACGGTTTGAGCTACGGCTTGGAACTGAGCGTACAATTTTGGATGTGAGCTGAGCTGAAAGCCAAGTCGGTGACTGATAAGCTCTGCTCAGCTGTCGCTCGGCAGAAGAGAAGCATATTTTTCTGACCCACTGGTACAAATACAAATAATTATCAGCAGACGTCGCAACTCATTCGAAAAACCGGAAAAATAAACTATAGACTATACAAAATTAATGTTGAAAAGAGCAAAATTAAAGAGATTATTACCAAGATTTTTAAGAGGAAAAATTATTCTAAGAGCGCAATTCAAATAATAAAGATCAGTTCTTATTCAAGATAGGAAAGATGACGATGAAAAAGCAAAAAGTTTCAGACTGGTACGATTAAAAATAAAATAAAAATAACGAGACTTATTTAAATATTTAGGAATAAATTTCTTTAATGAATGCTTAAGTCCTTAAACAAAGCTTGTGCACATTATATACTTTAGTTCCTTCCTTCATTCCTTAAGGAAGGAAAAAGTACGGTAATAACTCTTATTTAAAACTTTTAATTAAGAATAAATTTCTGTATTGAATGCCTAAAAAAAACTTAAATCAAGCTTGTGCTCAATATATGTTTTAGCTTTTTAAATCCTTGATTACGAAAGGAAAACAGCTAAGCTTCCTTAGCTCCCTTAGCTGCCATAACGTCCTCGTCGACCATTGGCATTGTTATATTTGTTTTTTGTTTGCGACATAGGTTCGCCAAACTCTTCGCTAAATCCTCCACTTGCTCCAACAGCACCACCTGCATAAGGTGGTGGATTCGCTGCTCCTGCATAAGGATTCATTGGATTTGCTGGTCCTGCATAAGAATTCATTGGATTCGCTGCTCCTCCATAAGGATTTTGCTGCATCGGAGCTCCTCCATATGGATTCACTTGCATTGGCGCTCCTCCATATAGATTCACTTGCATCGGTGCTCCTCCATAAGGATTCATTGGCGCCGGTGCTCCTCCATATGGATTTCCCTGGATCGCTCCTCCATATTGATTCCCCTGCATCGGTGCTCCTCCATAAGGATTCATAGCGTCATCCTCCTCGGTTCGTGCCAGATTAATTTGGGGTTGCAGACAAGTGCCCTCGCAGGCCATCAGGGTGCGAAAACGATTGTTGTTCTCGTCGCAATTGTCCGTGGTGAAGATCTTGCACTCGTGATCATCATGGTCGTAGAACCAATAGTTGCGCACAATCACCGGATTGGCCAGGCAGGGCTGTGTCGAGGCGAATGGCTTCTCGTAGCAATAGTCCTGCATCACCTTGTAGTTGCCCGACGCATCCGGCTGCCGATTCCCGTACCGTACAATTGATGGAGCACGTGTGCTGAAACCCGGTCGCAAATTATATTCCGGACTCTGCTCGATGTTGTAGTTGATTGGCTTATTATCCTGCCGGTAATCATTGAAGTTATTGCGTTTATTATCGTCCTCGTTGTTGCCCCTGTTCTCCTGCCTAACATCATTGTAGTTGTTGGGTAATTTTTCATCCCTGTTATCGTTGTAGCTAGTGGGTCTATTATAGGCACCAGTGCCTCGATTGGAGAAGGGACCGCGCGGAAATTCAGTGGGTGCGGCCGGTGCCAAATTACTGTTCCATCCCTGCCTATTTCTATCAGCATCCAAACCCCATGCGGGCTTATCATAGCCATCCTCACTCGTCTCGCCAAACTTTTCCGGCTGCTTTAATCCATCAAAATCGCCATGGTCAGCTATGGTTCCTCCACAATCTGAGCCTGTGCACTGCCGCGATTCCTCGAGTGGTACTCGCATCACTGTCTGACAACGTGATCTCGCCTGCGGATTGTAGTAGTCGCGTGTCCGTGTCGAAATGCCACGCCCACATATCTTCGAGCAGGGCGACCACTCGCTCCACATGCCCAGCTCACACTCGGCCATGGTATCGGGTCCATTCGGATTATCGTATGCTCCACTCTCGAAGGCTCCACTGGCCAGCTCATTCTCGCTGCCGCATTGTGTGCCCTGGCACTGACGCATCTCCTCCAGCCGACGATCGCAGCTGTAACTGGCGGCCAGCGCTGGATTCTTGTAGCTGCGAAAGCGTTGCGAGTAGCCCGAACCACAACGTGTGCTGCAGTTGCTCCAATCGTTCCACGGATGAGTAGCACATTCTAGCGGACCCTCCTGGGGTACTAGAGGGAGAGAAAGAGTGAGAGAGATTGAAAGAGAATAACAGTTAGCAAATTATTAGCTTGAGATCTTAGCCAAAAATAATCTGCAGCTGATTGATTTGATTTTCAAGCTACTTTTACTTATGTTTTAAAGTTTTAATGCTTAACAAAGCTACGTAAAAATTTAATTTTTCATTTAATTTTTACTTTCAGTAATTTTCGCACAATTAGAGAACTTTAAAGTTTCAACAGAAAGTGCGGAGCGAAGCTATGTAAAAACATGTGGAGCTTTTGATCCCGTTTCTCATTGCTGTTCTGAGCGGCAGTTCACACCAGCATTTTTCACCCCAGCTTTGAGCACAATTTCACCACAGCTCTCAACAAAGCTTTTATCACAGCTCTCAGCTCAGTTCTCGACTGTGCTTTCAGTCAACAACTGCTTGCAGTAGAAGTAAATTGAAGATTGGTGAGCAGCAGAAAGCTTCTCTGCTAATTTTGTTCTTAGTTAAACATAATACTTGAAATAAAGTAAGCCACATACCCTCCTCGCACTCGCGTATATAAGACTTCTTTTTCGTCAGATAAAGTGTGGCCAGCGGCTTTATTGGTGTGCCGGAATCATCAAAGAATGGCGAACGATGATCGCTGGGATACGAAGAGGTAATACGCCTTATAACATCCGGCGGCACCTGCGGCTGATCAGCTGACTGCATGGAAGTAGTATTAATTTCAACTGGCGCAAATAGAACAGTTCAGCTCACCATATAGGATGGACCCGAATCGGTGCCAATGTCCCAGGGATATAGATTCAGTACTTTCCGCTCCAGCCACGTACAATTGCTCAAGCACAGCTCCAAACCGGCCACGCCCACAATCCAATCGGGCGAAGGATCAATTTTGGCTGCCAGCGATATTTGATGATGCTGTGGATCGACTCGGGCATTCGCTAGGGTTGTGCCAAAGACATTCAAACGATGACCAATGCCGGGCGCCTTGATAATAGTTCTCACCTCGCCATTCTAAAATAAGCAATGAAGCTAGACTCTACGTGAACTGTATGAGATTAGAGTAATGGAACCTGTGTATTATCTCGGATCTCCTGTTCCAGTGTGCGGGTGGCTCCATGCTCGGCCAGCTCACGCATGCCTTGACTGGCACGCCCTCCGTACGCCCAATAGCGATAGCTATAACTATGGGAGGCGCCAATGATTTCGCCCAAACGTGTGCGCCACGCCTCCGGCGGAAAGTCCTTGGCATGCGTGTTACGCGCCCACTTTCGCTCCAGCACAATCTATGGTCAGACGATGCTAATGAATCAACTTTCGATTTCAATTGTATATATGTATACTCACTTCATATTTCGCCTCATCGCAGGCGCAACAATTTTGTAGGGCAGGCGTTAGACTATTCAGCTCATCGATCTCTTCGGGGCAGATGCGTTTGGTCAGGAATCCATCGTCAATAAACCAAACATCGCGATGTTGAACGATGCCTGCTTTGATTAGGACACAACCACTGTCCGGCAACTTGGGCGCCATCCAGGAGACATCGATACGGGTCTTGGCATTTGTATTTATGCTCTCGATCATGTTCTCGCAGCCAGCGCTGAATCTCGTCTCGGAGTTGTCGAACAGCTCAAAGTGTCCAGTCACATCCTGTGCATTATACGGCACACCAGGATCCTCGCTCTCCACGACCAGCGTAAAGCTGATGAATTTTAGACCAATCGGACACGAGAGCGAAACTAAAAAGCGAATAATAATTAATATGTATGTTGAGCAAGCCTATCAAGACTCAGACCATTGTACTGATGATCGGGTATGTAGGTCTCCGGATTGCCATCGATCAATATCTTAAAGTTATCATCGACAGCCGAACGTTCGCCACTGGCGCCTTGGGGAATCCGACTGCAGCCGCCACTCACATCCTGAATCCAGGCCACAACAAATAAAATTAATACCACAATTCGACTCATTTTCATCCGCCGGAGACTCTAAACGCGGCCGCAGCTGAAAGCAAACTGTCCAAATTGGGTGTCCAACCGATTGACGAACATTGAACAATTAGTTTTTACAGACTGCGTCGCGGCGTTGTGTCCAGAGCCACCATCTTAATTGAGTTGAGTCGTCACTTTAAATATTTCGAGTGGCGCCTTTTAATGCGTTCCTCAACTATTTATTTATTTATGTCTTTGCAATCGCCGGTCGACGACAATTAATTAATTTTTTTTTTCGCGTTGGGTTCTTTGAACTGTTTGCTTTAAAAACATAAAAGAGCAAAAGCGAAATGCTGTGCAGCATTTTATGTGGGTCAATCATAAACAGCAGACAGTTTCACAAATGGCGAATTCGTTAATAAAAACGTGCCGCAAATTATGTCGTTTGAAAAACAAACAAAATTGTTGGCAGACAGAAACAGCAGCTGATTAATTTGATCTTCATGCTCCTTCTGCTCTCAGAAAAACGTGCGAAGCTTTTAAGCTTTCCGCTTTCCCTTGTGAGCTATGGTGAAAAGCTCAGCATTCAAATTTAAATTGCAGTCGAATTGAATCGGGTTAAATTCTGTTTTAGTTTTATATTTTATTTGTATATTTTATGTATAATCAAAGACCTAATTGTCTTTTATATAATACGAGAGATTACATAGATGCTTGTGTATTATCAATACGAGATTAAATAGATATATAATGATATATATATATATATGTATGTATATATTTATTGATAGAGTAGCTTATACTAAGCGAGCCTAGGCTAATTTGGCATGATGAGTAAATAAATTCGTTATTACTGCCACTTGTCGGTGTCGTCGTTGCCATTGAGGAGACACGGCATCATGACGCACTTCTCGATGCGCACCCGATCCTTGCACTTGAAGCTTAGATCCGTGTTGAGCAGCGTTCGAGTGCGTTGACGCACCGAGTTGTTGCCACAGCTGGCCGTGCACGGAGTCCATGCGGACCACTCGGAATAGCGGCACTCGTCGCGCAACTCCAGCGCCTGCAACTTGGCGGCGGGCAGATGACGCCGATCATTCAAGCTGCCACTAACCGAATACATGTCGTCGCAGCGCTGATAGCAACGATCCAAACGCACCAGATGCTTGGGACACTGTTTGCCACCATATTTGGGTGTGCGCAGAACGCGACGCGTCCTCAACTGGACACCCTCGCCGCAGGTGGCGTTGCAGTGATGCGAAATCCATTCGGAGACGAGGCAATCGATGCGCAGCTGCATCATCGGCTGCTCCGCGCTGAGACGTCGTTCGCTGCGCAGCTGCTGCTTGTGGCGGGGCAGGCGACATGTCTCGTCGCACTCTTCCTTCGACTTGAATTTGTTGAGGTTCGTATCACAGCGATCCGACCAGTAGATGCCACACTGATCGCTCAGATGATCGTAGTACCAGTAGTTGGTCACATCGCTGTCGCGACAATGGCTGTCCCGTGGCGACTCGAAGCAGAAGTGTGGCACAATCGTGTCGCAACTGGGATTCGTGCAATTGACCTCCTCGAGCAGTTTGATATGACGACAGGGATCGGTGCCATCTTCATTCGGATCTTGGACGCCATAAACTTCATTGTTGTTCCACACTTTGCGCATACGCTTTTGTATTCCAGTGCCACCACAGGGACCCAAGCACGGCGAGAAGTCCGACCATGGTGTCAATCCACACACGGCTGGCACATAATCCTCGCGCCGCTGGCTATAGCTCTGGAAGTTGCGGAAGAGCGAACGCTTCTCCGTCGAGCCATCTCCATTGCCATTGCCATCAGCATCGCCCATTGCATCGGTTTGGGTATCGTCAGCCTCTGCCTCGCCTCCCCCATCGTTGCCAATGTCGCCGCCACATTGGCTTGCCTCGCAGGTTCTCATCTCCTGCAGCCGCGCCTTGCTCGCCTTCTGGCACTTCTTCTTCGCCCGCCGGTTGAGGTAGTGACGGGTGCGTATCATTTCGCCCGCGCCACAGGTCACCGTGCACGAGGACCACTCACTCCATTCGGACAGCCCGCATTCGGGATCGGTGTTGGGCAACTCCTCCACGGGCTGCACACCCTCGGGCACCTCCTCGTTGAAGCTGGCACATTTGCGACCCTGACAGTGCTTCTCCTCGCGCAACGCATTGTTGCATCTGTGACGCTGCGAGGTAGTTGGATTATTAATGGATTTATATTGCATTTTTATTCCCCATTTGATTTACTTACCATGGCCAGTGTGGGATTCTTAAATTCACGTGTTCTGTACTGTTTGCCGGGTCCACACTTGGCGCTGCACTCATCCCAGCGACTCCAGGCGAGCGTGGCGCATTCCGGCGGCACCTGCTCCGCTGAGAAACGAGACTTGAGTTAGTTAAGGAAGCAATCTTTAATAGAGACTCTCTACTTACTGTCGCCTGCTTCGCAATTTTTCTCATAAAGACGACGCCGGTTAATGTGCAGAGTAGCAAGCGGTTTCATCTCGGCGCCCGTGGGATCGTAGAAGGGCGAACGTGGATCATTGGGAAAATTGGACTTGATGCGACGCACAACATCCGGCGGCACCTGAGGCTGATCAGCGGACTGATGGAAACACAAGTTTTTCATTAAAACGAAACTAGGAATCATCTAAAATCTTTACTCACCATATAGGAAGGTCCACTATCTGTGCCCGCATCCCAGGGATAGAGATTATGCACCTTGTTCTCCACCCACGAACAATTGGGCAAGCAAAGCTCCAGTCCGGAGACGCCGACAATCCAATCGGGCGATGGATCCACCATGGAGACCAATGAGATTAAATGATGATTGGAGTCCACACGGAATACGGCAAATGTTTTGCCCGTCACATTCGGATAGGCAATGCCACGTGCCTTAATAATGGTCCGGATGTGGTCGCTTTGATCCTTCAGCTCACTCTCCAGGGTACGCGTCGAACCGTGCTCGGCCACCTCGCGCAATCCCTCACTGGCCATCTCCCCATACTGCCAGAAGCGATAGTCAATGGTGTGCGAGGCGCCAATGATGTCGCTGAATCGAGTCCGCCAACTGTTCGCGGGAAAGTCCTTGGGATGCGTGTGACGCGACCATTTGCCCTCAAAAGTTAACTGAAAGATGAATAAATTATTAATCCTCCCATTAACTTTAATAAACTGGAATTTGCACCTCATATTTGGCCTCGTCACAGGCACAGCAGGGATCCACGATGCTGGGCTGTGTGTTGATGTCATCCACTTCCTCCTCGCACATGCGCTTCGTCAGCAGTCCGTCGTCCATGAACCAAACATCGCGATGCTGCATCACCGTTGCACGGATCAACACACAGCCCAATCCAGGGCTGGTTGGTGCTGCCCAGACAACGTCCACATGCGTTTTGAGATTAGTGTTTGTGTTCTCCACGAGATTCGGACACCGTGGACTAAAGCGTGTCTCCGACAGATCACTAATCTCAAAGGCGCCCATTGCATTCGGATCATCCTCAGCATCCCCGTTCTCCAGCTCAAGTGCGAGACTAAAGCTCACAAAAGATAGCCCCGAATAGGCGTTCAATGTGACTACGCAGAGGTTAACAGTAAGTATCTCTCTCTCTCTTTCTCTTATGTTAAATGCTCTTCGCAATGCTCACCATTGTATTTCTGGCCAGGCACATAGCTCTGTGCATTGTTCGCCACGGAGAGCACAAAGTTCTCATCCACTGGCGACTTGGCTGCAGTAGCCCCTGGAGGTACCCGACTGCATGCCTGGATTAGCTGTATACGGCATCCGATTGCCAATAAAATGATGATGCACAGAGATCCGTACATTATTTGCACTCTTTCTCCTCTCTCTTTCCCACTCGCTCTGTCTCTTTTAGCTTATGGGTGCTGTAAATTGAAACGCCATTAATTAGATGATCTATTTTTACATTTGGCACATTTGCCATGTGAAAGGTTTGCTTTCAATAACACGTACAGTTCTCACAGTATGAAATTAAAAACATATCAAAAATAGGCATCGAAATAATGGATTTATTTTGCAATTACTCCTACAGCACACATGCAGATAGCTGTAAACGTGAGCTTAAAAACTCACCACAGCTCAGTATTGGTAGTCGATTAATTTGATGTTCTTCGTGCTCCTTTTACTTTCATCAGCGACCTGAGTGCTTCATTAACAACTGAGGTGAAATCTGGCTAAGGTAAAAGCTTTGCTGCGGGTTGAGATAAAGGAATAAGAGTTGAGCCTGGAAGCCTAATTAATTTGTAATTTATGCAGTTATTAATTTAATTATATATTCTATATCTGCTTGAATGATAATTACTCTTGTACAACGACGACATAAATTTGATTCAAAGAATTTAAATTGCTATAATATGGTCAATCTATAAGCACAAATCATTACTATTATATTACATTTTGTATATTAAATATTTATGGTAAATTGATAAACATAGAATGCTATTTTTATATGATCCATGTATATTTAAATATCCTATTCGTAATTTCCATTTTGTTTGAATGCGGAAACCATTTTGAGTTTCAGATGCGAATATCATTTTAATTGCTTTGCATATGAATAAAAATTGTATCAAATGTCAATGTTGGGCATGTTAATTAATTGCAATTGCTCTTGACATTGCTATATTGCATTTATATATATATAAAATAACTTTTTCGATTTATGCATCTTTACAAATTGAGAAATATATCAACTCTCAATTCAGACAAATTCACTTTGCATGCTGCACTTTCTATTTCGCTGGCTCAATTCAATTGCCAGGCGGAACTTGCAGTAAAAAAAAGTGAGCTGTGAGACCCCTCTCGAAATAAACGCATACATATGCACATACTTAGTATGTACATTATTAGGAGGGACATCAGTCAGTCGGCTACTACGTCACTGATTAAATTCAATTGAAAATTGTGGCGAGTGTGCAAAATAAGTAAAATAAAAAGTGTCGAGCTTAACGACAGAAGCAGCAGCAGCAGCAGCAGCAGTAGCAGCAGCAGCCGCAGCAGCAGCGAAAGCAAATTCAAATGCCAATAGAAAAACAACATGATTAAAATCACTTTTAGGGTTTCTAAAAGTGTTTCACTTTGCATTGCGACACCTACAAATCAATTGCCATCCATTTGCAAATGACTTACGTATTCTCAATAAAAAATCACCAATATGATGAAACTTTTTGCATACATTTAGCAAAAATGTCCTATATTTGTGTGTCTAACAAATCGAGCTTGAAAAGCGGATTATCTTTGCACTTAAAATTCACTTGGTTCACATTTAATTACAATAAATATTCACAACCGTCTCGCCAGGCGCTCGAAACGCAACTGAAATGCAAATTGCACGAGCTGCTCAATTTCTAAATTCATTTCGACGATGTGTAGTTATTTATGTGAGAGAGAACAAGAGACAGAGGGAGAGAGCGAGAGTGAGCGGTAGAATATTATTGTTGTTGCTGTTGTTGGTGCTGTCTCCCTTTTGCTGCTCTTGCTTATGGTTTGAGCGTGTGCATTTTGTGTTTTGTTTTTATCGCACAATTCTAAACAATTCCGTAACGAATGGGAAGCAAGGAATGAACGATTGGTGTGCTTCCTGCACAGTAGGTCAAATAGCGCGATTTCTGTGTAAATAATTTATTTTAGGAAATAAATATTAAATATATAGTATCATAGTTGATTAGAATTGTACAGCTAATTAATGACAGTTTTTCTTATCAAGGCTACAAATCTTCCGTTATTTTCAATCAATCACAGAGTACAACCATCCATTGTTTATTTATAAAGCAGGCTTTCTCCATGTTTACCATTTAAATGTGTGACTAAAAAGTCATATAAAATTTCTATTTATTCAACATCAAACATTACAACGCCGAGTTGTGTAATTCGAAATTAATAATTTTTATTTCTAGATATTTTACAGATATTGTTACGCTAAAATAAGATATAGGGCAATAGGATACACACAAAATGCAAAATTCCCCAGTTGTATCGCATTGTAAGGACGACAAGGACGAAATAACCAAGACTCAGCCTGTGCGAAGCAACATTTTAAAGTGTATACTTTTAATATATTATTTTTCCTTTTCTAAACAGATAAGACCTCCGTCCAAGGTGCCACTGCCCAAAGGCAAGAAAATGGCTGATGGGCCATCAAAAAATAACAATAATAATAACAAATTGTTGACTGCTGCTGCAGCAGCAGCACCACTGGCAACGACACCAGCAGATCGCTTAAAGAGAGACCATTCAACGACGAGCACCACATCGTGCCGCTCCATGGTTGGAGGCGACTCTAACACGGTGGCACCCAAGCTGAGGACAAAGTTCACCCAGCCGCGCTCAAATCAGCTGACTGAGCAGCGAATGCAACACGTTCTCAATTGTGCTGCCAATGGTTGGTTATTGGATTAAAAATGGTTATTTATATTAAAAAAAAACGTTGCTCATATTTTGTTGTGCAGCTGGCCAAAAGTGGAGTTTCTCACCCTTGCCGCACAGTATATACAAAAAGCCAATGAGGAGAAGTTTGACCTTTGCCAGTGCAACAGAAACGGAAAAGGACAAATTGCAGGAACTGCCCGCTTCACAGACTCTGGAGACACTCCAAAAGCAGCTGGAAGACAGTCAGTCACAATTTCTACAGAAAATAGACAGCTTCCATCAGCAGGGCCAGGAAAGCAGCTACAAGCTGGTCACCATTGAGCATGCGGACAATTCCAAGCTGCTGGTGCAGCCTGATGAACTACTCGAATTGCCCAAACACATCCGTAAGTTTTCGCATTCTCTAAAAAATTCTGAAATTGAGCAGATTGGCTAGAGACTATATAGGCAATCATTAGATCTTAAGAATGATCTACTTAAAGTCTAGTAGCTTAAAGGGGTTTCCAGACCAGGTGTTAATAATCTTTTAAAGAAGATCATTTGAATTGTCTCACAAACATATGTCAGGTTGCTACCTTTTTCTGCTCTATTCCTAAAGGAATACATTGGGATTTTTGATTGATAGATGGAGTCTTTATAAGATTTATGGATCGATGAATTGCCCTGTCGATAAGTGTTTATTTACTATCGATTGAGCATTAAGTTCTTTGACAAAAGTTTTTTTTATTTATTCAATTAATGTCTTTAAACACTAGCTGCCAAGTCGGTCAATGATTTGAAGCATCTTTGGCATGAGTTCGTTGAGTCCACCCTCAGATGCACTTCGGAACAGGTACTGAAATTACAGTTGCTGAAAGATGAAATAACAGGAGACACCGTTTGCGAGACTCTGCGCCTCAAAGTGCAGGAGGAGCTGGTGAGTCTAGCCTTAGATTCTAGAGGTATCCACAATTCTAAACTGAGTTCTTAATTTACAGAAAGACAAAACGCTGGCCGTTGACAATGAGATTATGAGGATGTGTAGTGTTGACCCCGAAAAAATAGATGTAGGCAATAAGAATTGCCGGGTGGATGAGTTGGAAAGCGCCAACAGCTATCTGCAGTCGGAGAATGACAATCTGCGCCACAAAGAAGAGGAGCAGCAGAAAAAATTTATGGAAATCCAGAATAAATGCAGCCATCTAGATTTTCAACTCACCGAAAAAAATTTATTAATAACCGACAAAATCGAAATCATACGGAATCACCAGACAAGGATCAACGAGCTGGAGCAAACGTAATCTAAATAAAAAGATATAGAAATATACTTGTGCAAATAATCTTATAATAGCAATAACAGTTTGCAGAAGCTGACGATGGAGAGCAAGGAGAAGCTGGAACAATTTCGACAAGACTCCAGCGGACAGGAGGAGCAATTGAAGAAGAAATGTGCAGACCTGGCCACAAGGATAGCTGAGAAGGATCGTCAGTTGACCGTGAGATTTGACCTGATAGCGGAGAGGGATAGACTGCTGGACGAGCAGTCGGAAAAACTGTCAGATCTGGATGACAAAATTAAAAATCAGATTAGGTATGCCATGGATTATCAATTATTGGCCATTGACTTTTGTTTAAATACTAACTGAAACAGCGCCATGCAAGCGGAGCTGGTGAGCAAAGAGACTCTGCTGAAGGCCCAGGAGGAAGCGCAGCTAAAGTTGCGCAGCGAAGTGAGCGAAAAGCGGAAGGAACTAAATGAAGCAGAGTCAAAACTATGTCGCATCGCGGAGGGGCGGGATTACAAAATCCAGGTGCTGGACAGGGAGTTGAAGGAGTGCGAAGTCAAGAACATGCGAATCATTAGTGATAAAAACACGGTGATTACCCAGGTAAAACCAAACAACACCTATCCATGGTCTGAACTGATGTATGTATGTGTTCCGTTGCCAGCAGATTAGCAACGAGTTGGCGGCCAAAAATGAACTGTGCCAGAATCTGTGCGACAACCTCACCACCAAACAGTCTACGCTGCACAGCCAGGAACACGATATCAAGCTGCTGGAGGAGAGCAACGAGCGCAACCGGATACTCAACACCAAGCTGAACGAAAAGAATGCCATTCTCAAGGAACAACTAGAGCAACTGCGCGGCACTGCGTAAGTAGAGGATTAGAGTTCCTGTTTGTAGACGGAGTCGGAATCTCTAACGTTAACTATAAATGTAAAAAAAGGTTTCTTTTCTTGTGGAATCTAGATGATATAGTAGTTTAAAATTGATAAGTAGATAACGGTTGAGTTTGATTAGGACAACTTGTTCAACATGGTTTCCAAAGCAAGAACTTGTCTTTGGACTGACTTTGGATAGGTGAACTTCTTAAACAAAAATAATCTCAAACGATTGTTCCTATGACAACCACATAATAAGGTTAACCGATCCGACGCTCTATGATATATACTACTATACTACCTATAGTTAAAAGACATATGTACATATTTGCCAAGTTTCATAAAGATAGCTTTCTAAAACAGCGAGGCAAAGGGACTATGTTAACTCGGCTAATGATGCTGATCAAAAATATATATGTATATACACATGAAAGCGTTACAAAGTTCACTAAATATTCCTACTTTATTTAAAATAATTTTTTCATCTTATTTACAGTAGCACCTATGTCAAAATACTAACTGGAAATAATGGCCACAATTTGTATGAGCCCGTTCCAGCTGAGGAGGCCTTGAGACTTCGTTTGAAGCGTCACAAATAAATGGATGGGAGGGAAGAAGCGCAATTACAACTGGAATATTATCAATATTTGGCAACACTTGTCTACAGTTATTTTTAGAGTTATATATATTTGTACATTTAATCATTAGTTCCACTCGCTCATTGTGTATCAAAATTATGGTCAATGTAAAATAAAATGCTTACTTTTTTTTTTAGCTACCAATAAAGTACATATATATAAATATATAGATATATATAAATATGTATATCTGTAAGAAGTTAATATTCTATTTATGCATTGTCGGCACATGAATGGAAAAGTCGTTAATTGAACTGATTTGCGTTTTGAGCGCAAGGTCGCCTAATGCTGCACACAAATACACTGAAATCAACTAGATCCAACTAGATATATACAGATATACAAATGAGCAAAGCTTTAGCATAATCTTTAAAGATTCATTTATCTTGAATTGTGCTCGTGTAGATTTCTTTACGCATTCTCAGCTATATTTTGGATCAGTCGCGTCGCGCAAGTCGTCAAAACCAGTTGCAACACTCCGATTTTCATTATATTTTTTGGTATTTCCTATTCGTAAAGTAAAAAAAAAATATATATATATATGTGATTTGTAAGCGAACATTTTTTATAAAACTCCAGTTTAAGTTCAAAAAAGATATTTACAATTTTTTTAAATTGCTTAATTATCTGAACCGGGCAAAGTTTATAAAAAATTTTACTAATTGTATATTTATGATACAGTGAATATTATGAACGATTAACGATTATTACAAATTCAATTTTTTAAACGATTTCTGTTATAATTAAAATAAATATATATAAAAAAAAAATATATATATAAAATGTGCTTCATCTTTAACTGTTGCTCTACACATTTTTTTAAGCAACGATAAGAATAATCACACATCTAACCAACTTTTAAAGTGATCTTCATTTTTTATTACCTACGTAAAAAACTGCTCAAATATAACACATTTCGGGCACATTGAGCCAAAAAAAAAAAGAAACAAAGATTTTATCAAAGATTTACTTAACACAATCCCTTGATAAACTTAAGTGAGATTTAATTCAATTCACAACTTGAAATTGTTTTACTTTCTGGTGGGTGACCAAATAAAGTTATCAAAAAATAATGTTGACACTAACTAAATTTATTCCATTTACAATTTAACACTGTCTTAATGATAATAATATTTAATAATTCTCAGACATTCTGAAGTCAAAGTTATTCTTAATTCAAGAGTCAATTTATTAATGATTTATAACCTTTGAGTAGTTTAATCAATTTTTAAAAATATAAATGCTAAATAAAAAAATAAAAACAAATTTATTTTCGATTCTAGCTCAAAATAGTTAGGTAAAAAATATAAATTTATATATTTAAATAGTATATTTATTAGCTTAATGACTGTTTATAAATGAGGACTATATTTATATATAGATCGTTTAACTCTGTCAAAAACGACGAACTTGCCTTGAAATTAGGCAAACAAATTCGGAAAAACTGTGATAAGAGTTTATTGCACTAAACACACTTCTTCCTCCATCAGTAATATAACGATATATTCACAGATTCCATTAACTATATATAGTATATAAAAAGCGATTGCTTGTGCGATTCTGTAAGCAAGACAATAAAGAGTCTTACAAAGTTCCCAAAGATTGGGTTTGTTGACTTTCTTTCTAGGCTTATCAAAATCTGTTGCGATATCAGCTGGAATCAGATGGAAATAAACCCTATATGAGTATTACACCTTTATAAAAAAAACCCATAAATTGCAAAAACGTCGATGCACTTTGGTTCTTGCAACGTTCGTCGTTCATCGTACATCGACATGGATGCCACACAATTCGATAAGCTCAACCGATTGGTGGTTGGCAACATTAACACAAAACTGACCAATGACAAGGATTGCGTCATTTACACAACTGAATTGGTAAATCAAAATAAAGTAGCAGAAATTAGTCAAAAATTTAGAATTGTTTATTGTTAATTATAGTTTGGTGTGGAGAGCAGCAGCAGCGAGCAGCAAGCTGAGGAGGAGGAGCCGGAGGAGGAGCATTTACGCACCCGGGACACATGGGGCAAGGGGATTGAGTTTCTGTTCTCCTGCATTGCGTTGAGCGTCGGCCTGGGAAATGTCTGGCGTTTTCCGTTTATAGCTCTGGAAAATGGTGGTGGCGCCTTTCTGATACCATATCTGGTGGTGCTGCTGCTGGTGGGCAGACCCATTTACTATCTGGAGGTGACAATCGGACAGTTCTCCAGTCGGGGCTGCATAGGCGCCTTTGACATGGCACCCATTATGAAGGGTAGGTGCAAAAATATGTACACTGAGAAAAAAGTCAAACTGATTTTAGAAAAAATTTAAATTTCTAAATATTAAGATAAGTCCAAAAAAGTATAGTGAATTTTTAAAATTCTGATCGATTTTTCTTTTATTCAACATTGATCTTAAGTTCTCAATAACAGAGTATCTCATAGTTTATCAAGCTGTATTCACCTACCTGTCCACCTCTTTGACAGGTGTTGCCTATGGCCAGGTGTATTCCACGGCGCTGGCTACCACCTACTATGCCTGCATCATGGCGCTGACCATACGTTATTTGGTGGCCTCCTTTTCGGAGGTGCTGCCCTGGACATACTGCCTCGTGGAGTGGGGCAGTTCGTGTGTGGCAACAGCTGCAAGTGCCACAAATGGCAGCAGCACGCCCATCCATGGTGTATCCTCTGCTGAGTTATACTTTACGTAAGTTGTAATTTACACACAGGAATTTTCGCAGCTGTTCTGATTTTTTTTTGTAGTCGCACTGTGCTCAGGGAACCGCTTAGTTTGGATGAGGGCCTTGGGACGCCCAGCTGGGAGATGATCTTGTGCTTAATGGCCACATGGATCATCATTGCCATCACATTGTTCAAGGGTATACGCAGCTCGGGCAAAGCATCCTATTTCCTGGCCCTGTTTCCCTATGTCATCATGCTGATCCTACTGATCAGGGCGGTCACATTGCCCGGCGCCTGGCAGGGCATCCTCTACTTTGTGCGGCCCCAGTGGAGTCAGCTGCTCAATCCGCACGTCTGGTATTCGGCCATCACACAAATGTTCTTTTCCCTGGCCATCTGCTTTGGCACGCTCATCATGTATGCCTCCTTCAATGACTTCAACAAGCGTGTCCACAAGTGAGTTCTGCAGGAAAGGAAGAGTTTTTTTATAAAGTATCCTTACTCTTCCCACACAGGGATGTCATCATTATCACCACCATTGATTCCTTCACCTCCATGCTGGCTGGCTGCATCATATTTGGCATTCTGGGCAATCTGGCTTACGAGACAAACACCACGGATATATCTCAAGTGGTCAAAGGTGGCGCAGGATTAGCTTTCATCTCGTATCCAGAGGCGATTGCCAAATTCAAATATTTGCCTCAATTATTTGCTGTGCTCTTCTTCTTCATGCTGCTGGTGCTAGGGATTGGGAGTAATATTGGCATGGCCTCTTCTGTCATCAATGTGGTCAAGGATCGCTTTCCACACCTGCCCCACTGGCAGCTGGCCATTGGCGCCTCAATGATTGGCTTCGTCTGTGGCTTGGTCTACATGACGCCGGGTGGACAATTCGTGTTGAATCTGGTGGATTTCTATGGTTGCACTTTCATTGCATTGGTGCTGGCGATAGCCGAGCTCCTGGCCGTCTCCTGGATGTACGGTGTGCGTCGTCTGTGCAGCGATATTGAGTTTATGCTCGGCATCAAGACGGGTTTCTATTGGCGCATCTGTTGGGCAATTGTGGCGCCGGGTCTGATGTTCCTCGTCCTCGTCTACATGCTCGTTAGCTATGAGCCCCTAACGTACAAGGGCGTGGAGTATCCTCCGCTTGCCAACATGGCTGGTTGGCTGATCTGGGGCCTGGGCGTGGCACAGCTGCCCTTTTGGGCACTCTACACCATCTATCAGCAGCCGGGAGATAGCTTCAAAAGCGTAAGTCACAATTGCAACTCTAAATTGGTAATCCTTATGGAGTAGCACACTTTTGTATCCTGCAGAAACTGAAACTGGCTGTGCAACCTACCTCGGATTGGGGTCCTCGTCAGCCCCAACAGCTGCAGGCCTACTTCCTGCACCGCAAACGGGAGGAGGAGTCCAAACAGGGTGGGGGCAACTTCTTTTTCGACAACATTTTTGGTTAGTTAAAAGTTTGTGGTAGGTTTTTGCATTTTGAAAATACTTTTTGTACGCTTTATTTTGTTCTGAAGTAACCCAAAAAACCGCAAGATTTTAATTGATTTTAATTGATTTTTGATTGCTGTTTACTCAAAGCTTTTAGCTTGAATTATGAAAAGATTTTTAAAAACTAACATTTTTATGCAGAGTTTTGTTTGCAATATTTGAATCATATTAATTTTAGGCTTTAGCATTTTAGCAGCGACTTTTTATAATATTATAACTTACTTATACTAAGTAATACTTAAATTAATTTTAAATCAAATAATATACAACGAAAAACAAAAAATAAAAATATTTAACAAATATCACTAAAAAATGTGCTACTATAAAATAAGTGCTATATTGAGAAAAAAATGTGTCTTTAATTAGTTAATGTTTGATGAAACAAATAATAAAGATGAAATATTATTTTTATCTAGAATACGTACGTAAAACAAGAAATAATGCTATAGTCGAGAGAGCTCGACTGGCAGATACCCTGAACCCTGGATAATACAGCTAAATATATAAATTAGTTTGTTCATTATGAAAATACGTTTTAATCAACAAAATCTGAAATTTTTCCAGTTGATGTTGGAAGAATATGTATTTACTATTATGTCTTTTACTGCTATCGGAAATAGATTTTTTATCGATATACACGAAAGGGAGCAGTTATCGATAAGATCATTTCAAATTTAAAGTCTGTAGTTTTTATAGTCTTTGAGATCGGCTTGTTTATACAAAACGAACAGACGGACATTTATAAGAAATTGATCCTTGTAGAATCGAATTTCAATCGATTCAGGATATAAAAATAATGTGATAATCAAATGAAAACTTGAATTATTAAGCAAAAAATAAATGATAAATTAATTCTGATTCTGCTGCCATTCGAATGCTTCACAATCGAATAATTCACAAATTACATTTAAATCTCTTGTTAATTATCACAGCACTTTTTGATTTCTTTTATTATTGTGCAAAATTAAATATATTTATATATTAACTATGCCGAACAAAAATGTTGAAAATGTGTTAAACTCAATTATTTACAGCTCCTAACTTATATGCATAATAACTAAGCTACTTATTGTTTTGTATTATTATTATTAATATAATTATTATAATTATATATTGTGTTTGGCTGCAGCTAAGCAATTTGTTTAAACTATTGAATAAAATGATAGAGTTATGTAAATTTTGATTAAAAGTTATTAAAAGTTGTTTTGGCTTGCTTTTAAAAGTTATTGAACTGGCTAAGAAGTGGCCGTAATAGAGCTGCTTTTAATATATTTATATTTATATTTATATTTATTTCATCTTTTTGCTTGGCAGATTTTTGTTAGATTTGGGCAATGTTTTCACATTTTTGTGTAGCACGTTTTCATTGATTAGTTTTGAAACCCATTAAAATGTGATTTCCTTCTCCTCTCCTCTATATATATAGTATAGGATATATATATATATATATATCTATATATATATGTGTGTGGTATATATGTATCTATTTGGTATACAAACTATCAACACTAATGAATTAAGAATTGACTTGTAATTTCCATAGCCTACATTTCAGCGCGAAGATTTGTAATTTTGTAATTAAAATTCAGCGTAACTTGGCTAAATATATATACATATATATATATTTATATATATATATATATATACTTAATTTGAATTGAAAATCTCTATATGCACTGACTATAAATGGAAGTTGTTGTTTTTTGTTGTAACATTTGTTCACACTAGATATGGTCCTATTTGTGTTTCGTCTATATATATATATAGATATATAGAAAAAGTTAACATATACGATATGAGTTACCTTGAGTATATTGTCTACCTGCTAATGATATATTGCCTATCTCTCTAGTTGTAGGTGTGTTTGTGTGTGTGTGTGTGCCTATTAGAATTAAAAAGTTTCTTTTGCTTGGTTTTCAGTTAATAATTAGTTAAAAATCGAATCACTTAACAGTTTTGCCATTAGTTGCAGCAATATTCTTTCCCAATCACTATTTACAGCATAGAAAAATATATTTATATATATAGAATTCTATAGTTTTGCCCACTAGAAAGTCTGTATTGGTCGATAGAGTCCTGTGTAGCCGCAGAGACGAGCACGCAGTGCCGGTATCAAAAAGGCAGCTAACGAGATATCCTTCAATAGTTCCGCACACTCGCAGACCAACAGATACATTTTGTCGCCCTTCTGCGAGGTGCTCTTGTGCAGCGCAATGCGACGGAGTCCAGCAGCCCGTGGTAAATATCTATTTATATATACATACATACATATACATACTATATTTGTATATATTTTGTATTATTCTTTAGTTACCTGTACAGCATGCGCGCTCCTGTCCAGTACAACCAGTTCTTTTCGAAACGTTCGCCATCGTCGCCCTCGAAGACCTGCAAATTAAATGTTGAATTTTTTATCGAGTTGAGTCTCAATTTGTGCCCACGGCTCACCTTGAAAACGCTGATAATGTAGCCCGTGGCGGATGTCTGCGATTTCTTAAAGCTGCCCGCCTCATTCGAGGGCAGCACCAGCGGCGGCCGACAAATGGAAGCCACCTCACTGTACAAGTCCAAAGTGTGGGCGGCAGTGTATCTGTTTTAAATGGATTTAAATAACTTGATTAAGCAACATGGCCAAAATGAAGATTTATTTATGATACAATTTTTAAATCCAAAGGTTAATTATAATATCTCAAGTGACTCAAAGGAAATCAAGTTATATTAGACTATATAAAGATTCTCTTACTTGAGTGTTTTGGGCTCAAACTTGGAGAGCGATGAGACCCGCAGGCTGGCATAGAAATTCGATGGATCCGTTTGCATCGTGTTGATCAGATAATACGATATAAATGGAAATTCAGCTGCAATAAACAAAGTAAATTCACCATTTATTTTGTAAATATTATTATTTTGTTTTTCTACACTTACAGTTTTTCTCCATGTTGGCTAGAATCATGCCGCCGACGGCTGTGTTGGCCTGTTGCACCTCCGTCAAGAGCTCCGAGGCAATGGCGCGTTGCTTGAGCAGCGGATGTGAGAGTGGTGATTCCATAACGGGATCTATAGCCTCTAGGGGACTCATCAGATGCACTAGGATGCATAACTTCGGATCGGATACCTCCAACACACTAAGCGGACTTGAAGTCTTTCCATCCGCACTCAAAGCAGGCAACTGAAAGTGTTGAAATAAATTAGTTTTAAACTGTTGAATGGCAAAGTTGATGGAAATTATTTACTGGTATTCCTGCGGGCAGAAATCGATCGACACTGTGCACCGGAATGATGAAACAGTCGCGATCCAGCGTTGCCAAGGAGATGGGCTCTGTACGAGTGCTTCCCGCATTGCTACCAAAGTTGCCTGAAAATTGCAAAAAAAAACATTGGCAATATTAATAATTGAAAAGCATTTCGAAAAATCATTGATAGTTAAATAGACAACAATATTACGATGGATACCATTATCAATAGAGCTTTGATTATAGTACATTAGTTAGAGAGCTTTTTAGTGGCAACACAGAAAGCTTTTGCTGCAGATCCCCCAAAAAATAGAGCTGAAAGTTATTCGAAAAATAGTTTGTCAACTACTTGTTGATAGTTTGATTATTTAAAGTGAGAGCTTTGTTAGAAAGCTTTTTTTGGTTAGAAGCTTTATTTGCAGATCATCAGAGCTTTTGCTAGAAATACTAAAAACTTAACAGCACTTGTCTCAAAGCTTTCGTCAAATTTGAAGCAATCAAGCGCTGAAGCGTGTATAATAAATATATATATAGAAAAAAAAAACATGTCTAGCTTTCAACAAAGAACTTGCACCAACAACAACAAGATGTGAAAAAGAACAACAACAAATTGGAGAAGTACACAAGGAGATCAAGGAACTAGTTTTTTTTGTTTTGAGGTTAGGGAGAAAGTGTGTAAAAGTATTATTGTGTGTGTGTGTTTGGAACTGAGGCACAACAGATGCTGATTGTGAGCGTATTTTGTTTTTTTGTTTTGATTAGTTTTTGAGTTTATTTGAGCAGTGGCAACAACAACAAGTTCAAGTTGGTCTCAAACCTTGCCGCGTTGCCGCAGCGGCAGCCGTAAGCAGACAATTTGTTGCACTAAATGTCTGCTGCTGCTGCTGTTGCTGCTGCTGCTGTTGTTGTTGCTGTTGTTGTTGATAGGCGTAGGCGGCATGTTGTTGCTGTGTTGGCTGTTGTTGCAACTGTTGCAGTCGTATCTGACTGTTTGTTGTACCGTGATTGATGCTGCTGTTCCAACGCATCAGCGAAAGTGAGCGATCGACTAACGGTTGCGGCACATCCACTTCGTAGGGGCTGTTGCTGCTGGGCTGTGTAAAGGACGTGGACGTGGTCGGGGTACTGGGTATGCCCGATAGTGCGCTACATCGTTCTGCAATTAATTCTCTCGATATATATTGTTTTGTTTTGTTTTTTTGTTTTTTCGATATGTTTACACACAACACAAAAACAAAAACGTAGCACAGGTAGAAGAAGAAGAACAACAGAAACAAAAAAAAATAATCATTTAGATATTGAATTCTTTTGGGATTGGGTTGGTTTTGTGGATTGGTTGAAAGTTGTGTTTATTTTTTATTATTTATTTTTTTACTTTAAGTTTACTTTGTTTTTCTGTTGTTGCAGTTAGGCACATTTATACAGATTTATTTACACAAGACTAGACATATTCATCATCGTATTTTAGTAGGCATCGCATTACTGCAATTAACTGTTAGCTGGCTTACATATTATATATGTATGTGTGTGTGAACACACACACACTCAAGTTCGCTTGACCTTTTGTTATACATACATACGTATATATATATATATATGCAATTGCTATATGCACATTCAAGGCCATTGCCAATTGCCATTGCCAAATACAAAAACATATATATAGAATAAAACCGTCTTTTGCCCTAAAAGCCAAGCCAACTGGAAATACGTAGATTAGCTGAAGAAAAACATGTGAGCATTTAAATTGAGATTTGTTAAAACTACTAAACTGCAGTTTATAAAGAATATATAGAGGTATTATCGTTGCAAGTGAATCAAGCGTGCCTAACAAAGGCTGCAAAATATGAAGATGTTTTATTAGCAAATTAAATGTTGCAGATGATTGGGTTATAAATGGAAATTGTGCCATAAAATAAATGTAATATATGAAAACAAGATTGAATAACTTCGGCAAGCCGAATATTATAAATCTTTGCAAACCGGAATTGTACTGCTAATATCTAAAACTCACTCTAAATTTAAAAATCTCACTCGTTTTCTAATCACATTCAATTGCTATGCTGTTTAAGAGACTCGTTCAAATTTGTCAAAAATCTATGTAATTGCTATAAATATAAAAAAAAAATATTCTCTTGTTTTTCAGAATTTTTGTAAAAAAGAAACTTGTATTTGAAATAACCTTAATTCTCATTATTAATACGTGCCCATAAATCTTTAGTGTAACGGTAAACATAAATCTCAATTCAAACATGCAGCCCCAAAATTGTCTAAATTCCAATTATCCTCTCAATTGCCTGCAGAAATGTGAACATGTTTGTGGCAAACGCCGCGTTTGCGTGATTTGCACACATACACACACACATTACGTATACGCCACAGATGCTGGTGCTTAATTGAGTACGTAAATGTGTGAAAGTATAGATATACATATATATATTTATGTATATATATATATGTAACTGTTATTTGCACATTGATTGCCGCCTATTGGAGCCTAACCACCGCTGCTGCTTTGGCGATGATATTTGTAAAACGGATGAAAACATTTGAATTGCGAATTGCAAATGAAATGTAAAAGTAAATAAAATGAAGAGCAAAGCGGACGAGACGAGAAGAGAGAAGCTGTTAATGGGTTAATGGAGCGCAAATAACGGAGACTGTGGTTAGGCCACAAAGCAAACAAAGGAACACAAAAGAGAGACAGTGGGACAGAGACACTAAAAGAGATGGTTATGTACGAGCAGGAGACAGAGAGAGACTGATAGAGATAGAGATAGATAGAGAGAGAGCAGGAATATGCAAGATGCTTTGTTTGCGTGGCACGACAAAATTTGTTGGTTACCTTCGCCCACATCATAGCCGGGCCGATTGGGCGAGAAGAAGAGATGGGTGCGATAATGGATCTCCTCCGGCTGCTGCACCAGACCCATGTCCCTGGAACGTTTTGTGCGACTCGCCTTCGATTGAAGTTTGCCGCCGCCGCCGCCCGATTTGCTGGCGCCCTCGCGAAAATTCTTGCGAAACATTAAATTCATATTGTTGCAGTTGTTGTTGTTGTTGTTGTTGTTGTTGTTGCAATGATGTTTATGAATGTCCTGTGTGATTGAGTGGTGCTTGTTGTTGATTGACTGTGTTCTTGATTGGTGGTTGTTGGTGGTTGCTTCTCCGCTTGATTGAGTTGTGTTTTATTGTTGTCGCCTACGATTGAGTAGTGAATTCAAATTCATGTGTGTAGTTCTTGTTGTGTTTACTTTGTGTGTGTGGGTGTGTGTGTGTGTGTCCTTGTGTGTGTTTTGTTTGCTTTTCTTGCATTTTTTTTTTATTTACTTTACTATTGAGGTAAGAATTAATTTGCATTTGCTTTGCCTGCTTTTTCCTATATTTTCTTTAGGTTGAGGCAATTTCATTTATTTGCTTTTGACCCGAACTTGTTGGGCTGATAATGAAGTGTTGCCGTTGCCAAAAGTTTTTCATTTCTCATCGCAACAGGTAGAAAACAATTTTTCACCGGTCCTAAGCACAATTTGGTGTCAAATGCTTTTGCTGCGCAGTTTTCACTTAAGTGATTTTCTTTTTTTCTTTTCGTTATATTTATAGCAGTCTGCTTATTTGCATTACATTTTGGTTGGTATGCGACTTTTATATACATATGTACATATTTAAATTGGGTGCAAAGGCCAAAATTTAATTAGACAGCAAAAATTAAAATGCAGACATCAACTTTTAGTTAAGTATTGTATTTGTTTAACTTTAATTTTAATAGGTATATTTTGTATATATATAGAGAGAAATTTAAAACATAATTAAAAGCTGCAGCTTGGTTATTATTATGTTTTATAAGAAGTTCTAAAATGATTAGTTGAAATTCATTTTTACAGCGAATTATTATTATGTGTAGAGTAAATATTTTAAGTTACAAACAAGTGCTTTGTATTTGTTTAGTTTTAATTGATGTTTTCTTTAATTTATGTACAAAACGTGTTCACAATGAAAAACTCATATATTTGTGGTTCTACTTTGATTTAATACTAAGCAATTTGCACTTTTTCTTTTAGCTTCAGCACAACAACAAAAGCCAATCAAAAAGTTAAGAGTGCCTAAGAGTATGTGTGTGTGAGTGTGTGTGATTGTGTATGTGTAATGTTGTTGTTTTTCTTTTTTAGTGGCAACCATTGCGGAAATTCGCCATTTCCGCTGCTAAGCAGTTGAAAATTACTCAACACACGCCCTTCCGAAACTCTGAACTTGAGCCTCAACTTTCCTTCTGTGTAAGTAGTTAATTTCTGGGCCAAGAAATACCCTCTAGCTCATTTACAAGATGGGGTGTATATGTTAAATGCGTGTGTGTGTAAAAGCTAATTAAAGTTTCAGAACAGAAACTCTAGTTATATATGATTCATGAAGAGCAACTTTAAAGCCAACAATTATTTCCATATTACACTATTAATATTCAAAAGTTTCAACTAGTTTTTAGGATGTGCAGGGTATTTTTAAGTCGACCAACTTAAACTAAATATGACTTCATAGCTTTTATTTTTATGTAGTCACGCGAACAGCCAAAACGGAAACTCAAACTGAAAAGAGCCAGCAATTACCAAATGCCCAAATAGGATTCTCCGCTCTCTCTCAAGATGTGAGCGTGTGTGTGAGAAAGAGAGAGAGAGTGAGAGACAGAGAGAGAGAGAGAGAGAGAGTGCGGAAATAGAAAGATTTGTTTGCCTGTGTGTGAATTTAATTAGTTCAAGACACGAGGCAATTAGTTTTACTGACGCTTATTGATTGCTGCTGGGCGATAAATTTCCACAGCATCGTTGAAATCGAAATCACAATCGCAGCAGCCAAAAATGGCCCAAATTGAAAAGTTCTTGAAAACACATTTATAACATAACTCGCAGGCTGCTTCCCATCTGTGAGTGTGTGTGTGTGGGTATTAAGAGTTCCCCATCAAAGTGGATTAATCCTAAGTATATAAGCAAACAAAAATATTAACGTTTTAATGGGGTGGCAGAAAGTTACAAAATGAAAGGAATTAACCAAAAGTTTCGAGCAAACTTTGAAAATAATGCAAAATATTTAATAAACATTTTCAACACATTATTAAAATATATTTCGGAAAGTTATGAACGATTAAAATGCGTTAATAAAACAGATTAACCGTAATCGTTTGAATCGTAATCGTCTTATTAAAGTTGTATCTTTTATTGATATCGTTAATAGATTTGTATCCATTTTGGCTAAACTTTGTTATAACCTACGTAACTATTTTTTTGAATGATTTCAGTGTATAAAAAGAAAATGACTCCAGCATAATCTTCAACTTCCACTAGATCCACTTGGAAATTAAAAGAATGAGTAGTTAAAAGCTTGTCTTAATGTATTTTATGTCTTCTGTGATGACTAATCTCGCATAAACCCTTAATCACAGCTTCGAGTAAGATTCCACAAGACAATAAATCCAATTTAATAGAACCCATTATATCGAGAAATGGTTATAGATATTTTGTACTTATAAATTGCGTATGAGTGATATTTCCCAGATTGTACTCTGCCCAATCTGCCCCTGTCAGCACAGCACTTAATACATTCACACACACCCAGCCACACACACACCCAAACACACACACACACACACACACACACAGACATATAGGCAAAGAAACACCCCTCTAAGAACCCACCCCCCAAAACGATATAATAAGCAATGGGGGTCGTAAAGTTTTTACAGCATGCCATTTTCAAGTGGCTGCCACATTGGACATTGAACGTTGGCTATAATTAATTGTTTTTTACGACACAAGTTACAGCAATAATGTTCATCGTTAAGTCGCACACAGCAATCAAAACAAAACAAAACAACAATGAAACAATCAAGCCAAATCGGAAAGAAAACTCAACTCACAAGAACGAGAGATATTAAAACATACAAATAAAATTTTGCTCATTCCTCGATTTCGTTTCGTTTCGTGCCAACGCCAAAAATAAACACCCAAATAATATAGATATATATATAGATATATTCTTAACTGATACATATAGAATCATTTGTAGTTGTGTATAGATCTCGTAATATAGCTGGTCAAGACTGGAAAGTCGACCAGAGGTTACCCTGTAAATGTAGTCTGTAGATCACGCTGCAGTCCCAATTATCTTGTTTTGAGGTTAGTTTATAGTTAAGTAATAAATAAAAAGTCGAGGAAAGTGGACTCGATAACATAATCAACTTTATTTTCCTGTAAAGCTAGATTAGATACTGTATTCCTAATCCCAATGAGAATATGAAATACTCAAAATAGGTGGTAAGCTGACTGAGATTGAAGAATCCATATTTTATTGTCTTCTTTACTCGACGATTTTCATATACCATTTATAAATATATTTAAAAAAATAGAAACTTTACCTAGCATTACTCGACAGCATATACCCTTATCTATAACTGAGCACAGGGTATACATAAAAAAAGAGAGCACATCAAAAGTAAATTTGAATATATTCGTGAGGGTTGGCTTCAAGTTGTACTCGTACATGACCTAGGCTGAGGCAGACGGCCCTTGACCTTGTGGGCGTGTGTACTATCAACCAATATGAGTGTGTGTATAGATGTGTGTGAGTGTGTATTTATAGGTGTAAATGTATTCGTTGTGTGTGTGGGTGGATGTGTGCATACATCGTGTTAGTGTTGTTCTTGTTGAATGATTCGGCAGGTTAGAATTATATTCTTTGACACAAAATTTGTTGTTGCGTGTGTGTGTGTATGTGTGTGCGAAGTGTGTGTGTGTTTGATTTATTTGTCGCATTTCACTTAAAGCATTTGTGTTGTTATTGTTTTGGCATGAGATTTGCAAATATTTATATCAAATAAAATATAGGTAGAGCGATAGCTAGATACTTGTACATACATATATATGCATATGCTTAGCTCGAGGCTTAAGCCAATTAGTAGCTGAAAAAATTAAATTGTTGACGGGATTTTCAAATTAGAGTCCAAAAAGATCGCAATCAATTATTTACTATTAATTATAATTGCATTTGCATTTGCATTTTAATTGTATGCAACATTTTATTTTGAATATGTGCTTAATTTAATTTTAACAAATGTATTTCTGCAATTGTATTTTTATTAGATTTAAAAGTGTTGTTGAAAATAAATAAAAATAATTAATTTGCACCGTTTATTTTTATTTTAAATAGTTTTATATAATTTGTTGTATTCATATTTATTATAGTAATCAAATTAAAATTTAAAATTTTAATTTTAATATATATCCTTTTAACTTGTATATAATTTATATATACACTTTTTTCACTCTTTCCATGTACACTTAATTTTGTAGCACTTTCAACTTCGACACAGTGAACAAAAAATGGTCTATATTAAGACTTTATTATATTTCTCTGTTTTTGCTTACTTATCCTGCTGCAGGACATACAAGAACAAGGACTTTAATACGGATTTCGATGTGCTGCTTTTTTTTTTAGATAGCTCTGCAATTAACGACTGAGCATTTTTAAACTGACACAAAGGAAATCAATAGAAATGCTATCGAAAAAATGTAGAACAAATGGAGCAGAACTTTTAGTTCATGTACAATATTCATTAAATATTCTGAAAACTGAAATGGTGTCCACCTTTTGGACGCCGTAAGTATTTCACACCACAAACACAAACACACACACACACACACACACATTGAGTTTTCACACGCCACATTTGTTGTCACATAGAAAAAAGGCCATGCCCCTTCTCTAAATATACATAATTTATGTTTATATACGAATTGGACTTTTCTTTCTATCATTTTTATTTTTCTTTTCTTTTTTATTTTATTTAGTTTTTTTTTTTTTTTGCTTACAAACTCGTCAAATGAATTTGAATAAATACGTTTAACGAAAACGATTCGACTTCGTTGCGTTGCGGTAAAAATTCAACTGACACTTGGCCAAGCTTTTCGCAACGTTTTTGGGTCTCTTTTTGGATCTCTTTTTCGGTTGCTCTTGTCAAATATATATGACGACATCAAATTATATATATATTTATTTATATATATATAAATATATATATATGTATTAAAAACGTGCACTTAGCAAAAATGAAAAATGAAGAAAGTAAAAGCTTTTCTTGTCACTTGTTGCGCATACGCCGTGTGTGTTCCGCACACGCACACTTACGCACACACACTCACACACACACACACACTCACACACACACTCACACACACACACGCACACACACAAATCACTTGAATATTTGTTGGCGCTGATTAAATATTTATGATACATTTTTTTAGTTTATGGATTTTTTATTCCGACGCCGTCAAAAGTAGCGCACAGCGCAACAAATTAACGTCGAATGAATTGGAATTCTGTACGACTAGTAAAAAACATATATATGTATATATATCTATATATATACAGCTAGACTGAAGCTCAGGATATACCTACGGCCACAACAAAAATAAATACCGAGAACCATAAAACGTAAAAAAATAAGTGTAAATGTTGCGTAGGAAAAGGTGCGACCTCAAAATACTCAGCAAGATTTCAATATAGAATTTGCCATCAAGGGTAAATTTTGATTTCAATATAATATTTTATTATATAGAGTTTTTAAAAAACTTTATATTCCATTGAACTATCCATGATACAGGTTTAAGGTTGATTTTGAAAAGAAATTACTCACAATATAGTGTTAAAAAATCTACTCAAAATACTTTTATGTTCGTATTTGAAGATCAAACCGCTTCCGACATATTTAAATTATTATATTTTTTTCTTTATTTCTATAAAAAATTTTGAAATTTATAAGAACCCAACGAATCTAAAAGTAAGCTGAAGGAACACTCTTGGTCTTAACTATATATAAAAATCATAAAGAAGTGACTTAAGCACAGATTTCCAGAATAGTTTAATAGGTCCCCAGCTAGGTATACAAATCTCAGCAGAGACCTCTTCAAACCAAATACACGATAAGAATAAATTGGAATAAATAAGAAAAAAATTATAAAATACAGTAAAATTAAGTTCATGCAATGCTGATTTTAAGTAACAAACGCAGTTTGAATAGACAATTCCTATGTTAATAATAACATTTACTTTGATTCAAATATGCTACAAAGCCATGCATACCCCATATTAAGTTATGTGAAGTACAGGGAATTTCAGGCAAAGAGCATTTTGTTTTTGTTTATTCAATGTTCTATGTTGTTTTTGTTGTTGATATTAATTTTGCTGCTTTTATCCCTGCGTGCTTTTGCTAGCATTTTATTGATTATGTTCTACAGCCTGCCGCTGTTGCTCCCTTCCTCCCTCCCTTCCTTCCTGCCAGGCAGCCAACTGACAATTCCCATAGCTACCGGCCTTAACTAACCGACAACTTGAATTGGAGAATCGAGGGGGGAATCTAGGAACTAGCGCGGAAGTCATTCGCCTTTTGCCTGGGTTTTAATCTACTTTGGTTGCTTAATTTTCTGTATTGTTTTTGTTTTGCGGTTTCTGACTAATTTGCAGCCATAAAACCGCTGAACTTAGTTTTGGCCATTTTCGTAGCTAATTTCGCCACGTGCAGCCACTTTGTGGCAAGTTACAACAGCAAAACAATAATGACAATTACAAATGTCTCTTGTCTGCCACGGAAATCAGCTGCACCCAAAACGGATGACAACTCATTAAAATTGTGAAAGCCTTGTTTTCGCACACAATTATAGATGATTAGAGCTGAAAGCGGCAAGAATGTAAATGTCGGGAGTGCTCGACTGAAAGAGATTTCATGTGGTCAGATTTATCAAAAGTGGCTAATTAAAAGCTGAACCATTTCAAAATGGGTATAATTGGTTATAACGAAGTTGTGCAAAAGTTTCAAATAAACAAAGGAAAACATCTGAGTCTTCATGAAGGATATAATTATTAATTACCATCAAAAGCCGAGTTGATTTAGCCATTTTACTCTGTCTGCTTGAGAAGAAGAAGACAAATTCAGAGGACAAAAGCGATGGCCACTTATTGCAAATCTTGACTAAATGCCCTCGTTTATAATACAGATCAATATTGTTTTATTTTATCGACAACTAATCCAGCAAACCGAATAAAGACATAGGTTTTTTAATTTAAATTTAATTTATCTCGAAATGTGATTAACAGCTGGGGTTAGTTTATCTCGACATTTCAACTAAATATTGTTATTGTTAAATATTGACCTACAAATAATGCTAATTATTTTAAATAAATTATGCATCCATGGTTTGCATTTTGGTGGCGTTTATTTTAAATATTCTTCTGCTGGTTGAATAAATTTGTCAATTTTAATGTCTGTTTAATTTATTTAATCTCAAAATAAATCTGCAAAATAAAACGTTTATTTTATACTTTTGTTCCTCTTTAATTATTTTGATAATTTGACGCTGCAGAAAAGTCTGCAGTTTTATCCAACCTGCCTGGCTTATTTATAATGCAATTCCAGCTTTTGTCTAGTTTACTTGGGTCCCGCAACATTGTTGGTTTGCTCAAGCATCTAAATGCGGCAGAGGCAAAACACGTGATTTACATGTGTCTAAGCCCCAGCTGAGAAACTGTGCAGCCTGTGCGCTGCAGCACCTAATCCTGCCACACACGTTGCAAGCCAGCATGGGTGTGTGTGTGTGGCTTTTCTGTATCTGTCATGCATTAAGGGGTTGGGGGGACGGAAGCTTTAGAGGCTAAAGTTAAAGCTAAATCAATGTTGGCCCGGCCAGAAAACAACTACACTTTTATTATTTCATTTTGTGTACCATTGTTTTGTTTTGCCTTTTATTCTTGCTGTATTTTAGTACAAAAGTTTAGCAGTCAAGTTGCAAAGTGGCAACAACAACAACAACAGGAACTACAACTGACGACACGCAACTCTGCAACATGCAATTGTTTGCCGTGGAGCCACAAAGTGAAGACAGCCAACAGCAGACAACAGAAATTGGCAATACGACTTTTGAAATACGCTTTGAAGAAATATAAATCTTTAAACATTTTTTTATATTATTTACGATATTTGCAATTAAAAAGATTGTTAAAGATTTGTAAAAAAAAAGAACAATAAGAAACTATCATTATGCATTGATGGAGACGTCTCCAATTCCACAAAGCATATATATTTCGATCGATTGAAAAATTAGTTCTTTTATAATATTATAATTGTATATAATTAAAACTGATTTCACATACACTCCTGGGCAGTAAAATATGTTCGGGAATTTTCAAAATTAAATATACAAAAATCATTGAATTATTATGTGCCCAAAAATTAACTTTTAAATCAATTTTAAAATCATTACTTTTTAATCAAATTTTAACCTTTAGATTAACTTCAGCTATTGAAAGTTGAAAAGTCGATTCTGTCTTAATTTTTACACATAAAAAGAGACAAGATATCCATAACTTTAATCACCCACAACTTTGACAAAAGGGATGCAATTTTCAATAACCAGGGCTTCAAACAAATATTATATCCATAAAACAATATATGCATTTCTCCCCCAGATTGCTTTCAGTTTATGTGTCAGCAATTTCACTATCTAATCTTGAGTGTGTCAAAGATAACCGTTCTTTCTTGCTATATTTGTATAATTAAACGTTGTTATAGAATATTTCCCATTTCACAAAATTTCCATAACATAATTGAATAAATATGAATAGGCACATAAATATATTAATATACTTAATACGTCGGCAAATGGCAAATGCCAAAATTCATTGTGGCCAACTTGATGTTTAAGTAGACATAACTACTTAGCCAGTAACTAAGCAACCAGAAAGCTGAAGCGATATTCCCGGCCATAAGCAATTTGGAAAAGCGGCGACTGCCAACTGTCGTCGCTGACTGCCACTGGAAGTTGCCAGTGGCAGTGGCTTTTGGCCATGGCTAAAATGTATGTAATGATCTAAATGAAATGCCTTGGCTCATAAATTTTAAATGAATTAGTTTTTATGGGCCGGGGGCCCAAAGTGTCGCATGGCAGTGTGTTTAACATAACTTTGCCTCTTACACTCTTAGCCATTATGAGCTGCTTAACGTGTGCATAAATTTGTATATCAAGCGGGGAAGTGGAGAAGGAGGGGTATACGGGTTACTTGTTACGGGTTACTGGTTACGGGATAATCATAACTTTTAGTTTAGTGCTTGGCACACGATGTGCTTGAATTGTGTATAAGTTGAAGTTGACGCTTGGCTTTGCTAGTTATTATTAAATGTAGCTGTGCACTTTGCCAAGTTAACAGCACCCCCTCTTGCTACCTTTAAGCCACGCCCCTGACCTTGTCAAACAGCTGTCAAAAGTGCTGTGATAAAGTTAAGCGGCCATTTGATTGACTTACGATTCACACAACTGTTCCATATATAAATAGATAGTGGCTATGCTATAGTTCCGCATGTGATTAGTTTTTTCTATAGTTCTAGAGTCCAAAGGAGGGATTTCCCTGCCCCTCAACTTATCGATTCTCATATTCCAATCAACAAAGTCTCAAAGTATTTGTGACAACTTTTCAATTTCTTAAAACGCAAATATATTGAAAAACTTTTCTTTGTTGTATGCATAAAGAATAAATACGAAAAAAACCACATGCAAGAAATTTTCCAATTTAACGACCGCAAAGCGAAATAACAAACTAAAATTATAGCGAGTTAAGAGGGGCGACTCGCGTATACCCTGTATTTTAGGGGTTTACTAAGAGTTAACAGAGTTTTTGACTCAAATTATTTGTAATCAGGTTAATATATCGTCTATAGACTCAGACAAGCTTAATTCTGCCTAATACATACTTTTCCACAACTTAGCTATATAATTTTTTTAATTTTTATTCTATTCAGGGAATAAAAAATAATCTTAAAATACAGACACCTATCTCCAAACCTATTTCCTACTCTACAATACCCACTAAAATGCCTTCTTCTGCATATTGCATACGTTCCACATCTTTTATATACCCCTTTTTGTGTGCACACTTCATGGCCACATGGCAATTCAGATAAGGAAGATGGGAAAACGAGTGTTGAAACTCGAAGTAAATCTGTTTGTGTCCATTTTTTGGTTTTGTGGTGGCTGCTGTTTTCTTTTTCGTTTGGGCAGTTTATTGCTTTGCCACGCCCACAAACAGTAGGGAAACACGCCAAAACCACAACACTCTTTATTTTGCCACTCCCTCACTCCATTCCGCCCACAGACACAACATAAATTACAACGTCATTCATTTCCTTCATAAAATTGAAAAATGCTGTGCAAATTACACGTAACACAAAAAAAGAAAAAAATAACGGGAAAAGCGAAAACGCAATGAAAATTTCGCGGCCGGAAAACTACATGAACATTATATATACGATTTAATTTTTTTTATGGCAGTTGAGGCAATGTTTATAGCCACACCACTGATAACAGCCACCATCTGCATTTACTGCAGCCTCCTGCCTTTCCGTGGCATGCCCCATTAAAATGCATGGGAAAACTCGGTTTACTTTTCAAATTATGCATCTGTTAAAAGTTTTAAAAGGTTTTTGTAATATGCTAGATTTTTTTTGGCGGAAATTGTAATGACAGATTACAACTTTCGAAGGCCTTTATTTTGTCAAAAGTGATGCGATCCTTAATCCTTAATTATTTGACTTTACACTAATCCCAAAAAAAAAAATGGAAGAACCGGTACAGAACTTGTCTATAGTTTAATATAAAATATAATTTAAAAAACAAAATTTTTCGCTTGAATCTCTAACATTTAAGCATTCTTTAATTAAATTAGTTTCTTCTAATAAATTATTACTTATTTGATCAACTTAAATAGTCATCTTTAACTTACTTTAAGCGTAACTTGAATTTATCACAGTTTAAGCATTATTTGCTGTGATAAACATTGTTGTCTATGAAAGTGCCGAAATATCACAAATTGGCAATCATTGTTAACGAATTTCAGATTGCATATTTGCATAACTGTTACGCACAACCAGTGCTCAACATATGCAATTATCATACACACACACACACACACATCTACACCCACACATAAGCTGTCGTAAAAAGCATTTTGGGGGCAAGCAAATGTGCTGATATCTAAATAATTTGTCGCCTGCTGACCGAAAGCTTTCATAAATGTCCACCCCCCACTCTGTGTGTGTGAGTGTGTGAATGGGTGTGTGTGTGAATGTGTGTGTATGTTTGTGTATTTGGTACTAAGGTCAGTCAGAGCAAACGTCCAAACAACGATTACTCCTCCACACACAAGAGCAGACAAAAATCGGCAACAAACAATTCCAAAATGTGGCCAAAAGGCAGATGGATAAATTTAAGCTTGATTGGTGTGTGTGTTTTGGTGTGTGTGTTTTGGTGTGTGTGTTTTGGTGTGTGTGCTTTGGTGTGTGTTTTCAGTCTTTGGGCTCGAATTAAAGAAGGATAGATTTAGACGCTAAAATGTGATTTAAGTCAAAAGATTATTTTTATTTTAAGCAATAATTTCAATTTATGATTGCACATCAATCATAGGATAAGAAAGAAACCCTTTTGTCCTTAAACAACAATCCCAAAACTTTGATACATCTTTTTTAATCCCTCATAAACAAAAGTTTGCCAATCCATTATAGCCAATATTTGAAAACAATGAAAAATTAATCTAAATGAAAGAACATGACTGGGAGATACCCTGTACTCAAGTATAGGAAAAATGCTTGTAGGTACGATTTTCTGAAGGAAACAGATATTGATGAAATCATGATGTGAAGTAATCGATATTTATCGATATTCGAAAAATAGAGGAAGTTATCAATAAAATAAAATAAACTTAATCTGATCATGGTATGCGATAAATGAATACAGTTGGACAGATATGGCCAGATAGACTGGGCTGTTAATGCCGATCTTATATACATATATACCTTAAGAGATCGGAGATACTTCCTTCCTACCTTCACATACATTTCACTTCACTTCATTTTACACTTTTCCAATATTATCAAATAAATTGACAACCTACTTGCCACGCTTGCCAGCTTTGCTGATTCATCAAAGTCTATTACAAAGTTTTTTTTTCCCAGTGTATATACACTTTGAGTCTGTAACTCACTCACCCATGTAGTCACATTGCAGCGGCACCGTTGGCTTCTCATGCAGCTGATGGAGCCAGTGCATCAATTGGGCCAACTTGCTGCGTGTTCTGTCCGTCCGCTCACAGTCCAAGACACTTGGCTCGAACTCGAAGTTAACATCCCATTTGGACAACTGGATGGCCTTTTGGATGGCGTTGCGATACATTTTGCTTAACTGACATTAACTGGCAGACACTTGAGTTTGAACTGGGTCTTCAGTCTGCTTGTTGCTGGCATTAAAGATACTTTTGCTTGCTTGTTTTTGGTGACTTTTGTGATAAAGTTTGCCTCGTGCGTCTGTCATAAATTTTGCTTGAAATCAGCGTATTGTTAGATAAGCCCCCTCCGCATCAAATACCTCCCATGTCAATCAAAATTGGCATTTGGGTATCTCTTTCTGCACGACAGCTTTTCAATTACTCATCAATGTAGACGGAAGAAAAAATAAAAAAAAAATATTGGCCTAAAAGGAATCACAACATTTTACAAAAAAAAACCATTGAAGAAATAAAAATAAAAATCGCCTGGTAATTTTTGTGGTCATTCATTATGCGTCCATTGAAAACTTTAACAGCAATAAATCAGCCCAATAATTCATGAAAAATTTACAAAAATGTATACAAATTTATATATTATACATACTTATTTATGTACATATTTTCAGCTTTCATCATGCTGAATTGCAAATGTCATAAATTAATGCATATTTTCAGGCGCTGTCTGCCGTTGACAGTTTTTATCTCAAGTGTGAAATAGTTGCAATACCCTGTACAAATGTGAATTAAGATGGTAGTCTAAAGAGAGAGACATGATTAGGCCTACTTGGTGTATATCGATAGTCAGGCTTATCGATAAATGTGTACAGATTAGGGTTCATATTAATAAAATAATCAATATAAAATGTACCTCAATAACCATAGTGTGTTTTATAAGAGGTGTGCGTGTGTGTGTGTGAAATGTTGTTAGGTAAGATCCTGTCGATCATCACTACAACTGAGCACATAGTATTAGATTATATATTTTATTTATATATATAATATATTTATAGCCAATATTACGATGCTGCTGCTAATTATGTTTGTTATTTATGCGCCAGTTGCCAAATTGTTTTGCATTTGACAATAAATATGATTCGTGGTCAATGGGAAATTGCTGGCAATTATGGCCAACTACAATTGTGATATTGGCCAAACTTGTGGTCTGCAAATAATTTGGCACAAATAATTTCGCACTCGATTTGCTCTTCCGTTCTGTCAATTTAATGGAAAACTCTGCAAAGGAAGTGCAAACAGAGAATTGATTTTCCTGTAAGTGAATTTGTAGTTAGACCTTCCATAAGTTTCCAGCTCACAGACTATAATCTGATTAGTTCAACTAATTCATTGGACTATTCAAATTCAAGGCAAACAATATTTAAACAAGATATTGCGGTCACTTTAAGCTATCTTGTATCGAATCTTGTAATTAATTAACATGTAGTTAATTATACTGAAAGTAATTAGCCTGTTGACTGTGCTGAGAAACCTAACCTGGCCCAACATACATATATCTACTGCATAGTTGGTTAAAAGTTCAAAGGCCAACTTCTCTATATTTGTCAATGGCAGAATAGACTTTATCAACAGGCACATGACACGAAGACAAAAACACTTGTCAGGCCCGAAATCACAATGACGTCCAATTTTTAAAGTCCACTGAATTATAATATCTTCAATTTGACATACCTGTATAAGTATATACTTATATAGGGATTGTCATTTAATCGTCGACATTCGTCAGCCGTTTTAAATTATTCAATTTTTAAGTGAAAATGAAATAGCTTTCAATATATTAAGAAAGATTTTTACCTTATTATAGTAATTATAACTTTTATTAATTTATACTATCGCTAGAATTACTAGAAATAAGGGAACGAACGGGCCGACGGGCAAGCAAGATGGGGGCAGAGAGACCACTAATAGGACCTGAACCATATTGTGGCATTGGAAGGCACACAATACGGCAGCAGCTTAGAAACGAAGAAAGACAGAGGAGGCAGCGGAGCTGGGCAGAGGCACCAGGACTCCGACAAGACAAATGTCTTTTGGGTGGCTATAATCAGAAGCGATTTAAGCAGATAATAGCCATTAGTAAAAATAATCTTAGAATACTTACCGGTCTACTGACGGAACACTGTAGACTAAGAAGTCACCTAGCCAAGCTAGGTACACAGGTTCTGTGAATGTGCGGAGGAATCCTCAATGCACATCCTAGCAGAGTGTGTTGCCTTAGCGAGGAAAAGATGTAACATCCTAGGGATGCACGTCATGATAAACAATGTAGCCCTCAACCCAATAAAGATTCTAGCATTTGTGCAGGAGATTGGGTTGATGGAGCAGCTTTAAGCCCAGAAGGAGGCTCAATAAATCTATCAGGTCGCAGTGCACACACCCCCAACATAATAATAATAACTAGAATTAATCTAAATTTTTTTTCTAGCTACAACATAAAAAGTCCATTTCAGTTTTATAACAAATGCAAAACACGTTAAATGTTACAATTGAAACATGCAGCTTGCTGTCGGAAAATAGAAAATGTTTAATTAAAAGTGAATTATTTAAAAACGACAACTGCCACTTGCCACGCCACGTACGTGACTGTCACAGCGGATGGGCTGCAACAGAATGGTGCAAGCAGGGCAGCAGGGGAAGGGGTTGTCGCAGTAGACGACTCCTTTTACTTCTTCTTTGGCATTTATTTTATTTGCACATTTCTTCAATTTTTTCGACCCCCGCCCGCCGCGAGTTGTAAAAAAAATATTGCCGCGAACTGCGGATAAGCATAAAAAGCGGCTCAGTGGGCGTGGCACATTGGCAAGTGCAAGCCCATAAATTTTACGTATGAGCAAAAGAATCCACCCACTCCCGCTTGCCCCTCAGCCACCACTCCCCCTCCCTCGCTTGTATCAACTACATAAATAGAGCTCTTCTCCAGCAAAAAGCAAAAAAAAGGGGTTTTTACGAGCACTTCTTGTATTTGAATTGTTATTGTGAGTGTGTGCGGTGTATGTGTGTGTGTGTTCCGGGTATAAAGAAAAGGGAGGGGAAAGGGGCAACCATGCCCCGTACACCGTAAACAATGACATTAGTGAAATGCTTCGCATATGCATTAAATATTTTTATTGTTCATGGCCCATCTGAAAAGTAATTTCTGCTTTAGCATATTTTCAACATTTTAATGGCGTTTTGCGCATTTCGCATAAATAAATCAGAGCATAACACAAAAACAGGCCAAAGGAGGGAAGGGAATTTGTTGGCGGGAATCCACTTAACAAGTTAGCCAAAGGGGAGAAATATTAGAGAATTCTTGCAGTGAAAGTGGCATATTGAAAATTGAGCAATTTAAATAATAGATTTAGATCGCATTTAAATATAGTTATTAAAATAATGGAAGTTCTACTTGTTGGAAATATGAAGTAGTAAGCAGCCAGTTGCTAAAACAGTTGCTACGATTCCCTTGCATGCTATGGATATACCGACATATGTTGGGGATTTTTAATTATTAGCTATTTAGAGGGTATTATTATTTTGTCGTGAAGTTTGTCCTCCTCAGTTTTTAAGCATGCAATTTTACATATATCCTTAGACAAGACTTTTAGCTGTACCAGTCGGTTCGGATCACTATATAATAAAACTGTCTATCGATAACTGAGCTCTAAACTAAAATCACCAGTGAAAGGGCATGCAATCTTCGGCTTGCCTAGCGTAGCTCTTCTGCCTTGTTGCACAATAGTTATTAAGTCTCTAGGACTGGCCTTCCAAGGCATTAAACTGCCATTAATTTACCAAAATTAAGCTGATTGCGGCTAGTTTGTTGATAGCTTTTACTCGTTATAAATTCTACATGCGAAATTTATGCACATATCTCTTCTCGATTAGTTTATTGTTCCCAGCTTTCATCACAGTAAATTTCTTAGCATATTATTCATACCCGAGTGACTCTCAAACTGTTTTATTGCTGGCAAACACGAGTCTATTCCCACAAAACAAAAACAAATACACACGCACACACACCCACACACACCCACACACACACATGTTTACACTTTCTCTGGAGAGCATTTGATTTCACAATTCTGTTGTGTGTTGGATTCGTAAACGTTGTGTTGACAACACGGCTCTTATGCCACATGTGAATAATAATACATCTATAATTAATCATAGTTTTGCCTCTAGATAAATCCTACATTTAAAGTTGAAAACGAGACTTTGGATACGAACATAAGTCAAAATTATAGACTGAAAATAGATCGAACCTTCTAAATGCCATAACTTCGTCAAAACTCAACGCATTTTCAAAAGCATGGGCGTTTTAATCATGATTTGGCCTCAAGATCAATCCTACATTTAAAGCTGAAAACGTTATTTTGGGTCGGAACATGACTCGAAATTATAATCCGAAAATCGGCATATGGGCATAGGTCAAACCTACAGAATGCCATAACTTCGTCAAAACTTAACGCATTTTCAAAAGTAATGGTGTTTTAATCATGGTTTGACCTCTAGATCAATCGTACATTTAAAGTTCAAAACGAGATTTTGGATCCGAAAATAAGTCAAAATTATAGTCCGAAAATCGGCATATGGGCAGATTCCAGATTTATGACTTACTTTTCATTTCAACTATACCTTCGGTATCATAGTACAAAAAGAAAGAATATAATAGTAATGTGATATATATCTGTTCTTAAATTAAAATAAAAAATAAAGTACAATAACAATGAATAAATGTTATAAAAGGTGATTTTTTTTAATAGGATTAAAGCGCATTCAGCAAAAGATTGATTAAGGCAAAAATGAGAAAATGACATAAGGGTAATAAGCCTTTTCTGTACAAGGCCTGAAAATTAATATGTATCATGTATAAAAGGCACTTTATAAACAGCCTTTTCAGCTGCTGTCAGTCGTAAGACTTAAACAGAATTATCCGACTCAAAAGGAAGCCACAGGACATGCCAAAGATACAACAAAGATTAAACGAACGGGCTAAAGTCAAAGTCAGAGCAAACACTGATGCAGCACAAAATATTTGGCTGACTTTTGGTCGGTGTGACTACTCCATTTTTAAGATAGACCCCCCAAAATCTGTGGCATGGACAATCAAATCAATTGCTTGACCTCAAGATGTCCAAGGCCAAGTGCAGGAGCCAAGCCAACCAAATTTATCAAATAATGCGCAGTCGAGCGAAACAAACTTACCAAAGTTGCCAGTAACAAAATAAGAAGAGCAGAGAAAAGGCTAGAAAAAAACACCTGCAGCTTCGCAATTGGCATGTCCGCACGGCCATAAATCGTGATAAATGAAGTGCGCTGCCAATGTTGCCAGCCTAGTTATCAATGTTCGCCACCGATGGGGAGGGAGGAGTGACCAATGAGGGGAATGAATAACCACCCGCACTATAACTTACAACATTTGGCAGACGGCCAGCAGAGGTTAGCAGATATACCCCAAAAAGAAGAAGAAGAAAAGCAGACACACAAATTGGTGACTGTTGCTATTTGAGTTTAACTTTTGTGTCTGTTTGCTTGGCCTGCATAGTGAGTGCTATAAAAACAAAACTCAAATTGTTTAATTAAGGTGCAAATTAACTGAGTGATAATTAAATAGAACAGACTCGATTTAATTCTGTTTAAACATCACTCTTCCTTTTCCACTTTGTTTACCAGACGTTGATTGCTTAACAGCCGCTGTTAATGCATGCCAAAGATCAGTGCTTATTATAATGTTAAGTGATGTGGTGAAAAGAGCTTAACAGACTAACACAACTGCTTAACATAATGTTAAGTGCTGCAGGCACGAGGATCATGTCGAAGGTGTAATGTTCTGCTTCGTGGGGAAACTAATGATTATTAATGTTAAAATTAACGCATTGTTGAAGCTAAATGGTAGCTGTGTAGTTTACAGACAGCTGCTTAAACATTATAGATTCTAACGAATTTAAATCTATTAATCTTTTATACAGTTAATATATGCTTAACATGATGTTAGACAGTAAAAGTTAAAGAACTCCTATTTAAAGAAAAGTTGAAACTGTGGAGAAATTCGCATTTTGGTTTAAAAATCGATTTGTAATATTCTTGAAGATTTTTCTTGAGCATCCTAGAAAAACAATCAGTGGCATTCGGCTAAAGGGATATGTACACAAATACTCATACACACACACATACTTAGACACATAGACTAGAAGCACATCCTTGATTGCAGTTTGTTTTGCTGTTAGCTCTTAGCTGTTGGCATATGCGGCGTATACGCAATTTGAGTTTAGGTTTTGCATGCATATGCAACAGCATCAAAAGCTGCATAAATTACATGCTGCGTTGCATGTGCCACGTTGCACATTGCACGCTGTCAGCTATATTGACTTTCCTTCTCTATTTTTTCCTTATTTTTTAGTTGCCTGTGGTGCATAAATACAAATTAAACAGCTGTGTTTTATGGGTCGTCTGCAACATTTGCAACATCGATCAGTGGGTCAAAATCGCGACTACAAGTCTTAAGTAGCATTTTGTGGGTCACTTCACAGTGTCCACTTACAACGGGGCTGCTTCACTTGCTCGTGCCACCAAGCGACACCATAAATTTTGAATAATGTTGCATTTTGCCCGTCGGCGCTTTTCGCCACTTTCTTTTATTATCTCTGTCAAGCAAAACAGGCGGGGGGGAGAGGGAGAAGGGATGAACTGTGTGTTGAAGGCACACAAAACATGGCTAATTATGAGTGATGAGCATTTTTGAGCATTAACGTCACTTTTGTTAGCACTGCGCCTTAAATTAAAAATAAATTGCTGCCGACAATTATCAAAATGCAAATTAATTTCTCCCTCTTCTGCTTCTTCTGATGCTGTTCAAAGGAATTAACAGAAAATAAACAGACAATATATCACATAAGAGCTAAACACAAAGAGGAAAATTATTTAAGCTCTTTCGATCGCAACTGCTCAACAAATTCCCTTTCCTTGCTAATAAAATGCACTCAATTGCAAATTTCCCAAAACATACCAAGGGACATTTTCACTGATCGCAACAAAAAAAAACAAACTGCTCTCTCTCTCTGTTACACTCGCACTGAAACCGTTTCGCTCGTGCCTATATTTCTTCTCTCTTCCGCTTAGACATTGAATTGATTTCGCATTTGTGTTTCGCATATTCGCATTGACAATGAAATTGCCATCAAAGTCACGTGTTGGCAGCAACAACAATCGGCAGCTGCGAAATTCGCATGCAAATTGCCACTTGAGAAGAGCAGACGGAAGACAAAATACAGATAAAGATAAAAGGCGATTGGGGAACGAGCAATAAATACAACAAAAACTCATCAAACACAACACAACACATAAAACATGTCAAGGCAAATACAAATAAAAATAACAAACAGAGGAAAAAAATATCTGTTGTTTGATTGCCAGGCACAACTGCTGCAATCACAACTTGCCCTTTCTGCGCTGATTTCTACACATAGACAACAATCAACATTGACAAAGATTGCATGCCAAAATATTGTCTATCAATGCTCCTCCCCTTCTCCTCCTCACTTCCCAACACATTTTTCTACCACTCATACCATTCTTTAACACTGAGAAACTAATTATAGTGGCGCTTAGAAAAATATTGCTTACAGCTATTATAAAATGTATAAAATCAAATTTGCTATTGTAATCATTTTAAGACAGCAAAATTTTTAATATTAATATTAATATATTTTTATATACCCAACAAAAACTAATTATTTTTAGATCACAATTTTTAATTTAATTGTTAATATATTCGACTATATCTAATTAGTTTTTCATAATTTTTATTTTAATATACTTAATAATTTTATTATTTTTGAATAGAGCTCAATTTTTAATTTTGATATGCCTGACAATTTAAATTATTTTCAGCATTTTGATATTTTGAAACGTTTTAATTTTTCTAGCAGTCACTGTTAAGATTTTCAGTTGACTAATTATATAGCCAATTCACTCACTCACCTTTGTTGCTATTGGGTCCGTTAGCCGTTTGCAGCGAGGACATTGGAATTGCGAGGCAATTCCTTCCCGTCATGGGCAGATCGAGATCCTGTGGCGGCTCGGAGCGGGGACACGGAGTGTAGGCAATTTTGCTGCCACGGCCCGGCGTTGGACTGACACGTGAATGACGCCCGCCGCCGGCTAAACGCTCGCTAGTCATGCTGCTGGCGGGCGGGGGGGAAGTGTAACTAAGCCAAAAATTTTAGGCACATGTCAGAAAAGAATTTGCGAAGCTGTCGCCTTTTTTATAGCTGCATTTACAGAAATGCAAAACACTTTGGGTAATTCGTTTATATTAACTACTGTCAGGAGAGGAAGAGGCAGCGCTCTTGTTACTTTAACTGCACCTTAGTTGCACTTCCTCACTTCCTACTTGGCACGACACTCGCACGCTGCAACAAATAACACAAACACTAGCAGCCACCCAGCAACAACAGCGACGTATAATAAATCCGAGACAAGCGCGCGCGCGCAGCCAACTTGCTCCGTCAAAGTCCTGCCATCAACTGAACAGCAGCAGCCGCGACAGCACCAGCAACAGCAGCAACATCAGCCGACATCCTCTCGTCTTGCGAGCCGAACGAAATGCAAAACAAAATGCAAAAGCAGAGCACAATTGCACGCCGCTCACCTCTCTCTCTCTCTTCATCTATCTGTCTCTCTCTTTCTCTCTCTCTCTCTCTCTCCGCACTGCTCACACTGCCGAATCACAACTTCAGCCGCCTCTCTCTTCTAACAACTTCAGCTCCCCGCTCTTTACTGTTATTTTAGCATCTGCCTTGGCTACTGCATTGCTGCATTGTTTTTGCTTTGTGTAAAAGCTCTGACCGGGCGTGCATTGTGTGTGCTTTATTCATTCATAAAAATTCGGCGCACAGCGTTGCCAGAAAGCGGCAAATGTATACTGTATTGTCTAGTAAAAGCTTAACGAAAGTTTATTTCGCGCTGGAGTTGAGAGCAGCCACTGTTAACAATAGCAGATGGAGTACAAAATTTGTATATACAATGCAAAAGCTCTAAGAAGTGCAAGCAAAAGTCACAGGACTGCGACAAACAACTTACGCTCATAGATGGCGCTCTAAAAATGTTAGAAAACATCTGAAAAAGTTAAAAAAAACAAGTCCCAGCATAAAAAACTTTACATTTTAGTTGTATATTCTGTTTTTTATTGGTTTTTCTTTGCCTGTTAAGTAGAATAGAATTGTTATTAAAATGGATTTTGTTTGTTTGTTACTTTTTTGGTGTTCCAACTGCGTTTTTTTATGTTTCTTTTGTATTTGGTTTATATGATTTGATTTGATTTTGTTTACGTTGTTCTTGTGGTACAGTTAACTGATTTTTACCTTAATACTTTAGATAATGGAAATTGTTCTATTTTTACCTGCTGTTACATTTTTTTCTGTGGTATAAATATTTGTCTAGTTTTGTTTTGTTTGGAAATTCATTAATAATTACAAAAGAAAATGTTTTTTTGTTAATTAATTTTTGTTTTGTTTTTAAGACTTGTCGTTTACAGCGCTTAGAAGTTACAGTTTACATAAGTTCAGTTGTTGTTGTTGTATTTTTTTGTTTTTGTTTAACGGGTATATTTTTGGAACATTTTTGTCTTGCCAAAAAGTTAAGAGAAAGTGGTTGTGTGTTTTTGTTGTGTTTTCAGTGTTGTGTAGTGCCGTCTAACGAAAAAGTATGTGTGTTGTAAAGCTTTATTTCTGTAAGTGTTGGAAGGTGTCTCGTGTCTTAGACATATTAAATATATATCATATATCATATACTCGTTATATATATATTTTTTCTCAACATTTAGGATTTTTTTATAATCGATAAATGCTTAAAATTAACAGCTTATGCGCTGAATTTGTTTGTTGCTTTTTTGTTATATATATATTTTTATACATATATATGTATATATTTTTCTTCTTCTTAAAATTCGATGACGTTGTTGTTAATTATTTTTTATTTTTATGCGCTCTGTAGCTGTGAAGAAAATTCAAACAATTTTTGAAGTCCACAAAAATCTTGCAAAAAACCCAGAAATCTTTTAGAATGACACTGTTTATGTAGGTGTGTGTATGTGTGTGTGTTTGAATGTGTGTAGTGTTGTGCAACGAGCTGGCATGTTAATAAATTTAATATGAATTTGGACCGACAAGGCAAAAACGTATCGAAAAATGTTGCATACTCTTAGGTTAACAAATTTTACTTAATTTAGTCGACATTCAAGCGAAAACTTATTTGAACTGAAACTTCATAAACTTGAACAGTTGCTGTCATTATTATTAATATTAAAGTTAACTATTATTATTTTTTTTTTAAATACTTACTTAAAATGAGAAAATATATTTATAATAAATGCTGTTTCAAATTCCATTTAAAGTTGATGTGAAATTACCAAATATTTGAAAAACTCTTTTACAAGTTTTATTAAAATGCAAATCGGTGTTTTTTTTTTGTTTTTATTTTAAATTTACACATTTTTTTTTTTTGGTTTTTTGATTTTGTGCGACAACATTTAAAGTTGTCAGCATTCACATGCACTCATTCACATTCACGCATTACATTCACATACATTCACAATTACCAATTGCTAAAGTGAAGATTCCAAAATGGATATCGAAAAAGCCAAAAACGAAACAATTTCGGTCGTGATTCTAAACACCAAATATGGAATCTATATAAATGGTGGAACGTGCGGAATTGAAACGTTTCGGACTTTTGCGAAGCTTTGCACGGAATTTGAAACAGCATCGAAACTTAGCTTGCAAAAACTAAAGTATTTTACTTGAAATAATTGAAAATTAGCCAGCATCGATTTTAGTTGTTCGCATATATATATATATATGTATATATATGTTTGTTCCAATTTCCAAGATGTAAATATTTCCTTATGCACTTAAATATATTAATTTTTCTATTTGTTTTTCAAGGCCTACAATTGCTTTTCAATTAGTTCCAATTTAGTTATTAATATGCACATTTAGAGGTTTTAAAGCACACACAACATCAATATCCGGTATTATATGATTAACATTGTTACTTCAGATATATTTATATGTGTTTATCGAGTTATCGATTATCGATTATTTTGTTAGACATCCATTTAGTGCAATTTTCCTATGTACAACAATCGAAAAATACATCCAATGTCTGAAAACTTCAAATTGATTTTTAAGTTAATATTTTTCTCTAAGTGCATTTTTATATATATATACGAACTTGCCTGGTAATCGTTTTCATTTTTTTCGGTATAGGTACATTTGGTTATTATTATTTAGGCGTATTACATGGGTATATGGATAACATTCATATTATATATATTTGTATAGACATTAAAAATATTTTCGCTTTTTGGTTTTGCAGCAATTTTAATTGTTATTCATTATATATCTTGTTTTGATACTGAAAACATTGTTATAGGTGGTTGTTTTTTTTTATCTTGTTTAGGTCGATATCGATATTTATCGATATAGCTAATAGTTATAGAATGCGTAGCGGAGCGATCCCCTTTTCTCAGATCCAGTTTAGGGTAAGGCTATACTTGACTTATGGAGCTCGTCAGACGTCGGTTAGGAAGAAGAAATACGACTGAATGGTGAAAAGTGTTGAAAAATGTTCGGGCCGAATCGGAAACTGTAGTGTTGTAAAAGTCTGTAAAAATAGCCAATCCCAAAAATGTTCCAAAACAAATAGATGACAAAAAAAATCCAATACATGGAATAAGAAAACAGTTTTAAGTTTTTTTTTGTTTCGAGGTTTTTAAAATGTTTGTGTATTTTTTTTTCAAGAAATTTTTGTTGCCTGCTTTTTGGTTGTTGTTGTTTATCAATCTTATACATCATATTCGTATATATATATATATAGATTTAGATGTGTGTCGGAGTTATGCATATATATATATAGCTCTATATATATATGCCAGGAAATATTGTTATCTTTGGTAGCTGTGTGTGTTTTTGTTTTTCTCTCTGCTGCATTTGTTTAACAAATTTTTGTTGTGTCTTCGCTTTTGTTTAACGCAATTTTGCTTTGCAAATGAGAATATAAATATTTAACACAATTCAATTTTGTTTTTTTATTCTTGTTTTCGTCTTTTGTGATTTTTGCATTTTGCTGTTGTTTTCCACTTTTAAGCTACAAATTTCAATGGTTTATTCAATGCCAACACTTTTCGAACAACTTCCTTTAGTTAGTTTCCCATTTTGTAAACTTTTTTTGTTTTTGAGGGATTTGCATTGGAAATTGCAAATCGTCAGGGTTGCCAGATCGTTCGAATTCGCATACAAACAAACAATTCGGAGTCACAAAAGAATTTTTGTGGATTACGTTTCTTTTTTTGTTAGTTAGAAAAATTCGTGTTTTTTTTTGTGTTTTTGTTAATTAAAGTTAAATTTTTGTTAGTTTAGAGTTTTTATTTAGAGAGACCTTTTTGCTTGTCTGATCAATATATATATATATATAACTTGCATTATAGTTTAAATCTGGTTTTTAAAACTTGCACAAATTTCGCTACAAAATGTTTTTGTTTGTTTTTTTTTTTTTTTATTTGTTTGTTGTTTAAAAAAAGTTATAGAAAAGTTGATTTTGTGGTGTTGTTGTTTGGTTTTTGTTTTGTTCTCGGAACGTAGCGTTTTTTGTTTTTTTTTTTGTTATCTCTTTTTCGTTCCAAAGATCAAGCAAACAATAAATTAAATATATATTTATATATATAATAATTAATTTATTATATAATAAGTATAAATGTATTCCACCCGAACTTACAAACATTATCAATATAGTATTTATTATGTATATATATATGTATATATTATACTCACAGTTGATTTTTAATGCAGTGGAGAAGAAGAGTGTGGTGTGGTGTGTTGTATGTGTGGTGAGTTCTGCTGTGTGTGTGTTGGGTGTGTATGTGTGTGTGTGGATAGTTGTAGAAGACGTTCAACAAGAGCAACAATAGCTGAGACGTGTGGTGAAGGCGGGGGGAGGGAGGAAAAGAAATAAGCAGAGTTGTGTGTTTAGAGAGAAGAAGAAAAAGGAAACATGGAAACAAGGTTTTTCGATATGAAACTAAATTGAAAATCTGATTCAATTTGATTACTGTCATCTAGGTTAGATCCGGCTAAAGCGCTTCAACGTTGGGTACCGAGTTTTTGGCCAGGTTTCTCTCTATCGAGTTCAGAGCAGTTCTTCAGTTTTGTTTCTTAATTTCTTTAAGCTTGTTTTACTAATTAATTTTCGTTTATATTGCAAGGTTCGCTTCTGTTGTAGGACACAATTGTCCTGGCAATCATCAGCTTGAACCACTTCTTAATGTTAAACCAAAATAGAAATAAATCATATACATACATATATTATTATATAGGTACACATACACACATATAATAATATACATATTCTAATTCTTTTGTTTTTTATTTGCTTATTAAATATTTGCGACAATTTGTCTGTTTTTTTTTTTTTTTTTTTGTTGCTGTCTAGTTCATAATAATATAATTTATTTATAAATATATATATATATTGTTGCTGCTTCTTCTTTTTCTTGCTGTTAAGAGTTGTCTTCTTCTTCTTTGCCTACTCCTCGATTTTCTTCTAATTAATTTATATTTTCATGTGTGTGTTTGATGAAATCTTCTTGCTTCTCTGCTTCTTCTCGCACTCCTCATCCTCTGTCCTCGCATATAAATATTTAATTTGTGTATATACTTTATAATAAAATTAAGTTATACATATATATATATATTTATATATTTATAGGTTAGCTTTAAGTTTTCTTTTTGCCTCTTAAGTTCTAGAGAAATGTGTAGTTTGCTTTCATTTTTTGTTTTAGCTTTTTGATATTTAATGCTGCATTTATCAGATATCAATATATATATATATATATATATATATATATATTTATAAATGTAGACATTGTTGCTTAGATTTGCTACAAATTTGTTGTTGTTCTTTAAAGCTAACAGACCCCTTTACTTGAGATAAGGAGGGATCTTTCCCAACTGCAGCACGCCGACTCAAAAACTACCCTTCTTCTTTGCGCTATAGCTCCAGACTCTAACCAGACAGAATTTGAATGCTCTATATAGTCACATCATATCACATTGGTCGTATACAATATATATAGGCATTTTTTTCATATTTTCAATTCAATTTTATATCGAAAATGTTTTCGTTTTGAAGTTGGTTTTTGGTTTTTTTTGTTTTTTTTTTTTGTAATTTTTATTTATTTATTTTTTTGTTGTTTGTTTCTTTATATTTATTAATTTTAAATTTAAATATAATTTAATAAGAAGAATTTGTTGTTGTTTGATTTTACATTATTTATAATATATATATGTTGTATTTATAATATATTTTATTTCTGGTTGTTTTGACATGTTGTGTTTGTGTGTGTTGTATGTGTGTATGTTGTGAGAGAGTGTGTGTTGCGTGTAAGGTGTTTTTTTGGAGCTGTTGTTGTTGTTTGTGTCTATATAAACTTTGCCAGTTTGCTTGCAAAAATTACAAATAGTTGTTTTTATATTTTGAACATTTTTGTTTAGCGTGTTTTTTATTATTATTATTTTTGCAATGAATTCGACAAATTTTTCGTTTATACTTGAAACAATTTAGTTTTACACAGTGTTCTTCTCGCCGCCGCCGCCAGCTGGCGCTGCTTGTTCCACCCGCTAGAGGACGCCACTGTGCCACCAATAGAGGGCGCGCTGCGCTCGACGCTACAATGTTTGCGGCTACTCAATAAAGTTCCGATTGTGTTTTGTTTGTAGTTTGTTGTAGTGTGGTATGCCTGTATTTAAGTGTAATAGTTTCGTTTTTAATTTTTGTTTACTTATAACATGCTTGTTTTTGTAATTTGCTTAAACGGTGACTTCTTTAAGGTTTGCTGTTTTGTTGTTATTGGTTTTGCTTCTTTCTTTTTAATTAAGTGTGTGTGTTGTGTTGTTTTTTATAATTTTTCATGTAATTTTTTCTGGGTTTTTACTCATTTTTTGCTTGTTTAAATTTTCTTGCGTTTGCTTTACTCATCTCTTCTCTTTTGTTTTTTGTTTTCTCTTTTTTTTTTCTTTGTTTGCTTCTTCGTTTAAGTGTAAGTTCTTTTCTTTCATTTGTTTTTTTTTTTTCATTATATAAGTTTCTTAAATGTGGTTTTTTATGTTTTTCTTCTTGTTTTTGTTGTTGTTTTGTTTTTTGCTTAACTCTTTGTTGTTTTTTTAAGATCTTTTACTGGGGTCCATAGCAACAGCGTGGCGCGATGTTATTGCGCACAGCTACAGTCTTCGTCAACATCTTAAAAAAATAGAAAGGCTTAAAAAGAAATAATTTAACGCTTCACTTCGATGTCATCATAGTCACGAATTCTGAAAGTAAACAGAAGAGCAGATAAATAATAATTAGTTTGGGGCTTTTTTTAACACAAGAGAACTTAATAACAATATAAATTATTGATTGATTTTTAAGAAAGTTCTGGGACTACTTTCTTTTAATAATAATATAAATTTCAGTTATTGGTTCTTTAAATCTTTTCAATTACGCTTTTATATCGGAAAGCAATTCTTAATTTGAAACGGTTAAGTTCTTGATAAACGATTCCGCTTCCGTTTAGACTGACTGCTTTAAAAATACAAATGTTCTACTTGTCTTATGTTCCTGCATTTAAAACTAATCCCGAAAATAGCTTGTCATTAACCTTTCTGCTGCCTTTGAACAGCACAAAACTAAGCATTACAAAATGACATTACTTGTGCACCAAAAATAAAAGTGTCGCACGCCAAGATCACAAAAAAAAAAACAGAAATGTATCCCAACTAATCAATAAGACAAATGAGCAAGTCACAAGATCTGTTAGGGAAGAACCCAACACGCTGAGTGACAGACTGACGGACAGACGACGGCTGGTTGAGGAAAATTTATGAAGTGTTCGACAAACATTAAAATACCATATAAAAAAAAATAAATGGGAAATAAAAATACAAATTGCACAACGAATTTTCAACACGCTGTTAGAAGTCAATTGGAAATGTGAAATGGAATGAAAAGTAATTTGTTTCTTATTCAACTATCGCTTGGGAATAGTTCAAATGCGAGTTGAATAAGGAACAAAGGAATTGGAACTTTCAGCGTAAGTTCTTTGCCTAAGTAAGGGCGACGAAAATAACGACTGCACTCAGTGTAAGAACTAGAGAGAAAGGGGGAAAGAGAGAAACAGTTACACCTGACAAAGAGCGATGCACAAAATCAATGGCGAGCATTGTGCGATTGAATTGCTTTTTACTGTTTTGCTTTCGATAGCAATCAGCAGTTAAATGAAGGAGGGGGGACAAACTATTGCGAGGAGGCGGTGGGTGCATTTCTAAATTGGCAACGCTTCCGCGCGCTGTGTGTGTGTGTGTGTGTGTGTGTGTGTGTGTGTGTGTGTGTGTGTGTGTGCGTGTGGGGAACGGTCGTGTCCCCGATTTATCAGGTGTTTGCATGCAGCTCCTAAATATAGACGAAAGAATGACAGCCGCCGGCACACCTCACACCTGCCCCCACCCAACCCCCTTCACAATGCAGCAGCAGCAGCAACTGCGTTGATTGCGCATTGTTCTTCCTGCTCTTCTTCTTCGTCGTCGTCGTTGTTTGTTGTTATTCTTCTTCTTCTACTTCTTCGTTTTCTATTCGTGCATTCTTATTTAAATATTTGCAGCATGTGTGTAAAGCAGACGACGTTTGGCCACTTGGTCTGTCGGTCTACGTATGAAATACGCAAGAGACGTAACGCGTAAGACGTAAGAGGTGTGGATTATTGCAGGTGTGATTGATCAGCTGACAAATGACAAACTGACTGAGTCGTCTGATAATAATTAAAGCCGTTAATTGGCTAAGGCAAAACGATATAACTTGAAAATAATTATTGATATATTTTTTAAAGGAATTTTAAGTTTATTTCCTGTGCTTAAGCTGATCGCAACTTTCTACTCTTACTTCACCCAGCTATATAATAAATAACTATCCACACCTCTCTTTTATAGACTAAATGGCCAACATTCCGCGCCATTCGCATTTCAAATGGCCAAAAAAAAGTAAACTAAACTCGGTCCAATAAAATGTTTAAAAATAAAACGTTATTGCGGACAGAAACGCAACATTCGATTCGATAAATCTGCAAATGACTGAATGAAATGAATAATAATTAAGTTCAGGGGGCACGCCCAAAAGCGAACAGGCCTTATAAACTATCCACTATCCGTTATCCGCTATCCCTTATCCCCTCCTGTCCCGCTTTTATCCATTGCATGCTAAAAATATGCAAATGTTATTTGCTCCTCGAGAACCCAACCCTAAATTGAGGAGTTGACTTGTAAAAGTTTTTCTTTTGGGGCTGGGCCTTGACATTTCCAAGTCTCTTCTGCTTCTCCTCCTTTTGTTTCTCTTTCTCCTAGTTCGCGCCCCTTTTGCTGATCAAATTTCTTAATGGATTTGATTTCGTGAATTCTATTTTTTTTGCTTCTTGACAATAAAAATTAAACAAAAAAACTGGCATTGCAGTAAAATGAGAATTTTGGATATGGTTAGTCCCCCAATTTGGAGACTACTGTGGTTTTTGTGGCTCTGCTGTTTATCTTTCGTCGTTTTGTTTACATTCGCCAGCTCACACTCTTTATTTCTTTTCTTTTTTTGCTATACATTATTTCTTCTTCTATTTAATTTGTTGTTCTTTGCCTATTTTGCTCAACATTTTATGTGATTTTTTTATTTTTTGTTTTAATTCTTTGCGTTTTTTTTTTCTGACAACATTTTTATATTTGGCGTGGGGCCAAAGTAAGTCTCATACTATATATACATATATATAAATATATATATACAGATGTAGAGTCGTGGTCCGGCCCATTGTTTGCGCTACAATAATTTTTAGCTGCCCCTTTCCCCGTCCCACTCTCTTCCCACCACACCCTTGGCTGTTACCAACAAGACAAGACAACAATAAAGACTTTGGTTAATTGGCAATAAGCAAATGGCAACAACGCGCATTTATTTATGTTATGCTACACACTTTTATATGTATATATAGTATATCTCTATAATAAATACTATATATATGTGTGTATATATAGTATAACATCTGTATAGATCTATGTTTGGCTTGTCGGTCAATGTTTAAACAGCTCGCCAAATTGCCTGTTGTCAGTTATTCCTTTTCTTCTTCTTCTTCTTATTTGTATTTTCTTTTGTTTTTCTAGCTTATTGCACAATATTTATATTTGAAATTAATTGTGCTTGGTTGCTGTGCTGTGTGCCCAGCTCATAAAACATTTAAAGCAAGCAGCCGATTCCCAAATGGTCGAAATGCACAACAGAAACAATAAATACTACAGCAGCTGACAATGTAGCCAAATGCTAAATGCAACTCTGACATGTTAGACGTGAGAGAGAGAGCGGGGATATCAGAAGAGAAACCTAATGTGAGTCGTAGCAGTCAGCTTTTGAAAGTTTGCTTAAGGCAAGAATGGGAGGAAAGGGGGACACAGCTAGCAAAAAGAGTAGAAAGTAAAAGAAGCGATTAAGACTAGCGAGTAAGAGTAGCGAGTAAGAGTAAACAGCGAGAGTAGAGGAAGATCGCGAGAGAATGAAAGCTGGAGTAGAGAGAGAATGGAATAGTACGAATACAGAATTAGAATAACGAATAAGAGTATTGACTGGAAGTAGCGAGTGGAAGTAGCGAGTAAACATATCATGTAAAAGCAGAGGATAAGAGTAAACAATTAGAGTAGAAAAAGAAATATAATAGAGAGAGTAAAAGATGGGAAGAGAGAAGTAGCGTAGAGGCAAGGAAGCAAGTAAAACTAGAGAGTAGCGAGTAAGAGTAGCGAGTAAGCATAACAAGGGAGAGTATCGAGTAGGCTTAGCAAGGCTGAATAGATGAAAACTGCGAGAGAACCACAACTAGAGAGAGGGAGATTAGGAAGGGCGAGAGAGATTAGATAGGTCAACTCTATCAATAGCAAGTCTAGCAATTTAAACAGTTTTATTTATAGGCGTCAAACAAGCTCTAATATAACTATAATTTACCAGCGCAATTATTGCCCCATTTAAGATAAGAATTCAGAGCAGAAATACAACCCACACGCTACTATCAGGAAAAAAACCCACTCTTCATTATAGACATCTAAATTGGTTATCGGCTGACTTCCCAAGTCCAAATATTGGCACAAATCACGCATTTCTCACGCGTTCCTCAACTGATTAATTTACTTCCCGAATAGATTGTCAGCTCGATCGAATATAATCAACTCGTCTCTCGTTCGCTGTACAAATGATAATTTGTAGTCGTTTGCTCGCTTGGTCAAAATTTCAACAAAATGTACCTATTTTTATATTGTTTCACTTTGGTTATTTTTATGTTTGGTGTTCATAAATTGCCAGTGATTAATCTATTTGATCCGCCAAAGATTTTTGTGTTTGCCAAACGATTTTTATTTGAACTTGAGGCACAAGTTGTTCCGTACGCGATACACGATATATATATTATAGATACAGATATATACAAAAAAAAAATACATATATATATATGTTTCTGTATTTGGTCGACATTTGATTGCTATCAGGTGGGGAGGGAAACGGAATGGAAAGGTCATTATTTCAGTTTTTGTTGCTTCTAAGTACAATCAAAGCAATGATCTCAGCATGTGTTGGGGAGGAGTGTGTACTGGGTGTGGGGGGTATACGAGTATACGATACGGTATGAACAACCACATTTTAACACCTTGATTATATTTCTTTTGTTTCTACAATTGTTGTTGTTTTTGCCATTTTCATTTGCCTCGTTTTCTTTCGCTGCCCTCCACTTTGCTCAATTGAAAATTTAATTTTCAAGCAATTAAATTAAATTTCGAAGAACACAAAACGAAATATGTTTGCTTTTGAGCAGAGAGTTGGCTGTGATGAGCTAGAAAATACCCTGTAATAGGGAATTATAGTATTGAGACTTTGTCAATAATAAATTTTTGAATATTTATAGAATTTAACACAAAAATATTTTTTATTGCAATTCAAGCGTTTTTCCACTTAAAAAAAATCTTTAGTTAATTAACTATAAAAATAATATTTATTTTTAGATAAATACCTATTATTTATCTCTTGATGTGCTCGATGACATTTTTATTTCACAATTTCAAGCAAACATTTTAATAAATAATTGCTAACAAATTTTTCTTTGACTCATCAAAGAAAGAACCAAAAAACTTGTGAAAATTATTTTTCCATGGAAAATATTTTTGTCTAAAGATCAGTTGACTGCTGACAGACTGAATGCAATTTTCTCAGGAATATCGATGGAAACTATCAATTAATTACTCTTATAGATCAGCGCTAAATGAGCTTTCTAATGAAAAATGTAGTCATCTTTAGTCGTTTACACAAAGAGATAATTAAACCAAAATTACAGGGTATTTTTTCTCATATGTCTGTTGAGATTGGTTGTTGCTTGCACGCATTGGGAAAGCGGAAAGCAGCGACTAAGGAATAATGAATCAGTTTATATAAAACACATCATCAGAGCGCACAAAAGTAATGCATGACAAAACAAATGCCAATTGTGACTCAAATATATTATAGTATGTGTGTGTATGTAGATGTGTGTGTGTATATATGTATATATATATATATATACATGATTCAACTACAACAAAGAGCAAGAGTATTGCGAGAATATCCAATTAGCAGATGACATGACAATAACAACAAGAAAAACAACAAACGACACGCGACATATAACGTAAAATGATTTACGTTTTTTAAGGCGTATATAGATATATATATCTATCTGATTAGTCTGACTGGGTTCTTTCTGGATTTTCGCCAATCCATGCAACAAATTCTGGATCGTTTTGCATTCAAATTTTATAAATATTTCTCATTCAAGTGTTAAATTTGATTTTTCACTTTTGGTATTATTCTGTATCCACCGATATTGGTTGACATTTAATAAATATGTAGGGGGTCGCTCTGCTTACCTTCGTAATTGACTTGACCATCACCATCGATATCAGCCTCACGGATCATCTCGTCGACCTCCTCGTCTGTTAATTTCTCGCCCAGATTTGTCATCACGTGACGCAACTCGGCCGCTGAAATGAAGCCGTTGCCATCCTTATCGAACACTCTGAAGGCTTCCCGAATCTCCTCTTCGCTATCGGTGTCCTTCATTTTGCGTGCCATCATGGTAAGGAATTCTGGGAAGTCAATTGTACCGTTGCCTAGAATACAAAACAAAACAATCAATAATTAGTTAAAATTCGATTTTATTTCGAAAGTATTCAAAAAATGGAAACGGAATCCTAACTTCAAAACCTGAACCAAAACTAGAAATTTTTATAAGAAACAGTTTTAGTAAGCGATATTTTTAGTTCATATAGCTCCATCAGGGAACTAAATACTGAAACAAAATTTGGAACAATTACGTAACGTAACTTAAATAAAGTTCTAATTGATTTTATATTTATATTAAAATTTTACAAGTCTTACAAATTTCCCTCTTTAGCTAACACTAAAAAAACCAATGTTGCTTTATTTAAAACCTTGAAAAATACACCCAGTTTTACCAACTTCATTTTATTGCGAAATGCTTTTCTAAACTCTGCTAGAAATCTGTTTTAATTAAGTTAAGAAATTCATAAAGAGCACAATAATATTCCATAAGCAACAAACAGCTCCAGCAATGCTTGTTTTCCTTTAAGCAATTCTTTCACACACACACAACCAGACACACCTAACACACACACCCACGGCTTATGCCATTAAAAAGTTGTATAAAACCCACACACAAACATACACAAACACACACACACAGCCACCCACAATTGTTATAAATGCTCCGAGCTCATCAAAATTGCTTGAAAGGCGCAAAGCATTTCAGTTTTTCACAGGTTTTTTATTTTGCCATTTTTCTCTCGCATTTTACGAGCCAAACATATTTCTTTATTATGAAGTTGGCAGCTGACAACCCGAGCCCACCACCCTTCAACCAACCCCCTCTTCCTCTTCCTCCCCCTCACCTCTGCAGCTTTTGTGTACCTGTCGGCTATATAAACTACGTAGCCAGCTACACAAATCCCATTTGACCTGACCCTAGGGGGTGATGGTTTATATATATATATATATATATATATATGTGTGTGTGTATATAAATAAATCCCCCAGCAGCCATAATCAAGCAGATTTTCATATTTGTCTAAGCCATCTGTAAAAGCCGCAAATACCCCCTGCCTGCACAATTGGGCCAACTTTTTTTTTTTTTGGTTATATTTTCCTACTTTTTTTTTTGCACCTTTTTTTTTGTCTGCCACACGTGTCGTATGAGCAACTTTGTGGCGTTGATAACTTTACTCGGCTGGTCTGGTCCAGGGCCAGATAAGTTTTTCCAAACTGCTAAGTAGCGGAGGGGGTGGGGATTAAGTCTGTTTGGGCTTGTGATTTAAAAGTTAAGAAAAAAAAACCAAGTAAAGTTTGGCTTTTTTTTCTACATTCCATCGGCAATTTTTTTCAAGTATAGCAGCAATTTTTGAAATACTTGCCGCATTTTTGTTGGCCGCACAAATGAAGTGGCCTCCTCAATTTTCTTTTTTCCTCATCTGACCGAAATTCTTGTTGCGACTAATTGAAAAAGTTTCACTTCACATTTCTGCTTTTTAAAGTTTGAGCATAGTTTGGAGTTCAGTTTGTTATTCTACTTTTGTCGATGCTTTTTTTTATTTTTGTTGTTTTTGCTTTTCTTGGCATTTTTATGGCTCAAAAAAAAAAATGGCAAACTTTTCTTTTGGGTGCTTAACCAGAAAACTTTTGCTGTCGAACTCTCTTCTCGAAGGCCTTAATTGTTATTGACTCTCTCTTTCTCTATTATATGTCTCACTCTCTCTCTCTCTCTCTGTCTGTAAAAAGTTTTGCCTTTGATATCATTGAATATTCCATTAAATATATATATACTATATATGCTCTCGCTGTTGTGCATGTTTTGGCCAAAACCATAAATGGCCCGTCAGCCATTCTTGATTTTCATTTTATGATTATGTTTTGAGGCGAGAGCAGTTAAGATTAGTTTTTATTAGTGTCTCAAGGGTTTGATAAGTTTGCCAAGTTCTCAACTTTTGATTATATTTAAGAAACATTTTCAGTGCACCAACGAAGCAACCCTTGTGTACAATTAATAATACTCCCAATTTATTTTATCTATTCACATTAATTTGTCTATTCAATTTATGTCGCATTCTTGAGCGTTTCATATGGCCCAAAAAGTTTGTCCTAAAAGCATCCCTTGTGGACTAATAGAAATAATTATCTTTTATTACACGCTCACGTGATTTATCTATTCTTCTTTGCTTTGCATCCTTAAGCGTTTTACACAAGTTTTTAGAGTGTTTTACAAGCATTCCTGGTATTCAAATTAAAATAAAACTATTCGCTGCTTACTCCTGTCTAACTAATTTCTCTATTCCTCTTTATGTTGTCATCCTTAATCGTCTCACATAGAAGCTATATTTACTCTCAGTAAAGAGCCTTAATCTTTCTACTTATTTTTTATTTCTATTTTTTCTCTCCACTTTAGCTGCTTCACATAATTTTCCCCTCTTTTTATTGTGTCTCATTCTTAAACGTTCAACTGCAAATTAGCCTTAAAGCATTTAATGCTATCAATCTTTCAGCCAATAATCAACTCAAAATACTTGACTCCGTTTTGTTAAATTGCTCTCATTACAAATCAATGTTATCAAAATCATTTAACACAAACACATTCCTTGTGTGTAAAATTAATGCGAAGCTATCGAATTTAATAGACCCCCTCCCTCGATCCCCACCCCTCAAACACACACACTCAATTAATGTTCAAGTTCAAATACAAAAACAAATCAATTCACACAGCAACAGAAAAAAAATTAGAAGAAACAAATACAACAAGTTGTTCGAGGTTTCCAATCGAAGCATAAAAAAAAAACAAGACGATTAACAGCTACATTAAATCCAAGCAAACAGCAAAATAATTAATGAAATCTTCAACAAAAAATAAATAAACCAAAATAAGCAACAAAACAACAACAACATAAATAAATAGAATAAGCAACAATTTCAATTGTGCGGAAAATTTGACCAATGAAAAATGAATAAAAATTGAAATAATGTGCGTGCAATTAAAGTGCACAATTATTATGCTTATTAAGAGATTAAAAAATAAACCAACTCAGACATTATATATATATATATATATTGTATATTGAGATATAATGAGACGTTTCGGATACGGTTTGCCACAGGTTCTTGTTTATGAAAATTTCAATTTAAAAATACTTTTTGACTTTAGGAATTCCCCAAAAGAATAAAAAAAAAAAAACGAAACCCGAAATAAAAGAAAAGAAAACACCACAAAATTTGTTGCCATTTTTGTGTGTGTTTTTGGCCATATAGCCATAGTGTTAGACGGGCCTTAGACAGAATGCTTTGACAAGGCTCATAATATGATGACGATGACGATGATGATGATGACGATGTGTTGCCAATGTTGTCCGTCTGTCTGTCTGTCTTTAGCCAATGCTGCTGCTGCTGGTTTTTGGTTTCCACGACGAGTCATCTTTACACTTCGTGCTTTTCCCAAGACTCTCCTCTTTTCTCCTCTCTCTTTCTGGTTTCGCAACGTTGCGCAAAAATTGTTGCAGACTATTTAAAATTCTAATTCGATTTGGCTCGCAACGCTAATTTTAGTTTTCGAAGCGAAGTGAACTGTTTTAAAAATATATCACAATTTTTGGGAATTTCTTTGAGACACACTTTTCACATTTTCATGCAATTTTCATTTCCATGCAACTGGACAATCGTTGAGTGGTGCGGCAATTGTGGTTGTGGGGAGGGGAGGGGAGGGAAGGGGCCAGGCTAATTGCGTCGTTTGTATGCGAGAGACTGCAGTGCTTTTTGGACAAAGTCATCAAAAACGTTTGGCGTTGCCAACAAAATTTTAAGTAATGAATGTTTAATGTTTCCGTCTGTTGTTCACAGACTACTAACAATCTGCTCACCTCCTCCCCAGATATCTACATGCATATATAAATATATATATAAATATTTGCATGTGTTTTGTGCATTTCAAATAGACGTAAATATTTTATATAATTTTATGCAAATACTGCCACTTTGGCTCGCTTGGCTCGTAAAATAGAGGAGATAATCACTAAACCCTCCAGATTACTAGAAAAAAAAATATTATAAAACCAACCTGGCTATTTAAGCCATCTGAATAGTGCAAAGATCGCACGAGTTGCAATATACTTTAGATTTTATCTAATAAATTATCCCCTTTTAATTGTTTTCAGAGTAAATTTTCCGCTAAATCAGTTTTTTTTAGTACTTTTTAATTGGAGCGTATTTGTAAGAAACTCATTAAAAGGCTTTAATCTTTTATTTTATTTTCTTTTCTTTTTTTAAACATTTGGAATTTCGGAAACCATTTGGCTTGCCATAAATTGTTCATATTAAATGCCTTGTTTATTACATATAGGCGGGGAAAAGTTAGCTGAAGGAATGAACTCAAACTGGAAATATTTCCAGCAAAGTGAGATGTACAAAAAATTATAATGGATTTGTATGTACATTACAAACTATATATAAAAAAAATAAACATCTGGTAAAATAGATTTACGAAAGATACTTGTAAAAATCTTACGTTTTGACTAATTATTATTTATAGCTGCATAAACAAATATTTAGGTTTCTTAATTTATTGATTACATATTATTTGTAGAAAATGAATAACATTTTATTATCATTCAGTTTAGCTTTCTACCAATTGCAATCCCATTTCTATCTCATCTTTCCCACACTTTCATCTTTAACTACTGCTCTCTCTCTCTCTCTCACACACACTTACATCAGCTTACAGCCATACATAAGCACTACAGATATAAAAAAAAATAACTCAAAAGCTTGAGCCAACTATTTATAAACATCTGTCAGTCATTCAGTCATTCAGTCATCCAGTCAAGTCGCTGTTTTTTCCCCACACCTGCTAACCCAACATATCCTCTCCACACGTGCTTTATTCTGCGTGCTTGTTGTCCTTTGCAGCGCATGCGCCTGAGCAGCGCAGCAGCAGCAGGAATAGTTGTGCAGACTTTGCCCTGGATTTTTCATCACATGCGCATTTTGCACTTGCAGGCCAAAAAAACCAGTAAGAATACAATAGTAGCAAGAACAAGCACAACAACAACAACAGCTCAACGCAGTTGAGTAAATGAAGAAGTAAGAAAAAAAGCAGCGCTGTTTCTTTTCTGCAGACTGCGGCGGGAGAGTAAGAGAAGCTAGATGGGTTTTGGTTGGTTGGTGTCTGTTTTTGTTGCTGCTGACTCGCTGCTGCTACTACTACTATCGTCTCACTGCTAACTACTCCTGCTGTTGATGCTCTGCAGCTGCTAACTGCTGCTGCTGTTGATGCTCTGCAACTGCTAACTGTTGTCGTTATTGCTGTTTCTGCTACTATTACTGCTCTGCTGCTATTGCACTGTTGCTGCTACTGCTGCTCCTCTGCTACTGCTGCTGCTCTGCTGTTGCTATTCGGATGTGGGTGACTTGATTCGGTTTTTGGAATTTCCTCTTCTTCGTCGTCGTCTCCTTGCACTTTTTACTTGTTACGCTTTGCACTTGTCGCTCGTTTGTCGCGCTATCTGCATGTGTGGGTGTATATATTTGTATGTGTGTGCATTTGTGTGTGTCTTGCTACTCTTCTTGGGTGGGGCTGGTCCGTTTTATTTTTAAGCTAATTGTCGAGCTTTGGGCACATTATGCAAACAGACCAGCAGCAAAAACTGCACACAAAACGAAACCCACACACACAAATACACATCCACACACACAGACGCACACTAACAGGCATAAATAATAATAATAAAAAAAAAAGATTTATAATCTGTGAAAATTTATATAGCCAGTAGCAAAAAAAAAAAAAAACAAAATATTCTGCTCGACATATTTCACAATTGCTAAAAATACATATAAAAAGTCACACGAGCGCCGTTCTCTCTCTCCCTCTCTCTGCAATTTTATAGCACTCTCTCTCTCTCTCACTCTCTCCAACTCGCTCTCTCTAATAAATCGTCGCCAAATGTTTTTTTTGAGCGGTTTTTGTGGTCGTCGGAAAGGTGAAAAACCTCAACAGTGAACGACACATTTTCACAATTTTCACATTTTCGGCGAAATGGCGCGCGGCGCCTATCGCTCAATTTCTTTTCATACTCTGTTAAAAATAATTTATACATTTTTGCTGCTGCTGCTGCTGCGGCTGCTGCTTCTTTTATTTTAGATTCTTTGCGTTCCACACTGTTTCTGCACACCTCTCCTCCCCCCCTTCAACCACTTTTTGTCAAAAATCCTGTGTGCATTTTTGACAGCAGCCAGCACAATTACAACAACAACAACATTAGCCATTGTGGAGACAACAACAAGAGAAGCAACAAAAGCAGACAAATATTTTTGGTTGTAATCTATTTTTAATGGCTATGACGTGTTTTTGTTGCATATTTTTAGCCGGTCGCCGCAGAAGAAAAAGAAGAAACACACGCGAAAACACAGAGGAAACCAACAACAACAACAACAAAAAGGAATTTGTTATTCTGTTTGTCTGTCCCTCTGTCATTGGGTCTGCTGATCTGTTCATTTGCATGTCTGCTGATCGCTGATCTTTCGTTTCTCGTCAGAGTCAGTGGGGATTACAACAACAATAAAAATAAAATGAAACAATAGAAAAAAATAAAACATTTGTACGGCTGTGTTTCAAGAATAGCCTCTCGATGCGGCCAACATACAACAGAACAGTTTATAATTAGCGCGAAAAAGGGTTCAAAGCAATTAGCACAAAATATACGCAAATTGTTTGTGGCTAAAACTTAAAAAACGGCGAGCAGAAAAGAGAACTAGTTCAGGAATTTGGCAAATCTAATTGAATTGATTTATTTTTTCTTTAGTGAAGGAGTTTTTTGCTTTTAATTTTCTTTGAAATCGTTTACGTATCCGTATATAAAAGTAGATCAAATATGAAAACTCTTTTAAAAGCTTTTTGGTAAATTAAAAGCTTAAACAAAACGCTCAACTCTTATCTAATTTATTTAATTAAAAACTTTACTTTAAGTACAATAGTTTTTTTTTATTGCAAGTTCCTCAATTTAACTTCAATTTATTTGTCTTATCTGAATATAATATAAATTATATAAATATAAATTAGATTAAAAAATATAAGATCTTTCTCTTTATCAAAAATGACTAAGCAAATTCCTCGGCTTATCTGCAATTCATTTATTTCTGCTTTTAAAAATTTTAAAGAAGCTATATCTTTAGCAATAACCCAATCAAAAAACCAACAATTTATTCCAAATTCATTTGTTCTTTTCAGTTAGCTTCTTTTTTCACTTTTAAAACGTTTTCGTGTACAAAATATAAAAGATTTCCCTGTAGGCAAAACTTATCCCCAATTCATTTGCTAAAGTTAACCCATAAAAAAAGCATAGTTGGTAACAAATGAAGGAAGGAAGAAGGCAACTCACCGTCGGCATCGACCTCGTTTATCATATCCTGCAGCTCGGCCTCTGTGGGATTCTGGCCCAGGGAGCGCATAACTGTTCCCAATTCCTTTGTTGTGATGGTGCCATCGCCGTCTTTGTCGAATAGCGAGAACGCCTCTTTGAACTCGGCAATTTGTTCTTCTGTCAGCTGATCGGCCTGTAAACCAAAAAAAGAGAGAGGAAAACCACACAAGAATATTATTAGCCAAATATGAAAATACAAAAATGTGTAAATATATGTTTTTCAAATACCATAATTTAGTTTTCGATTGAACTGAACTTTTGCTGGCTGTTTTTTTACTTATTTACTTATTTTACTTTCGATAATTAATTGCTGTCAACTTTTATGAAGTGTGTTTATGAATAATGACAGCAACGACGACGACGACGACTACTTGGATGCTATTTTCAATGCCAACAGACATCTACACACCCCTATATATAAATATATATAGAAAAGAAAATCTCGGCAATTGTATCTGTGGCAAAAACAATTTGAAATTACAATACAATATTGCGTTCCAACTCAAAAAAAGTGTCGCGCAATAAACAATAAAAGTGTACACAACACTGAGAGAAAAAAGCTGGTATATTTTTAGACGTAATTGTCTGAAAATGTATTTTGTGCTGATCTAAAAATAAAATAAAATAAAAAGCCATTGACTTGAAGCTATTTTGTTTTCTTATTTTTTAAATATATTTTAATGTATTTAAAATGCCGCCGCTGTTCGTCTTCATGCAAAGATTCTATTGTGTATAAAATCTGAATCATAAAAAAATATTTCTAGATTTTTCTCTCAGTGATAAAATATATATGCCGATCTTGTCATGATGTGTACGTAGAGTAAAAGAATAGCAGCACTTTGGAGGGGAGTGCAGGGTTCGGCTTGGTTTTGACATTCATTTAAATAATTTCGCATATTGTTTGCACTCAACAAAAGGCAGCAGACACAACATGCACACACACACACACACATATATATATATATATATATATATATATATATATATGCATATATTCAGATAGAGATACAGTTGTTCTCGTATCTCCTATCTACGAAAAAAAGGTGTTAAGTTCCGCTGACGTCAGATGCTCTGTTTTCAAAAGGTATACAAAACTATATAGCTGAGAGAAGAACAAGAAAAGAAACAAATAAAACAAAAATAAAATAATGATTTAATCGAGACACCTAGACTACGAAATACCCTGCACACAAGGTCTTAACTACAATAAGTACACTCATTCTGTATACAGAAAATAACTAATGATAAATGCATTCCACGAATTTCATTCCACTGTGGTTGATAACCGAGAATATATATATTTATATATACTTTATTAAATCAGAGTTTGCTTATTTCTGTTTTTATATACCTTATCACTACTTCATTATACCCTATTTTAACCCACATTAATGGGTATGCTCATTCTGTATACAGAAAATAACTAATGATAAATGCATTCCACGAATTTCATTCCACTGTGGTTGATAACCGAGAATATATATATTTATATATACTTTATTGGATCAGAGTTGCTTACTTTTGTTTTTATATACCTTATCACTACTTCATTATACCCTATTTTAACCCACATTAATGGGTATGCTCAAAACCAAAGTACAAATTTGTCTGTTTGTTTTTTTTTTTTTGGACCTTGTCTAGGGTTACCCTCGTTTTTTTTTAAATAAATCCCAACGAAGCATCAATTTCACGGCGTGTCTGATTTGTTTTGGCGGACGTGCAGCTTGGCTTAAGCATTTATTTTCATATCAAGAAAAACACACACATTATATATTTATATATTTGTCACTATATATATATATAGTACATATAGCGATAAGGTTGGCGCCCCTACAAAAATAAAATGAATTAACAAACGATACGCGGTTTTCATGCTTAATTTGATTAACAAGAAAATAATTATTATTATTTTTATTATTATTGTTAAAGCCTACGTCAGAGAGTTGACGTGCATTGTTTCAAATGTGTTTTTAGATTTATATATATGTATTTATTTCTATATGGTGCTGATTAATTTGCAGGCCAATCTCGTAATACTCATAATTCCATTGAATTCCTTATTGTTACTCGTATTTGATAGACCATACATATGAGATCATAAAGGGTTCGTCTATGAGACATCCACAGATGAAATATTGTTCATTTAATGTCTGAAGAGATCAACAAAGATCTAATCGCTTAAAATATTTCTAGTAATTAATGTACATATATAAGGCGATACATATATTTAAGCAAATTAAAAAAGATTTTATATTTCCTTTCATCCATTTGAATTGATATCTCTTTTTATGATTTGCATTTTATATTGAAAGTGTTGACTGCTTTCTGAAAATGACGAATTTAATTGCATGAAATATTCACATTTTCTAGACTCACAAAAGGCAACAACCACAATAAATTATTATGAGCTCATATTGGCTTCGATTATGAGGTAATCAATTGTGTTCTCGAATTTCTAATAAAAATATGGTTTTTGATTTTTAAAAAAACAGATTCGTGCTTTTTTTATGATTGCCTAAATAGCAATTTAGATTTTTTTTGATTAATGGCCCAAATAACAACCAATTTAAAGTAGATTAAAGCAATTCCTAGATTTTTGATAAGGTACACTTTAAACCCCAATATCTTTGTATTGCTATATCTAATCAATGAGGTGAGGGGGAGTTAAGCAATACTCGCTGTGTCATAAGTCAAGACACGTAGTTGCAGCACCTCTGAAGGCGTAAAAACTGTTATATAAAAATACTTGTCAAAATGTTTGCTTACAGTAAACACACACACATTCATACATATAAAGCAACTGTATATGGGGGCAACTTCCGTTGGAGAGCTAAGCCAAAAAAAAAGCAACGGCAGCAAACTTTATCTAATCAACGCTCGATTCGAATTTGAGAGCGTTGGCTGTATATGAAATTATATATAAATATTATGAATTCATATTTCTGTTATGGGGCATCAATTGAATTTTTGGCTGGCTTATCGCATTTGTTGATAATAATAATATAGAAAAAAAACACTCCACAGTAGTCCAAATTTTGCTATTTTCATTTATGTTTATTGAAAATACCTTCATAAAAGATCATTAACTGTAAAGACTTCAGTAGTATTATAAGAATTTGAGAAATTTTATATAAATTATCTATATATGACTCAAAGCCCACATCCCGATTAAAGCGCACGTTTTAAATATGGCAATGCCGCCCACTCTGTCAGCCTAGAGCCACCAGCTGGCCGCAGCTAATTGTCAATGCCTTATATTGCCTCAACCAGTGTTGCCCACCTAAAAAGTGAGTGCGCCATATTGCTGCCCACCTGTCCATATACGTATATGCATGTATGTATGTATGCATGAGTGTGTTTTTTGTATAAATTGCACATGTGATACACATTAGGCATAAACATTACTTTTAATAGCTTTACGGGCGCTCTCTCTCTCTTTCTCTTACCCGTAACTGTATATGAGTTATATTATACTTGTGCCTGCTAAAAACCGGCAAAGTGCACTTAAGCAACAACTTAAAAAATAGAAGAGAGTTGCCGGCTGACTGCTATGAACCGGTTAACATTGGTCTTCAACACAACTTCAGTGCAACTGTACATACATACACACACACTCTCATAGAGCGAGAGTAACAGACAGTGATCACAAAAAGAATTGCTAAAATGTGCCGCTTATGTTTTTCTTGGTGATGAACTCAGCACAGAATGAGTCAACAAGCCATAAAAGAAAACAAATAAACTTCTTCTACTCAAAAATTGCAAGAGCGGAAGCGGAGCGAAAAGAAGCAACACATTTTTATTTGAAATAGTTTTCATACTTGATGAGATAATGCGGCGAAACAAGTCAACAAACTTTAAAGATCTACTTGCGTTTTTTATCTAACATTTTTTATGACAGAAACGCGAGTCAGCATACAAAAATGTGAATCACGATTAATGCAAAAAAAAAATTAAATATTGGCACGTAAAACAAACTGTTTTAATTAAAAACTGTTTGCAATTTGCATTTGCTATAAAAAAATAATCGCTAATTAAATTAAGAGACGAAGGTGCGTGGAAAAGCGGGAGGGGTGAAAACTCATGCTCTTATCAGAAAGCAAATGCAGCCAGCAAAAGCTAAAGCCAAAAACAAATGTACCAAAGGCAGCAGTAAAATAGGAAAGAAAAAAAGGATGAAAAAGAATTGGATTATGTGCGGTTAATGTGGCGACGTCGCCACGTTTGGCGTCTGGGGCGGAGAAAATGAAAGAAAAGAGAAAAGGAAAATAGGGAGAATAAAAACAGAATGTTTCTTCATTATGCTGCACGCTGCACACACGTTTGGGCCGTTACAATGAAATTCTTGGGCGAATGGCAAAGTAGAACAAGCAGCAGCAGCAGCAACAACAACATTGCCAAGCAGCAGCAGCAGCAGAGAAACAGAAAAGCCAAGCAGAAAGCGAAACAGCAAAATAACCGCAATGCGGCAAATGAAACGGTTATGGAAGAAAACAACAAAACGTACGCGCCGCAACCCAAAAGGAAACAGACAGAGAGAGAGAAAGAGCAAAGAAAGCGCACGCAGTTAAAAGTGCGCAAGCAGAAGAGAGCACAAAACCGACGCAGTGCGAAACGCGACGAGTGTGTGCAGAGCGAGCGAAACGAAAACTGTGTGAAACGGTTATGCGAGAGAGTGAGTGGAGCACAATAAGAGAGCGCATGCTGCTGCTACTGCTGCCGCGAAACGGTTAAATTGAGCAAATCAACGAAACGCGACAAAGCACGACGACCAGAAATTCCAAAAGCTAAAGAATTTTTGCCGTTTCTTTTGCTCTTGCTCATGCTACTTTTTTTTCGTTTTCTCAAGCAAATCCTAACCTCAATTTTCGCGGTAAATAAAGCGAAACGGAATACAACAAGAAAGAGTAAGCTGCAATAGCAATAAAAAAGAAGCCGGCAGCGCTGCTGGAAACATTGCTTTTGCCGTTGCTTTTGTTGTTGTTCTTCGATCAGCCTTTTGCTGATAAGTAAATAATTTTTCATGTATTTTTATGAGCGCTCAAATATTTGCTGATAAAAAGTGCCGATGGCAACACATTTTTTTCTTGGTTTTTATAACTTATTCTGCAAGATTCTTGTATAGCAATTGTGAATTAAGTAAATGCAGCAAGACACATACGCAAAGCTTGCAAACGGGTAAGAAAAAGGGAATAGCAGATGTGAGTGGTGTACAAAGGGAGCGCAGCATTGCTGATAACGAGTTTACCTTTTCTTCTTCTTTCTTTCTGTTGCTTTAGTTTTTTTTTTTTTACACGTTTTGCTGCCCAGCAATTAATAATAAATAAGGGGTGGGGCCAGAGCAGGTGAGGTGAGTGAGAAGGAAAAGACCTTTAACTCTCTCGCGTCATGGAAATATAATTTTTGCCAAGGGTCGCGACTCAGATATCAGCACAAAATGTGTTAATTACAGCCTTGAAATATTGCTGTTGATAACTGCTCAGGGGGCTCAGGGGTTAAGCAATAAATATGCGAGTAAATTAATATGTAAGTAAATAAATATACGGGCTTAAGCGAGCAAATAAATATACAAACAAATAAATAACTCTTCTAATTGAAAATATACACGCATATTATCAGTTGTGTGTATGTTGTATTATTTATTAAAAGTAGTGGGAAATCACCGTGAAGTTAAAAATTACTCGATTGATTTATCTTAGTTTTTTTTCTAATTGACTTTTATTGCTAAATTTAATAAAATTAAAAAGTGAAACAAACTAAAGCTATTAAAAAATGGATCATAAATAACAAAAATCAAATTGATTACAAAAGAAAAATTATTTAAAAAAAAATCATTTAATTAGAAAATAAGATTCAAAAATATTCAAATTGCTCCGTTATTGATATAACATTTTACAATACCAGTCTTGGGCAAATAATTAACTGTTAGTCTGGGGTTCTTTAAGAAACAGCACGCACTGAATAAGGAAAAAAACCCATGACAAACATAATAAAAAAAAATGATATCTACCAATATAGATATGATAAAAACAAAGAATGTGTATTTAACTGACGTTATTCAAAAAGGTGACTCATTTTAAACTAACCCTCAAAAATGTGAGAAAAAACAGACATAAAACTAGTTTCAAGTTCTTTTCTGTTTTTAGGGGTTATTTTGAAGACAGCTGCTTGGCAAAGGGACAAAGGCTAAGCCACTTCCAATTGGAAAGGCGCGTGCAATTGGCGCCTACGGACGAACGCACACGCACACAAGCACACACACGAGCCAATGTTAACCTTTGTGCCTTTTTTAGATTTTGCCAAGAAACAAAAAAAGATAATTGCTGAAATTTCACTGGAAATGTGCTTGTGTAAACAAAATGGAAAATTGAACTGAGCGAGAGAGAGTAATGGAGAAAGAAAATCAACTTACCATTTTTGTAGTTATTGTTGGGCTTTTGTTGTTGTTGGAAAGAAATGTAGCTAAAGGTTAATCCGCTGCTGCTGCGCTGCCGCGGTTTTTAGTTATAGTTGTTGTTGTAGTTGTAGTAGTTGGTATGTGTAAAGTGGAATTTAACGTTGGACGACGACGAGATGGCGACGCGCGTTCTACGTTTAAAAACTTGAATAATTTATTATTTCTTAAATAACACACTGCAAAAGAGCGAGAGAGAGATGATGATGAAGAAGCAGAAGAAAAATACACGTTTTGATATCTGCTGCTGTGTAAATAATGTACAACAACAACAATTGCAATAGCAACAATAGCAACAACAGTATTTAATATTATTTGTTTGCCGCGAGCGTCGTCGTCGTTGTCGTTTGCCGGCGGCGAAGAACAAATGAAATGAGGGAAATCAAGTTAAGAGAATACGACGAGCAGAAAAAAATAAGGCGACAATAAAAATGTTAACGTTGGCGTCGCCGTCGGCAGCGACGCTACTTTTCTTTCGCCGTGGCAATTTTTTCTTCGTTCTGTTGCTGCTGTTGTTGTTGCTCTTGTTGCCGAATTTTTGTATAATTTTTCGTCTTGCGTTTTATTCTTTTCTTTTTTTGTTCGGGGTTTTCTATTGTGCGATATAATAAATAGACGAAGAAACACACGCGCGCACACTCGTTATTATTAATAATATATATGTGTATACAATAAGAATTTTAGCTCGATTTCGGTTTATGCAAATATTTGTTTCATTTTTCTATGTAAATTTTTTTGTTTTTTTTTTCTCACGGGTGTCCTCTGCAGCAGTATTTTAAAATATAATTTTGTTGTATATTTTTTGAGGGTATAACTCACGATGCTAATCAGAACGTTGCGTCCGTAACGGTTGACAACTCAATTGTAACTGTACCGTTTAAAAACCGTTAGCGTACTACAATAAATTCGCACTGTTGTGCGGCTGTTTGGCTGCACATAAATGTTAAATTCGTGCTGTTAGCGACTCAAATGAACTGTACGCGCGCTCTTCGCTACTCAATTGAGCTGCTCGTGCCGCTGTTATACTCAATCGGGCTGTTGTGGTTAACATAACTTCTGCTTTTTACGCTCTCTTTTTGCTGCAGACAAGCAAATTTTGAGCGAAGCGGTTTTGCTGAGCGAAACGGCTACATGCGCTCTCCACTATGTTGTGGGGCTTTTTGCTGTTCGTTGCTGCTGTTGCTGTGAGTAAACGCAACGGAAAAGCAAAGTAAAAAAAGAAATTAGACGATTATTTTGCAAAGCGGCCGCGCCGGCGCCATCGGGCGGATTGCTAAATGATGTCAGATAATTACAGTTATACAGATCAAAAATGGGGGAAAGAAACAGAGTGAACAAAGGAGAGTTAGACATGCACACTTACTTATGTACATGTATGCAAATGTGTTGGTGGACTGTCATGCGAAATAACAACACACACACACTCTCGCACATGCATGTCATGCTATTTTCCCCATTTGGTCATTTGCCACCATTTCTCATTGTTCGCGTCCATTTTTGCACTTGTAATTTTTTTTGCCGCAGCAAATTGTCGCAATGGTGATTTTTACTTTTGTGCTGCTTTTCTTTTGCTGCAATATCGAACGCATGCCAACAAGTTAAGTATGTTAACCTCTGCAAATTAGACGAGGGGCGACAAACGAAAAATGAAGTAACAATGCAGCAACATTTGGCGTAAAGGGAACTGAGAATTGCGACGGCTGCGGCGACAGCGACGCTAACGCTGACGTCGTCACTGGCGACGGCGACGACAGCAATGCGCCATTTTTCGCCATGAAATTCGGTTTGGGTTACGTCTCCTTCTCCTCTTTCTCCTCCGTCCGTCACTCAGTCTGTGTGTGTGTGTGAGTGTCTGTGTTTGTGTGAATGTGTTGGGTAAACATTTTGCAATCCAAGCGAAGAAGAAGCCCCATAAGCAATTGCGGCACCCAAAACCCAAATTGCCCTCCTCGGTTGCTCTCCCTCTCACTCTTCCTCTCTGTCTCTCTATTGCGTCAAAGCTTGCGTCGCAATGCGTTCAAAAATTCCTTGAAATTTCTTTGGTTTTCAATTTTGGGAATTTCTTTTAAGTTTATGCTATAAAATGATTACTTGACGAAATCGACCCTTAAATAAATTAAGGCTATTCCCGCAAATTTGTATATAGCATATATGGGGAAATTAGGGAAATAACGCTAATTACACTACGGCCCATAAACAAAAAATAGCCGGAAAATTCTCAGCGGGAAAGTGCGCTAATTGTCAGCGGCAAATAAACTGCCTGCAATTACAACAATGCGGTTGATGGCCTTTTAATAGAGCCACTAAAAGCTGACTTCCACGCGGCTCTAAAAACTACAGTTTTACAGACACTGGTAGCACCTACAGGCGGACAAAAAGAAAGCCATTAAACTAGTTTTACGACCCAAACTGTTCGCAAACTGTTTCTACGCATTTTTGCGTTGAAGAGACAAATGTCAGAAAAAATATACGAATGTTGGGGATAATATACGAGTGGGATCTCTCTTTTATAAAGTATACTTAGACTATTTACATTTTAAGAGAAATAAATATATCTCATTATATATATCATTATTATAGTAGTTCCTTCCTTCTTTTACCAAGTTCTCAACTTCGTCTTCGATTTTCCAGAACCCTTTCACTTAACTCAGTTCTTCCTCTTCGATTTTCGGGCTTTTCGGGCTTTGAGTTTTTGGTCCCGGCGCCATTTGAGATAATATTTTTGTATCTTTCGCGCAGCGCGATTCATCATGAAGATGAGAATTCGTTCCTGTTGCTTTCGCTGCTCCTCCCTCTCGTGGGTAACCACAATTCGATTGTAGACAGCTTCCTCCTCGCGATAATCGACCATGAAATCATCCAACTCCTTCTTGGCCACTTTGTACTGATCCTCCAGTTCGAGATTCTCACGCATTTTCTCACCTATGTTATTATCATACTTTTGCAGGATGCCCTCCAGTTGACTTAGTAATTTGTTTCTGATAGATAGATAGATATTTTATAGTATTATTAGAGGTAGGTGGCAGTTGTATTAATAAGGAACTGCAATTTTAATCGTTGTAATTCACAAAATAAACCAGAATCGGAACTCATTCGAAATTCAATAATGTTTAAGAACTAGTTAAAGTTGTTTATATTTGTAGTTCATGTAGTATCAAATACTGAAAAAGTTCCGAAATTAATAATTCTAGAAATATGAATTGCGTTTGATTGCTTTAAACTTATTAAAAATTTAACTTTTCCTTCTCCCTTTAAGCTTACTTTTCGGAACGCATTTCCTTCTCCTTCTGTGCATTCTTTTGGATTAGGAGTTCGTAATCGCTACGTGCTTTGTCCAGTTCCTCCCTCAGCTCCTCCTGTTTCTCCACGCTACTCCTGTGATTATCGCCCAAAATGCGACTGCGTTTCTCACTGTAAAATATAAGCGAGAAGAGCAAGCGAAGTGAGAAGAGTGATAAGTCTGTGGCAACATTCATTTCTACGCACATTTCGTTCTGGATGCGCACATTGTTCTTCCACTTTTTTGCGGCCAAATCATCCTCCTGATTATCCAGTATTATTCGCCTAGCTGCCTGTTTCCAGCGCAGAACCGCATTCTTCGATCTCAACTGCTTTCGGTAATACTCGATGCGTGTCTGAACCCTTTCCCGTTCCTGGAACATAATGTGCAACTTCCGTTCCATATTGATTTCAGCTCGGGAAGTACGTCTCAAATGCCGTTCGGCAACATTCAAAAGATTTTCAAATGCAACCAGCAGTTTTTGATCCTCAATCGAGAGAGTTTCGAGCAACTCGGGAAACATTTCATGGATGTGAAAATTATGCTGAAAATAGTCGATGATGTGCAGAACATCAGCATTGAACTCCTCCATTTTGACCACATCCAAGTGGAGCATGTTCCTCAGCAGGTTCCTGGCCGGTTCGTAGAAGGTGCGTCGCAACTGGTTCTCCACCCGATCTAGATCATTTGCCAACCTGGGCAGTATTAGTGATGTTTTCAGACGTCCAATGGAGTTCTCCAGTATTCGGATTACATTATCGATTTGTATATCGCGAGTGCGCGTAAAATCTAGTTTTGTATATTATTTAAAATTACTACTGTGATTATTTATGTATTTTTGCTTACCGGTTAATGTTGCCTCATCGCGTTGCATCTTTGTGTCTGCTGCATGTGAAATAATTTATTTTGTTTACACTTTAAACAAGTTTTTTACATGGGTTGCATGGCAACAGTTGCCGTTGCTAATGCCGTTATTCATTAGCAGAACTACACTGGGCGAAACATTTATATTTTCCATAATTTTTATGAATCTTGTTTATGGCTAGTGATGAATGTCTTTGAATTAAATTAGATATCTTAGAGGCATATATTCTATTAAAGTCTTCGATGGGTGCTTGTGGATTTCTGGAGAAATCTAATAGATATTTTCTTAGAGTTCTCAGTTAACTCCTAAATTCCACTGAGTTTCCCTAGTTTCTGTTTTATAGAGAGCTCCGAAATAAATTTAGAAGCGCTTCAATTTAATTGCTCTTAGTTTCAAAATAGGTTCAACAAATTTCCAGAGATTCATTAAAGCTCTTGCAGAATTTTCATAAAGTGCTACTAAAAGATTTGGTGTAGTGTTCCAAACTTGTTTTTGTTAAACTCTTTCACACTTTTTATAGAGTTTATAAAGAGCCATCAAAAGTTTTCCATAAATCCTATTTCTGCAAAGCTACAATAGATTTCTCGAAATAATAATACTTAAAGATTAAAATAGAAATTCGCATAGTTTGCATAAAGTGCTACTAAAGAGCTTCTTCTAAAGTGCTCCAAAACTCGTACATTCAACAGAGTTGCCAAATAGTTTGAAGATTTTCGCAACAATTGCCACAGCTACAAATTTCAGAAGTCCTTTTAGGCGAGGGTAGTGGAAGGGGGGGTGGGGGGTCTAGAATCACACTCTGTGTGTGTGTGTGTGTGCTAAAAATAGCATGCGTATGTTTGTGGCTGCAGAGTGGGCGTGCCAGCCTCGTGGGCGTTAGATGTTTGTACTATGCAAAGTCGTGAAAGGGGCGTTTGCGCCAAGGGTGGGGGTAGAGGTAGGGGGAGGGGCGTGGAGGCACTGTTTGGCAGTTGACTTCTCAGGCCTTGGGTGCCTAGGCAAAAAAAAAAAAAAAAAAAGGGGAAAAAAACTTGTGCGCAAAAGTTGCACAAAGTGATAGATGATGGTAGGTGTGGTGGTGGGAGGGAGGCGGGTGGCATGTCAGTGTGGCTGTGTCGCATTATGTCAACTGGCGTGGCATGAATGAAAAGCTGCGACAGCCAGGCAGGCAGTCAGGCAGGCAGAAACAACGACAACCGACAACCGACAACGACAACTACAACAGCGGCATTTCCTGTTTGAAGAAGAAGTCCTAGCGAAAAGAGAAGAGAAGAGAAGCAGTGGCAGTAGCAGCAGAGGTAGAGGGTGTGGCAGAGGGAGCACAACAGCAACGGGTGTGTCCTGACAAAGGACAAGCGTAAAACCGACTATATTGCGACTTGCATACAAAGCGTCTGACAACAAACAAAATTATAGGCCTCGAGTGCGATAAGTTTGCCCACAGTTGAATACTGATGGGCTGTGTGTGAGTAAGAGAGAGTCAGAGAGAGAGAGATATATATACATATATAAAGAGCAAGTCTAGCGGATATCTTAATAATGTTAACTATACGTTAGTCCAAATTGCTGGGGCTTAAAATAGCTCAAATCAAGGTTTGAAGGGTAATATTATTATTATAAGGAGAAGAACAGTTCCAGATCCTTATTAATACAAGTAGACATATCCTTGTAGATCGTATTTGCAGTTAAAATAAATAAATTAGAAATTAAATTAAACTTAAAGTAACATTAAATAAATGGTAAACATTTCCACATTCAAGTTGCATCTCGCTTAAAATAGCAAACAACTCATTATATTATAATTGCCGCACAATTATGGCACATAAATCAGCGAGAAACTTCATTTGCCACATGCAACAAATATGCCCGACTATAAATAGAATGTCAACTTTAACCTTTGATGTGGCTGTCTGCATTTGATGAAGCTGCTTGTCGGCTTCTAGTTATTTTCCAAATGAAATGTTGCCCAAATAGCTGCAACTCGACTTGCTATCCAATTCCCTTTTGCTAACCCCTTCGCCTGCTCCCATTTGACGCACAATTTGCAGGTAACACACGCACACCCATACATACGTAGTCTCTGCAGCAGTATTAAAAGTCAACTCACACAGACTGGGAGAGATAGAGAGAGTGTGTGAGTGTATGAGAGAGTGGGAGAGGGAGAGGCAACCGCAGTGACAGCTGCGTCAGCTTCAGCGCAACAAGTAAGAAGAAGCAATAGGCGAAGTGGTTGGAAGTAAAAACATCAAATAATATGCCAGGCACACCAAAAAGCAACAAGAAAGAAAGCACAAGAAAAACAAAAAAAAAAAAACACTCAACACAAAGTTTTCTCGCATTATTTGCTTTTTTTTTTTGCTTGTCTGCGTAAAATGCTGCAATGCTGACGAACAACAACAACAATATAAAAAAAGGAAAGAAAATATTATTGTTGTTGGCTGGCGGGCAGCGAAACCGTAGCTCAGCATGCGAATGCGTGATAAAGATGGTAAGAAAAGGCGCTGGCAATGGTTGGAAACATGAAAAAATGACGCATAAGCAGCAACAGCTCAGAGAGCGAGAGAGACAAAGAGAGGGAGTGCTGTAATGAGTCAAAGAGAGTGCGCGCGCAAAGAGACCTAGAGAGCAGCGCCCAGATGTATGCAGCAGTATTATTTTTTTTTGCTCTCGCTGGCCTACGTAACAAATGGCCATGCAAAGCGACACCGCAGAACAAACGGGTAAACGGTACTGCAAAACGAATATGCAGCGCAAAGCAGACAGTGAGAGAGAGAGTGAGCTCTTTGCTGCTTGGCCCACATTTGGCAGGCTCAGCTGTAGTCAATTTTTTTTTGTAACCGTTTCGAACTCTGCTCATTATGTGGACGTCGTCGTCGTCGTCGCTGTCGCCTTGGCAGCATTTTGCTTTTGCTGCCTTAATGTTATATATTTTTATTGTACTTGCGTTACGTTTCACGACTATCTATGACTGCGACGTTTCACTGAAAATTCTCGTGGCATGCCACGCTTCGCTTTGGCCTCATTGCAGCTATAAATTTGTGGTTTTTTGCATTCCAACCAAGCAAAGATTACTTTTGGGGCCGTCGCAGTCTCTCCGCTTAGGGTTGCCTTTATATTTGATTTTTTACAGTGCACACACAAAAATGGGGTCAAAACTTGGCGGAAACTCTTGGAATCTGCAATCAATAATCTAACAATTGAAAATCTTATTAATTAATAAATTAATATATTATTATTATATCATATATTATATTACCTTAATCTATCCTATCTACCTACCATCTTCCATTTCTAAACTACCTTAATTTCACAAAAATAGATTTTTTTCCAACGAAACTTTATCTATCCACCTACTAGGATTCCTATCTGCCTTATTTTGCTCAGAAGTAAACTTTTTCTTTGCTAGAGCAAGTTAAGAAAGCAATATAAAAGCAATATCGCTAAATAATAACAAATAAAAGTTATCGACCTTATCGAATCTTTTGCTGGCATTATAAAATGGTACTTTAGCAGTTTTTTTCTATTGCTCCTTTATAGTTTTTGGCATATAAAAATATAATCACATGCTCCATTTACTCGGCTCAACAATTTCAATATCCATTGTCTCTTGAGCAACATAGAGATGCATATAAATGCACACACTTACAGATATATATATATATAGTAGATGTGTATTATAATAACTAACAGATCCCACATACTTGATAATGTTTCTGCCCGGGCGGGCAGCGACAGTAAAACTTAACGACAATTTCCAGTTGGCAGTTGCCACTAAATTTTTGAACATTCTTATTTCCACTTGCCTGGGTTTTTGCTCCCCCATAGGAAAAGTTTTTCATTTTCAAAGCGTTTCCTTTCAGGTTTCGTAGTAGTTACTGTGTCTGTAGTTTTTTTTCAGTTTTTTTTTTTTTTTTGTACTACTCTGTGCGGCTCAGCTCGAGTTACTTTCTCGAACTTTTGGCCTTTGGCAGATGCTTGTGTTTTGTCTCTCAACCTTTTGGTTTGCTTGTAATTTGAATTTTTTCAACTGTGAACAGCCTTTACCGCTGCCTCTTCCTATACCTCTCTTTCTATATTTCTCTCTCTCAGCGTCTCCCTGTCCCTAAATGTTGATTATGGTGCTTTGGAGCTAAGCTGAGTAGAAGCAGATTTCAGTTATCTAATAAACTGCTTGCAATGCGATGTAAGTTTTGTGCTCAACATTTGATGCTATTACAAAAGTTTTCTTTGTATTTGTTTGTGAGTGTGTGTGTTTCTCCTTTGGTCCTTGTTACTGCAAGAGTTACGCAACTTGATATGCATAACATGTTGTTGTTGTTGCGGTTATGCTAACACTTGATCAAAGCCGTAACATTCTGGAACTCTGTTTTACATTGTTGTTGCTGTTTTGATGATGGGAGCTTTTGTTTAATGGAATGTTAATGCAATGCTTGAGCAGTATGTTAACCCAACATGATCATGCTATGTTAGCATTCTTCAGCAACTGTTATACAACTGTTGTGCTATTATAGAATGTATTGTTTTACAATTGCTTAGTAAGATTATATGATGTAAAGTTAGCTGCTCACCTTGTTAACGCAACATAATGATGCAATGTTAATATTCTTAAACTTTGTTATACATTGTTGATGTGAGCTTTTAATAGTGGAAAGTTATGCAATGCGTGTTCAACAAGTTAGCTTCTCTAACTCTGCTATGCAACTGTTGTAGCATAATATGTTAGTAAAGTGAGTTTTATACAATGTAAAGTTAATGACTAAGCATGTTAGCTCAACACGATCGTGTTATGTTAACTTTGACAGTTAAGCAAACAATAATGTTAAGACTACCTCAAATACGGTAAGCCTATGTAAACTATTTTGCTCTCTCTCTCTCTCTGTCCCTCTTTCTCTCTTTCTCCCACACTTTTATTTCACGCTAGGTGAACTGCAATGCTTTGCTTACACTTACAGTTAGTTTAACATTGCACGGCATTAAAAAAGTTTTCTGTGTGTCCTTTACACTCTCTCACAACTTTCTTGACTTTTGTGGATAATTTAATAAACTATGGAGGAGGGGAAAAAGTTGCTACAGATTTAATTTATGAGCGTGAAAACTTTTTGCAATTAAATCGAATTCATTTTTTTCGTGTGCTGCTCAAGACAAATGAAAAATGTTCTATGATTGACATTTGGCCCCAACAATCTTTGATGGTAGAGCGAGACAGAGCGTGACAGAGCGAGCGACTGTTTTTGGGTTTCTTTTGAGCAGCTCGTTAATTTATTTTCGTCCGTTGTTACACATGTTTTGCCTAGTGAGCGAGAGGGGGGAAGAGGTGGATTGAGGGTCTCACAAGTTGCTTGCTCGACGCAATTTAAGAGAAGCATAAAAAATAACGCTCGTAAAAATTTCCTTTTTGCGTTGTATTTTCTCAGGCTGGTGTTTTTTCCTCTATATTTTGTTGATATTTTTGGGTCTTTAGCACGCGCCGAAAAGCATGCTATAAAAATTGAAATCGCCTTTCAGTTTTATCAATAAACGCATTTCGACTCCAGTCTTATACTGTGCACAGTTTTATTGACCCAGTTCTGTCTATTTATTTATGGTAATAGATCATCGGATAGTTGCTGTTGTTGTGTGGCCCGCAACTAATGTGACATGTGTCGGCCAAAAAAAGCTCGTAACATTTGGTTTTAATTGCCCTTTTTTACGAGTGTGGGCGGATTTATTAATAAAAACATGCGTGGAGCTCTGAAGTAGAAACAGTGATGAACTGGGAAATATGTATTAACATTTTATGGCTTCGGTTAGAATAGTTATTTGAGTTTGAAAAAGGTTTCCGTTTTTGTTGACGCCTGTAAATGGAATTGCCACTTAACAGATTCAAATTAGGAACTGGCAATAAAATGCAACTTTTTTTTTAAAAGCAACATTAACAGTAACCGCAATTATTCGTAACAGCTTTAATTGAAATAACATTAACTTGTTTAACACAACTGTAATTAACATAATTCTAAATAACACAACTGTCAATAACATATCTAATTACAATCTATAATATTAATTCACAGAATAGTCTGAATACTTTAAAAATCTAAATAGATACTTATTCCTACAAATCGATGTTCTGAGCTTAATTTGGATGTGCGTAACATGTCGAAACTTTTCTTTTTTGTTAGCTGTTGACAAATATATCAATGTTGCTAGAATACAAAAAAAAACTCTTGATGATTGAAGCATAATATTTGTGAATAAGTACGTTTTGGGTGTGATCTATTTGGGCAGCCAAAGTCAACAGCAAAATGGACAACAAAATGCTGGCACGTGCAAAAGTCAACCAGGGGGGCTTCAGAGGAACTGGAAGCGGAAGCGGATGAGGAAGAGGCCAATTCGATTTAGGCCAGAAACCAGGCGAATATATTTTTTGTTGTGTGTGTTTGTTTTTGTGTGTTTGCTGGCAAAGTGATTGATGGCCTCCACACAACCTAGATGAAAATGTACGCAAAAATTCAGTTGTCAACACGTTTCTAAATGTTTACACCCCCTCCCAAATCCGCCCTTCCCCCTCACTCACCACTCAGAGTCTATTAGAATATCGGCCTTTTTTCTAGTGTCAAAAGTTGAATGTAAATTGCGAGCGGGTCCCCAAAATCCTGTTCAAATTTGCCTTGTAATGAAGTTGCTCTTCTTCTGATGCTCGCTGCTGCTGGTGCTTTGCTACTTTCGCATGCGCGGCACGCAAATTTGTTGCCAATAAGCAACCGAAAACAATTTTTATATGGTCTCCAAGGCCGCGAGTAGAGAGGGGGCAGAGAGGAGGCTGGTTTTTGGTAGTTACTTAGCTTACTTGCCTATGCGTGCCGCGTGCGCTTCTGGTTCCTTTTACATTTCATCTTTTTGTGTGTGTATAGCCTGTTCGAATGGAGAATTGGGTGGTTTGATTTTACTTTAAATATGTATGTTGTTGAGCAGAAGGGTATGTGAACTTTGGTGTGCCCAGGATGGCAGTTCTTACTTACTTTCCCACAAATATAAGTAGATGTAAACTGCGCACAGGGTATGCAGTAGTCAGTCATTCACGCCTAAAACACTCACATGCCTGCTTTTTATAAATTTTGTATGCTTTTTATTGGGGTGTAGCTGCCCCGCCCCCACACCAGACTAACTGGGGTTGCTTAGCTACGCGGCCCGGCCAGAAAATGTAGGTCATGTTGGGCTGGGTGAAAAAAGCCAGCTGGGAACAGGAAATGGAACAGGACCTGGGAGAGAGAGTGAGAATGAGTGCTGGAGAGAGAACAGAAACTGGGCGGCATGGAGAAGTTGGTGTCATGAATACTTTAGCATGGGGCGTGGCAACAAGGCACACTCACGGTCACAGTCACACTTCATGCTCAGAATCCCAGCCAGGCCATATCTCATAGTCAGTCGAGGGGCAGGGGCAGAGCAGAGATGGTGAGAGGAGGGGGGACTGGGGGAAGGAAGTGTGTTCATCAACTCATGCCTCATGCCTCATGCTTATTATAATGAAAATTTCATTACAAAATTGAATGTTGACGTGTCGCATGTGTTGAAAGCGGCTGAGTGGCTTTTAATACCGCACAAGTACTGCAGAGCGGGAAAGAGAAAGATGGAGATGGAGAGGGGAGTTTTTTCTTTGTAGGTTTGCATAAGCTTAAATAACATTCTTGAGCACTAACCCGAATAGACACGTTGACACGTTTCAATTTTCAACTCATTTTAATAGCATACTTTTTCGCGCATCAAAAAGTTGCACACCTGACTGTTGACAGACAGACAGACAGTTTGCAGCAACAGTGAATATATTTTAGACATGTTGCTACAGCTTACATCAATCAAATGTTAACATTCTTTGAATTAACTCTTCTCTTACCATAATATTAGAGCTGCAGTTGCAGCAAGTAACTTAACATTATGTTACAAGATTAACATTTTTATGCTGTGCCGTTAATCCTTTAACATTTAACATTTTCAGGCTGCTCTTCACATGGTGTTAACACAATGTTAAGTAACATATATAAAACCCCAGACTGCTTCTATATCCCATACTGACTTTTGCTTTGTTAAAAAATCTCATCTCTCCCACCTTAGCAAAACCCACCCAAACCTAATAACAGGGTATTTAGGCTGTCAATCACAACCGCTTAGAGCTTTCGATACAGATTCTTTCGCTTGCCTGAGCCCGCTCAAGAAAACCATCTTTCTTACTTGCCCGAAATACACAAAAAAAAAAAGAATGAAAGAAAGTAAGAAAGAACGTGACTAAAGCACAAATTGAACACAACTGAGTTGGCTTTTCAGTGCACTTAGCCCAAGCATTTTTGTTGACCCAATTCGGGGCAAGTGGGCAAAGGGGGCGGAGTTTTACTTTGCCAAATATTTGTTACTGCATTTCCGTTGGCCATCCGGAATGTTATTTATTTGGCATGCCTGAAATATCCAAGAGGAACATTTTTGTCCAAATACTATTTGATACACATACACACACACTCACACACACACACATTCATATTTTGTAGTCAGCCTGAGAACCAATGACAATCATTTGCAATCAGGCTAAGTGAAGTTGCACATCCACTTTTTGCGTATCTGGAAACTATTTTAGAGTTTGCAGCCTGGCGGGTTAACCAGTTGGAACTTAAGTGCTTGGAGCTGCTTGCCTGCCAACTTGAAGTTGTCTCTGCCAATTTACAATAGCAATCGACTCGACACAAGCAGAGGCAGAGACAGAGCGAGTAAGAGCAGCAAATGTGGAGCGAGTGAGAGAGAGGGAGAGAGCATAAATTGAAATAGTATTTTGCGAAAAGTTGACTAAAAGTTTGCTGATCCTTTTAAAAGTTGGCAAGCAATTGAGTTGCTTAATTAAAATAAATATTTTAGGTTGATAACTTTGATATATTAATTAAAAACAAGTTGGCAGACTCGAGACGAGACTAGCTGGATTAGCAGATGCCCTGATCTACACTTTTAAGCATCGATTGAGACTTGAGAAAGGGTCTTAATGAAATTATTACAGTTGATCAATTATTAGTCTGACAATTCTATTTGTTATTGCTATCGAAAATGGATTTATATCGATAAAATAATCATATTAAATGAACAGTTGCTGCTTTTGGCATAGGAGAACTTCAATTTAAGAATTGATTGATGCTAATCAAGTTTTATTTTATTTTTTTTTAGGAGCTGTTTTCCTTAGCAAGTTTTTTACACAACTACATAAAACCCTTTTTTCGCTTTCCTTATTTTGTTCTTGCCACAAATGTCTCAAATACGTTTCAGCATTCAAGTTGAAGTTGTTTATATTTTGGATAGAAGCACTTCAGCTGCCATTCAACAATTCCACTTGACTGTTGTGGAAGACATTGCGTATGCGCAATATGTCAATCGTCTTGAAGTCCAGACAAATGTTTGCTATTAGGGGGTGCTGTGGGGGGGGGGTGGTTGTTTGGGTTGCACAGTCATGGGGCACATGTCAAAATGACAAATAGCTCATCAAAGTTTCATTTCCAAGCATTTTTCTCTAGTTCGACCTGCAAAACTTTCGACAGCGAAGCAAACTTGTTTCTCCAACGTAAATGGCCAATTATTCGATGTGTGTTTTTTGGGGGGGTTGGTTGGGTTTTATATTTTCCTCGTTTTGTTTTTGTTTTTGTTTTTTTTTAGTTTAGCACCCGCTCAAATTGGAATTGGTGGCACATGCAATAATTTGATTTCGCAAACAAAATGAATGGAAAAGAAAACATATTTGGGTGTGTAAACAAAATGTTGACGTTTTCGTTTTTTGGTTTTCAATTTCCTGGCCTCCACTTGTCCCAAAACCCCGTAATGAGACGTAACAGGGGTGTGTGTGGGTGTTGATGTAGAAGCGGGGGGATGCGGGGTTGTTTCGTGTCTCCTACTGCTGTCTAGGCGCATGTTTTATCGATAAATCGTGAGTGCGAAGCTCTGTTTGGGGAGATTGGGTTCGAATGCGGGGAGTAGGTTTCTGGTACAAACAACAATTTTGTAACTGGCAGGCGCCGCATTTTACAAGCTATACCGTTACTTTGTATACCCTCTAGATATCAAATAGTTTGCTTGGGGTAGCTTGATGTTTGAATGGATTAGCTTATGAATAGAGAGATAGCGATAGAGATAGAGATAATATTCAGAGACTAATTGAGCAAGTTAATATTTTTGTGTCTGACTGCTACAGAGTGTCTTTTAAGGATTTGGAAACCTTAAGGTTTAGGTTAAGGATGTGTTTCGTTAAGGTACTTTCTGGACAAATAATATCGGTGCCTGCAGAAGGTTATTAGATTAATTATGAATTTCGTTTTTGGTTCGCAAATTCTATAGGTAAAGTTGATGTTAACTCTTTTATCTATCGAAATTATTCCCAATAACTTGTTCACAGGGCATCTGCTCGTCGTGCATGCCCACGCACAATTCAACGTGTTCTCGATTTTCTGTTGTTTGTTATCCGAAAATCGGTATTTTTTTTGCGGACGCGCAACTGACACGAAACCCTCGCACTGAAACAGGACAGAACAGGACACCAAACAGAACAGAGCAGAGCAGAGCAGAGCCTACAGCGGTGTTTTAGAGGGGGGTGCGGAGGCAGGTGGGTATGAGGAGCACAACGGATAGGGTAGGCAACGTTTATGAGTATTGACAGGAAATTGGGACCGGCAGCCAGTCAGACAGTCAGACATTAGATTTGACTGTGCCACACACACAAGCCACAAACTTTTTGATTGCCACTGACGCGCCGCGTGTTGAGTTGCCAAACGGAGGGAGAAGAAAAAGAAGCGAAAAATAAAATGAAATAAAGGAAAGGACTCGTAAAAGTTGAGCCAGAAATGAAAATGGGCTCGTGTTATTAACAAATAGACAAAGAGTAGAAGCACATCTCTCTTTCTCTATATATGTATATATATAGCATATCGTGTATATAGAGATATATATCCATTGATTCCCTTTCGTTGAATTGCGTGCGCTTCTTTTTCTGTTTTAAAGGTTTTTTGTGCCCAAAAATAAAGCTAAAAATAATTTACATTTTATTTGCTGCAAATAATAAAAAACAACTTTTCATTTATGAACTTGATTTATTTAAATTCTGGAGGAGTTTAATGAGCTTTTGGATAAACAGTCTGCAAATTATATATGCAAACGTTACAATTGTCTTTAATCATTTGATTTCCTAACACAAATTTGCATAATTTACAAATTCATAGTTTGCACAAGTTCGATAGCAAATCAAATCTTTCCACAATTGTCAAATTCTCGATGTAGAATAAATAAGCAATTACAATGGAAAAGCAAAGTCTGAATTTTAGATGAGTTTCGCCTTTGGCTTCTCCATTGTCGTATAAATCGTAGAGGTTATTATTCAATTAGCGTGACAAACAGCTCATCTATAATGAATATATATATATCTGTATACACAAAGTTTCGAAGAGTGGATTGCCAAGAAAATCAGAAAGACAAACAATGCAGCCAAAGTGTAGTTTTTATGTCCTTGAAGCAGGTCAAGTTTGTTAAAGCACTTAAGGAAGAAGTTTCCAATAGAAATTATATAAGCACAGAACAATAGGTATTCGAACTGTTATAGCTTCTATAACTTATCTTTAAGCTCATTCATTAATAATAAATAGTAACTAGAAAATTCTACATTGACTTAGGTCATATTAATATTAAATATAATCAAAGTTTCTTTTTTGGTGAAGTTTGGTGATTATATTTAGTGAATCCTTACTTTCTTTTCGATATAGCCAATTATATAATTGTAATTAAATTTAAGGTAAAGCTTAAATAATTAATAAATATTTAATTAATTTTTTATTCCATTCAAAAAGCCAATTTTAAGCAAAGTATTTCTTAAATATTATTAATAATACAGAATGCAATTGTCGAGTTTACACAGGACTTTTCTTTTACTATTTTTACACTAATCTTAAATTAGTTAATTTTAATTAAGTTACATAACTGTCTGCAATATTTTGTAATGGAAACTAAGAAAATGCCCTTTGTTTCAATTGCACTTAAGCCTATTAATAGAAGCAGGCAAAATGTCAGCCGAGTTGTCGGAAAGCGCATTAAAAATGCAAAACACAGGCAAACAGAAAAATAACCGAGCAAACAACAAGAGTGAAATGAAAATGGAAAATAATTAGCCAAGTTGACAATGCAAACAAGTTAGTAAACAACAAAGAAAAATGCAAAAAATGACTATCAAAATATCCTGTAGAATAAGTATTTAGCTGTAACTGTTTAAATACATCTGAACTGAAAAAGAAAATATATATTTTATATAAATCAGTTACAGTAATTATTATTATTAATTTATAAAAAAAAAATGTGAAATCAATTCAGAACCTTCAACGGAACCGGAAGCGAAAACTATTCGATTTAACACACTGTAAAAAAATGCACTTAAAAATAAATATATTTTGCTCAGACTGTTTTTGGTTCTTAAAAAATTTTAGGTTTTTCAGAACCTTCAACGGAACCGGAAGCGAAAACTATTCGATTTAACACACTGTAAAAAAATGCACTTAAAAATAAATATATTTTGCTCAGACTGTTTTTGGTTCTTAAAAAATTTTAGGTTTTTCTTTGTTTTTTTTTTTATCGATCTTTTTTTAATAATTTGATTCAATTTTTTACTATCTTCAGAGCCACTTCCCATCAAAATCGATTTTTTACAGACCTTAGCACTGAATATATCCTCTTAAACTAGCGAAATGCATAGCAATCATTTTTACAGGGTATTTAAATTACATTGCGGTGCTTTGGCCTTCGCTGGATTAATGTCACACTGATTGTTATTATATTTTTACATTTTGTCCTTAAATTTTATATGGCATTTTCGCCAGACTGCTTGACCTTGCAACAACTGCAACAACCAAAAACAACAACAGCAACAACAACGATAGTCCATTTGCAATTTATGTGGCATGTAACTGCGCAACCGTGCGACTAATTAAAGTCAAGAATTTTTTCACGTTTTTTTATTTTATATTGTTATTTATAATTGTTAACAACCATTTCAGTCCTCTCTTTTATTTATTTATTTTTTTTTTGTGCAGTTAAATGAAATTATCGTTAGTTGTGGGCATTGTTCATAATTTTGGCATTGCATGCAACTGCGAATTGGGAAAGCGGAAATGGGCTCAAGAATACCTCAATCTTAGCGCTGCATTCTTGACGTGCCTTAAAAAGGTGCAATAAAATGTAGCATGTAAAACTGCAAAGGGCAGAAAAAAAAAACAAATAACAACAGCGAAAAGAAATTGGCTAAGGGCAAACAAAAAGTGGTAATTAAGACTATTTCTATACACTAACAATTCTCATGAGCTCTTAGCTGATTCTATACAAAAAATAATAATAATAATAATAAATAATAATAAAATAATAATAAAATGGCTTAAATTGTATATTTTATTATTATTTTACTATAAAAACTAATAATGTCGATTTGTTCTGTAAAAAATACTGAGTATCGATTCCATTGCCGAATTTCAATGGCTTACGTAGAGCTTCCGGTTCCGGTTTCGGTTTGACGCCTTGGCTTAAAGTACCAGTTGATCTGTAGCTTAAGCTTGATATTTAATTAATTCCAGGTCAACTCATATTTTTATAATTTTTTGAAGAATTTCGTTTGTCAAAGTGCAGAATTTTAGATTTTATGGTCTTAGAATGCGCAAGCATTTTGAAGTGTTGCAAGTATTTTATTTATATATAAGAGTATACATTCAGACGCACTACAGTAACACACACACACACACACACTCACACACACACACACACACACACACACACACACACACACACACACACACGTATACGCCCAAAATGGGTTGGGCAGGTGGGCGTTGTACATTTATAGTTGAACATGCAACAAAATGAGCGGCTGACATGACATGCCAACGGTTCTGACATGCACACCTCTCAGGAGAATGGGTGTGTGTGTGTGTGTGTGAGTACTCATGTGTGTGTTTGTGTGTGTGTGGATTTGCATAATGAAAAGTAAGGTAAACTGATGACTGAGTGGCAGAGCCACGAAACCAAACCCCAAACCACAAGAGCAACACTTGAATTTGTTTACATCTCTCACTAATTAACATAGGAATTGTAATTGTAATTATAATTATAATTATAAAGATAATTAAAAGCACTGCCTATTTAGATAAGACTCAACAGTTAAGTCTAAGTATGACAAAAAAATAAAATAAACAGCTGAATATTCAGTGAGCTACAAACAAATGCAATAAATTTTAATTGGTTTTTATGCAAACCTGAAAATGGTAAAAAAAATATACTGAAGTTGGTCGAAATTATGTAACAGTCAGAGGTATGCATATATAGTCATGATCAGCATCGAAGGCCGACTCGACTTAGCCAGCGGAATGAACTAGTTAACTCTGAGACTATAAGAACTATAGGCTACAAATTTGCAATACAAGCTTAAATTTTATTCATTTCGATAACTTTCGATATCGATTTACGATAACAATAAATTACACAATTTCCTACAAATTTGCAATATAAGTTCAAATTTAATTAATTTCGATAACTTCCGATATCGATTTACGATAACAATTAATTACATCAATGCCTTTCAATTGATATACAGTATATTATTGATCAATAATTAAAACTTTTCCAACTAATATTAGGAAAAGCTGGCTAAGGGGTATCTGCTAGTCGTGCTCTCTCAACTATAGTATTTTAGTTTGATTTATTCTTTCGCTGTGTATAAGTATAAATATATTATCTTTTAATATCTAAGAACAATATGAAAAATTTATGATTTTTTCGCCAAAAACTAAAATATAAAATTTCAGCAATTTCTATTTCCAATTTTAAGGCATTTTTATTATTTATTCAAACTTTAAATTTTATTAAGCAAATAAATAGGTAAAAGAGTTAAATAATTATTGAATTTACATTCCACACACTGCAGTGGCACCAAGACTAATAGCCCTGCAGCCGGGATTGAAATTAACCCCCCCAAGGGCAGTCCGTGCAAAATCTATGAATTGTAGAAAAATTGGAATTGTTAAAGTAGTTTTTCGATTCGGATTTGGAATGTGACATATTCTTACCAGTTCTTCCCAAGCACTGATCAATTAAAAATGCGCATTCGCTTTTGTAATGTTTACAATTATCTATTGTCATTCCCGCCGGATCCGTTGTTGTGGCATGGGCACAGAAGGGGGACTTTTTGTCACACAATTTCCTGTTCATCCATTTGCAGTAGAGGGCACCATTCCGGAAGAGAAAGAGCTGAGCCTGAAGTCCTCCCCACAGTTGGCACAAAATGCAGCAATAGACCAAGAGACGACCAAGTGACTTCATTGTGAGTTAGCTAAATTTGGACTGATCCATTTCCGAGACAAATCGCATTTTATAGTGTCGAAATCGTAACTTAAATCTGTAAATATTTATCAAAGAAAAAGTGAGAGCTGAAAGCCAAATGCGACGTTGACTTTGTTTACCAAGTGCTGAGACAGTAAAAGTCAGAAAGTCAATATTATTATTGGTGGACAAACAAACCAGGCCTAAATGGCTTACAATCAGCTAACTAGCTCTGCTCATGATTATATTTGAATGGTGAATTTAAGCATAGAAGATTGGCTTGAAACTGGGTCAGTTGACAAGTTGACGTAGCTAGTAAGTTGGACTATTGTAGCTGATCAATATATAAATATATAATATAAATAAAAAGTTTACATTTTATCAATATTATGTCTGGCTTTTCATTGTATCAATATGGCAATATAATAACAATTGTGTCTGTTATTAATTAATTGAAACAAGAATAATGTCATCTTTTTAATAGATTTATTTACTTTTTATTTAATGTCAGCTAAAGTCAGTCGCTACAAAGAAATACAATGAATACAAAAAATATATTTAATAAAATAAAAACAAACTTGATTACTTAATTCAAATGAGAAAAGTAAAAAAAATTTATAAGATTTTTGCGGGTATTGAAATGCAAAATGCAACATTTGTTGCATGAATTAGGAAACACACGGAAAACTAAATCGGAAAAATAATCGTGAATATGATTAAGTTAAGTCGAAAAAAATATAGTTCTGTTAGAAAAAGATAATTTATATATCCATTTGCAAAGGCTCTGGAGATGTCTCTGCAAGTGTTAACAAAAAAATGCACAAAGCACTAAATTTAAGCTGGTTTTACATTAAAGCCATACGTTTTGGGCGTTAGTAATGTGTTGTTCAAGTTGGCAAATAAATGTTGCACAAATCGTGCAGCTAAGCGTTCGATGCGCGTTTGTCAAGCCGGAAACAGCAGATCGTCCATTTTGATGATTGCATTTCCGATTGTCCCAGCAAGGCGCCAAGGGAAAGCGCAACAATTACTCATTTTAGCATTTGGCGTTTGCTCGCTTGTGTGTGTGTGTGGCATTGAAACGCACACACGTACATAGTGAGAGAAAGAGAGAGGTAGAGAGAGAGAGAGAGAGAGGGAGAGAGAGAGCTATGAGTTATGCAGTAGTTTTTGTGTGCGCTGCTTTTTAATTGCAATCGCATAACATAAAAACGAATTTACCATAAATTGCACATTTTCAAGGCAACAGCAACAACAACAGCAGCAACAGCAAAACAAACCAAAATTATGGTTATGGTTGTCACACACACACATATATACACATGCACAACACAATAAACACACACACACACAGACTGTGGTCTTAAAATTTATGAAAGTACGTTTTTCGTTTGCTTTTTGTATGGTGGCATTAGGAAAAACGCCTGCGGATGCAATTAGAAAATACTGCTAACAACAAAAGTCTTTTACTAATTGTGTACATTGTATATGTATGAGTGTATTGTCACAATATATATAAAGATTAGAGCGTGGTATTTGCTTTCTAATCCGATGTGCAAATAACACTGCAAAATGCTTAAGCTGTTAAATATTTAAATTGGACTTGGAACATTTGGCATTTATAACTAAATATAAATATACAATAAGGTATACTAAGGTTTTTACAGTAAGTTGACATAAAAAGGTTTTATTCTTTAAAATGTGCGTTAAGAGATTTGCAAAGTGTTTGTTTAATTTTGTCATTTAATCAGCTGTTAATAAATTCATTTCCTCATGTTAAGCTAATGTAAATAAAAGGTGCTTACTGTTAACAGAATTGCATTATGTTAAGCAATGTTTTCTTAATGCTAATAACATTAAGCTGATGTTAATAAACATAATTTTGTTATATTAAACCAATGTTACCAGGAAGTGATCTACTGTGAAAATAATAACAACATTTAATTTAGTTTAAAAATCGATAGTGTTTCAATGAAAATATTTGATATACTTGTCTGATTTCGATAATTTTTTTTTATTTAGATATTAGGAGCTTAATAATATAATATAAAGTGTAAAACAAAAAAAGTTCCAAGAGTTAATTTTCCGATCCAGCCAGAAGACTTATCTTTCATTGCAACAACAATATTGCAATTGTTTGACACTGTGTTATTTTCAATCGAATATATAATTTATATTATTTTAAAAAAATCTTCAAGTGGCATAATAGATTGGTGTGTTGTTGGCGTTATTGTTGCTGTTGCGGTTTAAACCACAGGTTTTCGTTCCATTGACTTGCAATCCTGCACACATACGCATGTTTACCCTTTGATATACTGAAATGGATATTTGGCAAAATAAGTGAGAGTCCTTTTGGGGTTATTCTATTTTCGACTTACTTCCTCTGGAGCTTCGATTACTTCTGCAATTCGCTATCCTCTCCTGGCAACTGTTGCTCTGCAGCTCACAGAGATTGCTGCGTCCCCGGCGAACGCATCTTCTGCCACTTTTTGCACAATTGGCTCGGACATTGCGTATGCATTGGGCCACGGTTGCCGCCTCGACCTCCGTAACGCTGTAGATGGTCAAGAGAATCACGGCCAAAAAGAGTGTTATAATTACAGCAGTCTTCATACTACAACTGGTATTCAATAATGTTGTATGAATTATTGGTTGTCATTCGCTTTTATAGATCCAAAGTTGACTTGAATATAAAACGTCGCCGAAAGTTCCTAGTTTCGCTTTGTCTTAATTTGGTTAGTTTGCTTTAAACAGTTGCACAAATATTTGTTTCAATTTGCGAATTCTGCAAAATTAGTGTTTTTGTGCTCCATTTAACCTTGATATTATTATCAAATTTGTGCTAAGAACATTGTTTATTTGTATTTGTTGTTGTCTCTTTATATATGTATATATATATCTTTATGTACTAAATTTGTATTTTTGAAATGCTTAACCGCGACGTCCTCTTCTTCTTAAAACAATGGGCTGAACATTTGAATTGGATGTGGAGCTACTGCCCAAAATGGATGAGAGGGATGAGGAGGAGGAAGTGGAGCTGCTTGAGCATTGCCCGCGACTGCCAACCGCTATATTGGAGCACATGCTGGAGGCAACAGTGGTGTAGGTGGTGCGACTGACACAAGCCTCGTAGCGCATTAGGCAGTTGTTCCGGAAACGCTTGCAGAGATTGGAGCCACCAAAGCGACCGCAGACATTTACGTTGCTATTGTAGTTGCAGTTGGACAGGACACAAGTCCGTGGTACATTGCTGGTGCTTCCGCTCCCTGAAGTGTTGTTGCTGGTGATGTAGCTGACTTGTCCGCTGATCAAAGTGCTGGAAAAGATCAACAGCAGCGCTGACAAAACCAATCCGTATTTCATCTTGGAAAGTTGTGTTAACTTTCTGGCCACAACCGGCGGCTATTTATAGTTATCTCAGCGCTATCCGTGCTCAGTGGCCTCAAACTTAGATGTGAGACGACATTGAAATCAATAGTTCTTTGGCCCACAAACACTTGTGCAAACAACGGGGTCTAAAACAATGTTAATTATTTTGCGCAACTTGGAAATGCAAGTCGTAGGTTCAAATTTGTAAAATTAAATTGCTAACTAGAATTTTATTTAGTTTTTTTTAAAATTGTTTATTAAGAGAAGCTGTTAATCGAAAATAAACTATTTTTTTTTGCTCAATTACATTTTCCACACAACTAATTATTATAATTAAGCTGATTTGGGTTTTCAAAACATAATCACTTCTCTTCATAGTGCTTTAACTTTATTAGCATATCAAAAATACCAAAATAATACCATTGTGCAATAAATATTATTATTAAGCCTAAAAAGCCACAACATGTGCTTAAATATTTTAAATCACTCTTTTGTTAATCGTTTTGCTGTTTATATAATATTTATGGCGCTTAAAAGTAGGCAACGCTTTTGTATAAACTGATTTTATATATTAATATGTAAATTATTTTAAATATAAATATGTAAACCATTTAATGGAAAATATATTTATTCGCTTTAATCCACAGCTATGAATTTATGGCTGTTATACATAAATTTTAAATTGAGGAACTCAGAGTAACATCTGGCAGAAGACACGAGGCAGGTGGCCAATAATTTGCTTTAGACTTAACAAATACAACTAAGGAAAAATATAGTATATTTAAAACTGTTAAGCTATTTTATATTTCTAATTTAAATACATATAAATATATATATATATATATTGTACCATAAAATTGTACTATTGCACAGTCGAAGAAATAAATATTTATTATTATTTATTATAAAAAGCTTTGCAGGCTTTTAAGCTGTTGCCTTAAATGTTGCTAAATACTGGTTAATACTGGCATGCATAAAATCAATATAATCTACAGAAAGTATTATTTAAGAATTACATGAAGATACAGTTGGAAGAGATTCTCAGAGACTTGTGGACTACTTAACCAGTTGGCTTACTCTGAGTAAGGCTAAAGCACTTATGAGTTGCTTGTGATAGCAATTTAAATCTAGATTTAAAAACAAAGTAAGAAAGATATATTTAAAAAGCCCGATTCGGCTTACTCCACTATATACTGTGATAAGCCAAATTACATAAAGATAGTTTTAAGACTGAGATACCAACTTATTTAGATAGCTAAATCAAATAATGCCATAGATAATTACCATTTCGGGTTCGCATACGTCCCCTTCAAGTATCAGGCTATAATAATACCCTATAAAAGCTTGATGAATTATTAAACGAAACAATACTTTTATAAGCAGAGCTCTCAGTTTTTGAGAAATCAGATAAGAAGGTTATCCGTAAGGGCTTTCAATAATAAACAGCCACTTAAAGTCCGATCCGCACTTGAGTTGTTTAGTGCACTCATGTGAGCATTTACATTAGCACACACACAACACACACACACACACACACACACACACACACACACACCACACAACACACACACTTGTGAGTGACAACGTCATTTAGACAACACAACACAACTCAACTCAACTCGACCCTGTCAGCGTTTTGGCCACACATCAAATTCAATTTCATCGCCATGCACAGCATTTTGAGCGGCTTCTTCTTCTTCTCCAAATGAACATAAAACAAAATGAAAAAACATATAAAAAAAACGAAATAAAGTAAAAAACACTAAACTAAAATAAAATAAACAGCGCATAAACATTTTGCGTCAAGTTGTTTGTGTTTTTATTGGCTGCACTTCGATTTCAAATACTCTAATCTGCAAGGTTGGTTAATTCTATCATAAACAAAGCAACTTAATATTACTATAAATAAATAAATTATATATTTTTCTGATCTTTAACAATATGAATATGAATTGAATCACTATTGTTACATATTCTTTTTCTAAATAAGCTAGTTCAGGTTTTTAGATTAATTTTTAGCAAGCTTATTTTTCATATTTAAAAAAATGTTGAATTTTGATTCGGATTTTAAAATTCAATCAGAAAATTTGCTGTTTACGGACTGATTATAATTGTGAGTGTATTCAGTGTATTCAAACTTAAACTTCAATATTTTTTTCACATATTTATTTTGTTGGCTTGTTTAAAAATTCGATAAGCACACTTTTAATAAAATGCCGCTCAAGGCTGAAAAATCTGCCGATTTAATTGGCTGCAAATTGACTGGCTTAAGTCGTTTGTTAACTTAATGCATTGACCAAATTAGAACTAAATGCAACAACAAGAAAAGAGGCAACAAACAACGTGTAATTCATAACACAAAATGTTTGCCAAAGTTGCATAAATTTGCATTTGATTTACCAGAAACTGGGTCACAATTGGCAACAGAATATTTAAGTGCGTGTGAGTGGGCGTGGCAACGCCCCCAATCCAAATAACAACCGGTTACGCAACAAACTGAAGAGCTCAATTAGTTGTAACTTTAATAGTTTAAAGAAATAAATCAATAATAAAAAGAAAAAGAAAAAAAACCCATTAAATTCTGTGTCAGTGAAATCTGGTCAAAAAGATTACTTTCCACTTGTGGCCAAAGAGACCGCTTCAATTGTTAACGGCATGCGATAAAAGCCACTAATTGTTGGCCATTAAATATTGACAAGCCATTTAATTGTCACAAAAGCGACAAAGTTGAATTTAATATGCAAAGATTCATAATTGTCGCATGCAACAATTATGACAATGACAATTTGTGTGCCACTTGCCACAAATCGAAGAAGAAGAGAACGAAAACATTTAAAAGTAGTTCACTTTAATTTAATTCAATACAACTGGTTAACAATTGAAATGAAAGTGGAAGAATAATAATAAAATGGGTGCTTACAAATTGCTAGCGTATCTTTAACAATCCAAAAAATAAGCTAACTTCATTTTACATAGAATCGCATCGTTTCAAAGGAAAGTTCAATTGGAAAATGAGTTTTCGTTTAAGAAAATTGTTTTGCTTTCCAAGTTATTCAGTTAAAAAATTAATTAAATTAATTCCTATTACATCATTTAACTTTCAATCGTTTGGGGTTTTATTTTTTTTTTAATTTATAGTTTGAATTTAGATATCGACAGTTTTATTGCCTGCTGCAAGGTTATCTAATTTAAAGTCTGGCTAAGATAACCAAAGATAAGTTTTTGTTAGCTGCTTCCTGCAGCACTCAATTAGCGTTTTTCTGTCTCTTTCCATTATCTGCCCCAAACTTATCGCCACAGTAATTTATATATTTATATTTTTAAAGTTAAACGTAATTACACAAATTGTGTGTTCAATTTTTAAATAGCACTCAAAAACTTAAAGTGCTTCAAATACTTTTAAACAATAACAAAAATAACTGCAAGCCAAAAATTGTATAATCAAAACACAAAAAAAAACACCGACAATTGGCAATCATTTCTGGTACAAATTAAAATTATATTACAACATTTAAGTTAGCCAGCGTCCAAGCACCAGACTTGGCCATTATGTTAGCCAGTTAACAAAAGTAAACAGGCTAGAATGTTGGCATTGGGTGTGCCAAACTATGCAGATACCCTTGGTTAGTTGGAATTGCAGTTGTCTAAAGTGAGAATCATTTCTTACCAGGTTGTCAAACAGGAACTTGATCGATTGTAATTTAGAACCAAAATAAAATAGGATTCAAATTTAGCTAAACATAAGATAAGATAAAGTATATATTGATGGTTTTAAGTATAAGTATTCATTGCCAAAGCCTCAATTATGTAGGGTAAAACGTAGCCAAATAACAGGTAAGCTTTTTTGACACCAAGTGCACTTACCAATTATTCCACTTGGAGCTTATATAATCAATCTGATAAACGAGACGTTTAAACATGCTCGGCAATCAGTTAAATACAGGGTATATCAGAAAGAAAGAAAGAAACAACAACAACAAAAAAAAACACCATAATTATATGAGTTCGAAACGCGGCCCAAATCGCAAAAAGCAGTCAAGCATTGCAAGTGCTTTTGTCCCGGCCAAGAGACTTGTGCTATAAGCCAAGTCTACATATAACTGACCTGCCCAAATGCAGGCGGTCCAAAAAAGTGAAAGTCAATTTTTTGTTGTTAAATACGGAGGGGGTGGGGGAGTGAGAGGTTATTGGTAGCTGCAGCATCACGCGAATTGCGTATTGGACTGAAATGAATTAGCCGCAATTGCGAGACTAAATTAAACAATTTTATTGCACACACACCAAAAATGGATCGCTTGCAATCAAATAACAACAACAATAAACCCGTTGATAAGATTAGCTTCCTGCAAAGGAAACCGCTAAAAACCGCAAACAAACAAAAAAAAACCCGCTTAACCATTTTGACCAAACAATTCTTGTTGATTTGATCATTTTGTTTTGCTTAAGGCCACGCCAAGTTTTCAAGTTTAACCACATTCGTTTGTTTTCACTGATTATCCCATTTCCCATGCCTGATTTTTCCCATTTCCCCATTCCATTTCATTTGTTATTTTTTGTGCGTTTTGTTTTTATCATCAATTTCTTATGTATTTCAACCTCTTTTGCGGTCTTTTGCTTTTGAACTCTTTTATTGATTAACTCACGCTTTTTGTTTGCATTTTAAACTGATTTGCATTGGAAATTATATTTTCCATTAACAAAATTGTTTTATAAGACCTAACTCAATATTAATGTTAGCCCATTCAAATATATACATTAGCTAATCATTAAGCTTTTATATATATGTATACATCCATCAATATTGAGAAAATGTGTGGGTTGTGTAAGGAAAAGTTGGGTAAATCAGTTGATAATAAAGAAATCAATTTTGAATGCAGTTTTAAGACTAAAGTTGAGTAAATTTTGGCATATGTTGAATAAATATTTTTTTAATCAGGAATAAATATTTAATGAAAACAAATCCAATTTTTTTAATGCAATTTTTTTACTGCAATCACTTTGTCAAAGCCTTGTGAAAACTTCGTCATGGTTTTTGGCTTTATTTGGCTTAATAGTGCATTAAATGCAGCTTTTGTGTCATATTTGTAATACACAAAAATGTTGAACACTCAAATAAATTTCAAAACTTAAATTAACGAATTAAATAAATGCCATTAAATGTACAGTTTCAATCTGTTTAATGACATTTGTTATTATTAATATTCTGTGTGTGGCCACAGTAAATAAATAGCTGCAAATAAATAAAAAAATTGAAAAAAAAAATATATTTGGCAATACCAACAAGCAGAAGAAGAAGAAGAAGCAAAGGAAGGGCTCAAAATATAAACAAAAAAAAAAATTGTTGACTGATAATTAGCAAGCCAGGCACGTACATAAAAAAAACAATGAATCTTTTTTTTTTTGGGGTTCTTGGGCGGCCACACAAAAACCGCAATGGCATTTAGAGGCTATATATATATATATATATAGCTGATACTTATCAGGCATATGGTCTAAAGGCGAACCGTTAAGCAGACAACCAAAATTGGCAGTGAGTACAAAAAATGGTTAAAAGAAAAAAATTTCAGCAGCAGAAAACAGTTGATTAATTTGCAAAGTTGGAAGTTCGAATCGAACATGTTGCGGCACGTTGCAAGTTGGCTGCCACGCCTGTTGACTCTGCCAGCCACATTGTGTCTTGATTGTAACGTTAATTAGCGAAAATATCACATTCATTAATGACGAATTTTTTTTTGGTTTTAAATTTTGCTGCTCTTGTCGTATAAATTAGACAGGCACAAATTGCGTTTTATGGTCATTCTTGCCACATGCCGCAAAGAGACTGCAATTGCCAGACAGATTGCGACAAACACAAACACAGATTTGGCCAAAAGCAACAGCAGCAGCGGACAATTAATGCTTTGGCCACGTTACAATTGCGCAATCTGGCCAAGAGGCGGAGGTGGCTAGGAGTCTTGGCTGCTTTGGGGCCCGTCTCATTAGGGCAGTGAACCATTTGACATATAAGGTGGCCCAAAGGCCTCCCCCCCTCTGGCAGGGGGATTTTCTAATATACTATATATATATATATATATATATATATATTTATTTATGGTATTCATTGGAGTGTCAGCTTTGAGACCTTCATCGACGCGTGCGTTTTGTTTTGGTGGTACGCATTAATGGGTTAACGCTTATGGCCACAAAATAAATGATGGCTAACATAGAGACATGTTTTTAGGTTTAAAGTGTGACCTTGACTTGAGCGAACATTGGGTTTATTTAAAGAGCCTAAATCTATTCTCGAAAAGTAGCTATCTATCAATCTTATCGAGCAACCAAATTAATTTAATCACCACACGTTAAAAGCAAATGGAAAATTAAATTAAATAAACCAATTAATTTGCATAAATACTAAAAGACTTAAATCAAATTAAAAAAGTCTGCGATTTCCTTATAGCTGTGATTAACTGATTAATATAATATAAATACCCAACTCGAAATTCGCAAAAAAAGGTGTTAAAAATCGCGACATTTTGACGTCAAGATCAAAATCATCATGATGAATATTCGAAATGATGATTATACAAAAACTTGGAGTTTTGTTGGTTTTTCGGCTTTTTTTTGGCTTTTTTTTCACTTTTATTTGGGCTATTTATCTGTGTGATTTTCATGGTTTCGAGGCAAAGCAAATAAAATCGCATTAAAAACGCTCGTTACAGGGGCGGTGGCCAAGACTGGAAATAGGGGAACAAAATTGAATCAATAAATCAACACAATTGTTGTCTTTGCTAAGGCAATTAAAGTTAGGTCCATCACAATAATAATAATAATCATAATGATTATAACGATATGATATAATGATCTGGCTATATAAACATCAGCTGGACCCAATTTAAAGACCTTGTGCGAATTTTAAGCAATCAAAGTAAACGAATTTTGCAAAAAAAATGAAATGTGGCTCTAAACAAATCTTAGCTAGATTCATTTGAAGTAAGCTGAAAAATTCAGTTAACAGCTATAATCGATTAATCTCTCTTAGTTGTCACCTCTTCTCTCGATACAGCATAAATCAAACTCTTTCACTCCATAATTTACACTTGCACTAACATAAAATAATATATACAAAAACAAGTAAGATGCTGTAGTCGTGTGAGCTCGACTACGAAATACACTTAACCCAGTTGTTAAATATGTTGTTAAATCAAAATGTATCGATAATTCATAAACTGGGGCGGTTATCGATAAAATAAAGCAAACTTGATCAGCGACTGCCACACGAGAACTTATATTCCCAATTTGAAGTCGCTAGCTCTTATAGTCTCTGAGATCCGCGTGTTCATACAGACGGACGGACAGACAGACATACTGACAGACGGACAGGACTATATCGACTCGGCTGTTGATCCTGATCAAGAATATATATACTTTATGGGGTCGGAGATGCTTCCTTCTACCTGTTACATACTTATGCACAAAACCATTATACCCTTTTACCCATTTTTAATGGGTTAAGGGTATAAAAAATACCCATTTATAAGAATAACAAGCTAACATAAAAGCCAATCCTCTTAGCTACTTATTTTTTGAAGTGTACTTTAATTTGTAACGCAATTTACAATCAAAGCCAGCAAATGAAAATGTGAAGCCAGTTGGCTGTGGAAATGAATTGAACTACTTAATTAAATGGCATGTTCGGAATCGATATCATTATCATGGACTAACCGAGGCATCAATTTCAATAAACGCCAGCAGCAGCAGCAGCAGTAGCAGAGGCAGCAGGGGCAGAAGCAGCGTGAGTGGCAGCAACAGCAGCAGCAGGAGCAGCAACAACAGCAACAACAGCAGCAGAAGCAGCGGAGGCAGCAGAGGCAACAGCAACAGCAGAAGCAGCAGCAGCAGAAGCAAAAGCAACAGCAGCAACAACAGCAACAGCACCAGCTGCAGAAGCAGCAGCGGCAGCAACAACAGTAGCAGCAACAACGGCAGCAGCAACAGCAGCAGCAGCAGCAACAACAGCAGCAACAACAGCAACCAGCACCAGCAACAACAGCAACCAGCAGCAGAAGCAGCAGAGGCAGCAACAGCAGCAGCAGAAGCAGCAAGAACAGCAGCAGCAGCAACAAGAACAGCACCAGCAGCAGCAGCAGCAGAGGCAGCAGCAGCAGAGGCAGCAGCAGCAGCAACAGCAGCAGAAACAACAGAAGCAGCAGGAGCAACAGCACCGGCAGCAGCAGCAGCAGGGGCAGCAGCAGCAGAGGCAGCAACAACAGCAGCAGCAGTAGCAGCAACAACAGCAACAGCAGCAATAACAGCAACAGCAGCAGCAGCAACAGAAGCAGCAGCAGAAAACAAATCGAATTCAATTTGAAACTGAAACTTTCCAAGCGGTTTATTTTTCCTTTTCTGTTTTTTTTTTGCTTTTTTTATATTAACTGTTTGCGGCAGCTGCCAATTAAAAATATAATTATGTTAATCTTAATTATGCATATTTGCATATGTGCAGATATTTGTATCTGTGTGCGTAATTAAAAGCGACGGCATATTTTTTATTATTATTATTTTCAGTGCACAATGCAAATTGCGAATACGCCCCAAAAGCCATTGAACTTGTCAACAACATCGTTTCCCAGCATTTTCCCAGCTGCAAACGGATTTTCTTTTTTCCTCCATCTTTAATGAATAATTAAAGGCATTTGGAAAAGGAGTTCGTGAAACCCATGAAGCTCGCAGATTGCATTATTGATTTGCATTTGGCTCGCAATCATAATTTATTCAGTTTTAAGTTCCGTGTAACTATTTGATTTATGCGAGTTGTGATTAATTGTTGTTGTTTTGTTTATGTTTTTTGTTGTTGTTACAAGTTGATTAGTTGTAAATGCAAATTGTTGTAGGGATTTGTGGGTGTTTTCAATGGGGATTTGTGAAGGGGATTGAGAACTGATTGAAATATGACATCGATTTGGCATTGATAGACCAATAAATCTTATTTTAATTGATTGCCATTAAATATGAAAATAAATTACTTTATGAAATTATTGCAGAACTGACAATTTGAATAATAATAATGAAAAAGAATTGATTAATTAGAAACATTGTTAAATCACTTTAAATGCAACTTAACATAATTTTAGTTTTAACTTTACATATATGTTAAAAAAGATTTGAATGTAGAATTAAACGAAGAAATAATTATTTTTATAATTAGCTTAATATGATTTTTAGTTTAAGCTTTTTATTTTATTTTATTATCTTATTATTTATTGATGTAGCCAGAAAGTATCTTAGTTTAAGACTACGTGCATCTGGTTAAATTGCTGTTGTGTTGTTTGTAATGTATATTAAAAATATAATAATATAAATTATAATATAATAGTATAATAAATAAATAAATATATAAAAAATCACATATAAAATGCACATTTACTATTACTATTGATTATTTAAAGTATAAGAATTATTAAAATATAATAAGATCTCAAATAAATTAGTACTAATAACAATTCAAACAATTGAAGACAAAATCTGTGTGTGTACAAACATGTGTGTATAGATGTGTGTGTATATTTATGTGTGTGTATTTGTTTTGCTAAAAGCCAAATCGTAAAAAAAAGTCACACATGCGTGACAGGCACACCCACTCTCAGATCCCAGTTCTCAGATCTTTTCATCCTCCACTTGTCCCACGTTCTCCAAAAGACACCCACATATAGAAAAGATACACACCCACACCCACAGAGAGAGCTTGCTCGATGATGCCTCAAGTTCAAGATACAAAATGTGTACACACAATTTTTGTTGTGTGTGTGTGTGTGTGAGTGTGTGTGTGTGTGTGTGTGTGTACATTGTGCATTGTTTCTGTCTGTTTCTGCCACAGCAAAAGATTAGTTTCTTGTGTTTTTTTTTGCACTTCCGCACTTGAAAACATCTGAGTCTCAGATGCAAATGATGAAGATACTCGAATTGTGTTGTTTGCTGTGTGTGTGTGTGTGTGTGTGGGTGTGTATTGTGTGTGTTTTGTTTGTTGTGGGTTGCGTTTTTCACAGCGCTTATCACACACTTCATTAAGTTTGTTTCGCTTTTCATTTTGCATGCTGCACTGAGTCGTAATTATATCTTCGTGTGTATCTGTCAGATACCCCAACAAGTTTCACTTTTTTATCTGGTATTGCAACATGTGCAACAAGTGCATGCTGCACTTGAAACCGAAAAACTGCAACTGCAACTGCAACTGAAACAGCAACGCAAAATAGAAAATTTGCCACGCGTGAAAAAACCTAGGCTCAGTTAATTCTGCGTCGATGTATCTGTGAGATACAGTGTTTTTTTTTTTGTTGTATCTATTTTTGGTGAGTTGTTAAACAGCCAACAGTTTGTTGCCATTTAGCTGCTGTTGCTTTTTAACGCTTCGTTAACAGAAATAACAACAAATATTAGAAACCACACAAAATAATAACAAAAAATAACCTTTATTTTTATTACTTTGGTGGCTGAAACCATTAAATCATTTAATGTACCACGAAACCGAAGGAAAACTGATTAAATATGTTTATAACTGATTTCTAAACGAAACTAGATTAAGCGGAAATCACAATTTTGATTATGACTATTTAATGTGACTAATTATAAATTATTAACTAGAACGTGCTACTAATTTGCTAATTATGTAAGCCGAAAATCGCGTTGAAGGTGCAGATAAAATGTGTTGCAACAAACGAGTGGTGAATAACATATGTGCAACATTTTGTGGTATGAAAAATATGTATTTTATATTAATATATTAATAAAATAATGCAAATGGATTCTCGATAGAAAAAAGTAACTTAATTGTGAATATATATTTTATTAAGATCGCTTATGTAAAACAGAATTAAAACAGTTTTTTTTTAATATTGAACAAATTACTAACTTGTTTATTCTAAATTTAATCTGTTTGCGCAAAACAATAATTTTGCTATTACTTCAAAAATGTTAAGTATTTTTTTAACCCCAATCTCGAAATTATGCCAATTATTATATAATGCATCTTTCTTTTAGTTTGTCAATTAAAACTGTTAACAAAATTTGCATCATTTCCACAGCGCACACCCCCAGAAAAAAAAAAAACAAATACAATTTGCCAAAGGTTTTGTTACTAAAAAAAAACAACAAACAAAAATTGAGCAAGCTTAGCACAAAAATCAACAAAAAACAAAAGAAGACAAACAGCAATCAACAAAAACAAATTAAAACTCGTCAAAGATAAACAAAAACGCAAAAAAAAACTAAACAAAAAAGCAAACTGCAAACAAAACTCAGATTTGACCAATTTAAGACAATGTTGTAGATGGCTTCGCATTGTTGTTGTTGTTGTTGCTATTGTTGTTGTTGTAATTTTAAATAATGTTTTATGCCACTGCCACTTGAACTCCTCAGCATCTGTTGCCGCAGCTTCAGCTTTATCTGCAACTTGATGATTTAAGATTTGCTGCTGGCGATTTGTTATGGCCCTCAGCAAAATTGTTGTTGTTGTTGTCAGTCTGGTAATACAGCTTACTTACGTACGTATTATTATTATTGTTATTGTAGTTGTTGCATCATCAGACAATTGTGCAATGAGTGCATTTAAATGTATATTTTATGATTATAAACGTAATCCCCCATTGATCTGGGTTCGCGTTGAAGAAAGATTAAATTGATTAATCCTAAAGAAACAAGTCAGATGCTGTAGTCGAGTTGGCTCGACTACGAAAGGTCTAAAGTTTATTAAAGAAATATATCATCTTTAAGTCAATATTTATGGGATGTAAACATTATTTGGTCTAATGTTATTTTATGTTTTATTTGCCTGCTTGTTCTACTATAATAATTCGTTAACTTGGCTTGTTTTGTAAGCCAAAACACAAACACAGATTTAGGTTGATTTTGTTACAGAACAAAAAAGTTGCCTTAATTTCATTTCAAAAATGTATTTCTTCTTTTTATATATATACTTATATATAGAAAGTGCTCATATGGCTAATGTATTGTTTCCTTGTTGTTGGCCAAAAACTTTTTTGCTGACTCGGCAGGGCAAATGGGGAAAGACCAAACAAGACAACATTTCTTAGCAATTTCTTTGACTTGGTTTTTGCGCACACGTGCGAATCAAACAATGGCAAATGGCTGTGTGGGGGGAGGCGGAGTAAATGGATTTGGGAGGGGGAAGGGGGAAGGTGCACACAGGAAAACGACCATAAAGGTGCAGGTCCAATTGCAAAAGAAACGTGTTGCAATACAAAACGCATAAGGCGATAAATCCGACCATAAAACGACATATGAAAAATCGAAAGTGTGCACAAGTCACAAGTAAAGGGGCAAGCAGTTGTGGGAGGGGCAGTAGCAATAACACACACAAAAAAAGGGGCACCTGGGTGCAGCAGCAATCTGCATCTGTGGTTTCTATGGCTATTTGCAGCTGCTCCAAACGCGTGGCAAGTTGCACAATGCAGCACAAATGTTGCCACGTATCAAAATTGGAGCAGAGATCAACGAGCTTCGCTGCTGCTTCGACACTCAAGGGTGTGTGTGTGTGTGTGTTGGGCCTAAAGGCCTATCTATAGGAGGTGGTGAAGGGGGGCAGCTGCAACCGGTTTCCGCTGCCAGTGTCATAAATGCATTGAACAACCAAAGAGCCCGCGGCTCTATTTTTTTTGCCACATGTTCGATTCACATTTCGATCCATTGAAGTATTTGGAACACTAGCTTTAAGTGGCTGCAACGTTTAAAAACCATTAAACGGTTGCAAACATTTGAAAAATTCTACAAATTTGAAGGTTTGGCAATTTGCAGAATAAACTTTATCGTTTATTAGTTGTTGAACTAGGTTGAAATTTGAAATGTAAAATAAACATTGCATACCAAAATAAAATAAACAAGCATTTACAGAGTTGAAATGGGCTAAAATATTTCAATTGAAATAAATATGCATACCAAAATATAATATAAATACCAACCGCAACTTTTTGTAAACTTTGTGTAGTGTAATTTCCAGTTATTTCATATAAAATTCATAAATATTTGTCTGCCACAAGCTGACCTCAAAGCTCCGCTCGCCAAATGTTAATTAAATTTAGCCAGCAATGATTAATTGACATCAATAGCTCTTTTTTATTGGCACTCAGCGGTAGCGGCAATTCAATTGTTAGCCATATAATATACGAAACCGCAACCGAAATAACTGACCTACCCCAGGCACACACAAGTACACACACACACACACACACACACACACACACACACACACATCCATACAGAGACTCTCCAAATGAGCCCTATCAAAATGATATGTTAGCTGATTCAATGACAAACGACACCAACGCATTTCAAAGTGAAAGTTGTTTATTTATTTTTATTTTTTTCCTGTTATTTGTTTTAATAAATAACCGAAAGGTTTTTTGTATTGCAACGCACCTAAAAATGCTGTTAGCCACAACAAAAATGTGCATAAATTTTTGTATTTACATTTTAAAAGTCACATGGCAGCGACAGTGATGAAGTTTTGACTACGTCCAGTAGCTTAAGACTTGGCACTGATATATTCGAAAAAATAAAAACCTGAAAGCCGGTTCAAGTTTAAAGGCGACATGAAAACAAATGTGTGGTAATTTTCAAAACATCTTTCTTTTGGCCAACTGTTGAACTTGGCAGCTATGCGGTTATTTTTTTTCTCTTCAGTTTTATTGCAATGCCAAACGTAATGAGTACAAAATTTACATATCAATGCTTTCAAAAATGCCCAACTCTGAGTGTGATATAATCGGTTCGCAGTGGGTCTGTAATTAATTAAAATGGCCAAGCGACCGTTGGGCGGGTTCAAAATTGTTGTTAAGTTGTGGTTGGAGCCAAGTCAAAATGTAGATCGACCTTTGCTGTAAACTTAATCAGACTCCAACTCCAACTTGTCTGTCAAGCCAGATCAAACCAGATTTGCGCAGCAGATCAAATCGAACTTGAAACATGACTGCAGCTGTCAAAGTTCATTTGGCTGTTGAAAAATTATGTTAATTTACATATGCTTAAATGTTAACTAACAGCATTTCAACAGTGACAAATAGATGTTGCTTGACTCCACTCCACTTGTGGCACTCTTATTTGATCCTGATCCTTTTATTTGATAGCTGACAAGAGTAGAGAGTGAAATTTATTTGCAAATTCTCACCATGCACATGTTTTATTTTCGTGTTTCTGTCAAAGCTCGTGTTTTAGTTGACAACAAGTTGAATTGGTTTTTGTCTGTCAAGTAAATGTTAAAATTATGTGTCTGGCAAACAGCACGCTGACAAGTTGGCAGGGCTCATGGAGAAATTGTCAGATTGTTAACTATGGTCGTTGAACTGAAATAAAGCAAAGAAACACAAATTTGACAAGTTGAAGTACTTTTTAACTCTAGGCAACGGCTAGACAGCGAACGCCTTGCAACCACAACATGTCTGTCAAGCCCGGTTCGGAGTTGTAGACTGCGTCTGCAAGTCTGCGCTTGAGCAGACTCAAGTCTTGTAATCAGTCAAGACGCGAGCGCCTCACGAAGCGCATGCGCAACGCGTTCCAATTGGATTTATTTATTTATATTTTGGATACGGGCTACTCACAAATTGTTTAAATCTAAAACTTATCAGACGTTTGGCCATGTCTGCCAAGCGCATTAACGGATTCTATGTGCCGCGACTGAAACGTGTTTGAAATTCGCTAAACAAAATCAAAAAACATAACTGTGAATAGTTTATACTCAACTAAAGAAAGGTGTCAACAAATAAAGAAAAACAAACCCCAACCAAAATCAATTAAGCTTAAAAAGGTGAATGAAGTTCCTGAAATGGCAAATTGGGTCAAAAGCACAGAAAGTTAGCTGCTGCTTGACTGACTGCCAATGAATAATAATCAACAAAGGCGACATTCGACCATATCTATAAGAACAAACATAAATCTGGTGGGCAGACTTCTGACTTAATACTTGGGCTTGTCTGGGGTTCTCACTCATTTTTTTTTTTTTTTTTTTTTGACGTGGGCCTCCGTTGCAATTCCAATGTAAAGAAGACCATTTTGGGTTTAATGATGATGAAGATCATGATGTGTTCACAATTGTCGTACGCCCAGGCATGCAAGTGTAGAATCGCAAGATTTACGGAGAAGACACTGCTGAGTCATTTCTTAGAGCACTTGTCAGAAGGTGTTCTTTTCTCCATTCTTTTGTTCTGTGTTCTTCTCTCTTCTGTTGTGTTTTTAGGGCGCGGTAAATGCGTGACGCGAATTTGATAAGCAAATAGGAAGATTCTGCAAAGAAGGTTCTCTGATCCGAAGAAAGCAATCTAGATAGCTTCACAGATATGCTAGAAGCTTAGGTAAAAGTTGTTGTCAGGAATGGGTGTGAGATGATTTTGAAATAGCTGCTTTCTAACTACCTAAGACTCTTTGGCATTGAGTAACAAAAATAAAATCAAATATCAGATTAGCCGTGTGAATCATTTGATATCACATTAAAATAAAAAGATACTCTTTGTTACTTATATTTCACCACTCATCGCATAAGATGACTTCAGATTAAAGATAATATCTCAAACTGTAAATTAGCCGCAATCGGTGCTATTTTCGATCCTCATTTGTCAGAGATATCATCAACTGTGTTGTAATATATTTATTAATAGACATTTGTACATAATTCGCATAAATTGCAAGGCCGTCGAACATACTTCAAACTTGTTTTTTTTTCGCCCAAAACCATTTGACTCACTGCCAAAATATGCAAAAATATAAAATTAAAGAAGCATTTGATTATAGCGAATAATCGCTGAATAATGATCGTTAGTTCAATGATCATTAAGTAATCTATGCGAACTCAAACCAAATGCATTAGGAATATATGAATAAAGCTTGACGTTGATAAATCAGGAAATATATTAATGATACAAGCTTTTTAGAGCTATAAAGTATTGTTTGATACAAATACAAAGCAAACCATTTTTAAAAGTTGTTCCAATAAGAAGTGTCAAAATAAAACCATAAATTTGAATAAAAGAATACTTTAAAGTCAACTAAAAAATGTATATAAAAAATAGCTTCAAATTGAAAAGTTGAACAAAATTAATAGTTTAAAAATCAAGAAGAACCACTGATGACATTTTTTTGAAAGAATGAGTATAAATTATTGATTTATATCAAGCCAAATAAACTTAATCTGCATTTGGCATATGAAATATGATGAAGAATAAATTACTGAAATTGTCGGAAATATTTTGTTTTGATTACAGTTTGCGTTTGGGCAACTTTATTAACAATTTTTTTGCTACCCATCAAAAGTGAAGGCATTTAATAATGATTGCTTAATGATTGCTGGTTGAGTTTACCTTAACTAAATATGCATTTATGAGAGCACTTACGGCTTTTATAGGCACTTTCAAAAAGCCGTAACACGATTCATGCATTTCATTTATGGCAAATAAAATACACTTTATGTTTGCATATCAAGGCACAAAATTACAGTATTGAATTCAAAGCGTTTTAGTTTAAAAATAAATAAGTCAAGCTTAGCAAGTGGCAATTGTATCTTTTAATTTATGGGGACAAGCAACCAAACTTGATCTTGGCACATTTGATATGCAAATGGAAATAGTTCGACAAAAGACCAGCACTTTTCTGCATATAGCAATTAGCTAAATGTGTCGAAGCTCTTAACTAAATGAATAGTATTAGATACAGTAACTACTAACTAACTGCAATTGTCTTGGGCAGCACACATGACGTATACGTAATATGCATTTTATGCAACAGCAGCTGCAACTGTCTGATTGTGTGTGTGTGTGTTGGTGTAAATTCCATGCCTCACTAAGCGTTGCAAGAAAAAATGTATAATAAATCAGAAAATGGATAACCAAAGCTTGTTTTATTTGCGTGCATTGATACCAAAACAGTTTGAATAACTAACTCTAGTAACTATGGGCATTTCATAGAGCTAAATATATATATATATATAATATATATATATGTATATATATTTATTTTATAGCATGACAATTTGATTTGCGTGCCAAGCCAAAGTCACGTTGCCTTGTTTATATTGCAATTTATTTTGTGTATTTTATAAATTTTTCTCTTGTTGTCGCTGAGAAAACAATATTAGCAAAGAAATGCAAAAATAAATGTTTGGGCTACAATGTCACCCTCATTTTAGCCAGGCCTACAGACACAGACACAGAAAGAGAGAAAGGGACGGGGCGAAAATGAGCTCAACATGAAACCCATAGAAATGTTAATCGATCGTCTCAAGAAATTAAAACAAAAACCTATGCAAATTAGCAATTGCAAATGCCTTAAAGAAATATTGCATAAGTCTACGCTTCAAATGGGCGTTGCCGAAAACCAAAAAAAAAACCCCCAAATAGCCAATAACAAAAAAAACATATATATCCAATATTCAATAACATATCTTCACCTTATTAATGCTAAACAAAAAGTTAAACAACAGGTGGGCAGACATTAAAATGTTCAGTTTTAATGACCAGCTGCAATTTGGGAAGACGTTAATGGACATGTGAATACTGAAAATGACTTAAACAAAAACTAATTAATTTAAACTAGAGATACCCTATATTATCATTATAACAGAATTTTCTATATACTCTATCAATATTGACATATCTTTTGTTTTTTATTTGCATATAGCAAACTCTGACACTTTTTTACTACAAAAATTTATAGCTAAACCTTCGATTTATGTTCATTATTTATTTTGTTATTAAAATCAATATTCGCATCTAATTTTGAAGAAATAAAAAATGTTTTGTTATGCTTAAAAATTAGTTATAAATAATTTATGTTGGGTTTTTTTTTTCAAACAACGTTTTAGGCTGTATAAAGTTAAGTTAGTTTTGTTGAAAAAGAAACCTTCAAAAAATAGTTGGAAATATATTTTAGACATCTAAATATATTTCCAACTATTTTTTGAACAAGCAAATAATTTAATTTAATAAAATGCGCATATTAATAATCATTACAAAAATACAATTTCTGCAATTCTTGTTAACTTATGTTAACTGTTTTCACTGTACATTAACACCATATATTACCAATCCGTTCAGACCACGCATTTTTGCACTATTTTAGGAGTTGCTTAACTTATTTGATTTTGCAAAACTGAACAAGTTTTGAATTTTTCAATTACATTTGTGTCATTTTGCATTTTGTTTACTTTTTGTATGAGGAAGAGTTAACAGATTTTTAATTAAAAAGTTTCCGACTTTGTCAAATGCAGCTAAGCACATAAGCCAATTATAGTTGATGGCCATATTATGCAGAAAACTAATTAAACTTTGAAATGACATCGGGCATATATAGATAAAAATAGAAGCTGATAGTAGGGAAAGCTCGACTTTGAGATGCCGCGTATAACATATTTTTTTTTAGGATTGATCATCAAGAAATTTTTTTTACAGAATAAGGTTAGTTTAAAAACTCGAACATGCTTTGCTTAAAGAACCAACTTCTAGATTTTAAAAACAATCATCATTTTATTTGTAGGATTCCAAAAATGTTAAATTAAAGAATGATCTCACTTAATTGATCTGTTGACTGTACTATAAAATAACTATGTATCTTAAGCGATTGCAATATATATTTCAGGGTACATTATGAACTAAAAGTCCATTTTAATTTTCATTTCTTAAACGGCTAAAAAGATATTGGTATTGATATAAACTGTATCAACAAATATTGAAAAGGCTAAAATGAAATTGATATTGATATAAACTGTATCAACAAATATTGAGACTTTTTGAATTGGTTGCTTTATTTGCACAACTGTTTGTTTTTGCTTTAACTTTTCTGAAAATAAGTAAAGCAATTAAAGTCCATTTCTATTTAAGGAAAAGTCGTAAAGATACGATTATATGCTTATGGCCAGCAAGTTTGACAACTAGTGGGAAAATATTGGTATTTGAAAACGCATTAAAGCTCATGTATTTATGTAGATGCAACCGTCATCAATTGTGGCACCTGTCGCTGGCGCTGAGCGAAGGTGAGCCAGTGACTTTTTTGCGCAGACATAAATATAAGCATATATATATATATATGTTTAAGCTGCACTGTTTATGCGATGTGGCAGCCACACAGATTTGTGTTGACAACATTTTTGCGGCATTAAACGAGTTGATGACCAGTCAGGAAGAGTTTATCGAATGTGTTGCAAACAACACGATTGCATAAGCGAGCCATTGAAAATAGCAAACCAGTTACGCACAACTTACAAACACTCACTCTCTCTCTCTCTCTCTCTTTCTAGCATAGTATACCCGTCTCTTTCTCGCCATGCGTGAGCGAAGTCAGACAACACCGCGACGCCGTCGAACGGGTCCCAAACAACCGCTGCCCAACGTGGAGTCCACCTACAACATGAGCACCACTGAGGATATATACGGAACGACTTTGTTGCCATCGCAGCGTCGCTATATGGATCCTTGGGATCTGGAGAATTATGATTATGTGCGCAAGAAAATGGACATTGAGGTAACGCCGACCACAGTCTTGCCTGAGTATGAAACGGCCCTGGACTACGAACCGGAATCGCATTCGCCAAGTCCAGAGGCTGCCTACAACATGACCTTGTCCTCGACAATGCCACGCCCACACACGAGACGTCTGTCGCGCACCCAGTGCCAGCTGGAGTGCTGTCGTCTGCCCAGTCGCAGTCGCAATCGTCGCCACAAGGAGCCACTCTATGCGGCCCGGAGTGAGCTGTACGGGATTGCACCGAGCCGATATGATGACTATATGGCCACCATGACCAGGCAGCTGCATCTCGACGACGAAGATCAGCTGGATCAGCATGAGGAGCTGTATGCGGAACAGCGACAGCTCTACAATGGCTACGGAGGTGGGTTCATAGATTAAAGATTGCATTAAAAGATTAAGATTAAAATGTGTACGTTTACAGGTTTCTCCAGCGCCAGTTCCACAGAGCAGCACTCGTCGATTGGCGATGAGATGCCCACAATGACAACACTACCACGTCGGGCGGCAACTCTACAACGTCGTCCCCAGACCAGCAGTCAGATCAAGGAGCAGTCGGGTAACAATTACAACTCGGGCTATCGAACAGCACCGCATCCGAGACGCAAGCGTAGCACTGCCAACAAATCAACGAATTTGATGCCGGGTGCCGCACCACCTGCACCACCACAGATTGAGTTTCCCGCACCGCCGCCGCTATCGCCCGCCTATGATTATTGCAATCCCTATGCTACAATGCCATATTGCAGCCTACCGGATTGCGTTGAGTGCCAGCAGCAGGCAACCTCGTTAATCTATGCAGCACCCTCCACACTGTACGGCACTTTGGCTGGTGGTAGGGTTGCCACCCAATACGATTCGACATCGCCCAGCGATTCGTCGCTCTACGCCGGAATTTATGCACGTAAATTTGGCTTGAGCAAGAAGGGTCTGCTGCAAATTGATTACTCATGCAGCTGGAATGACTTGGATCGGGTCATGGGTCGTCAGTACTAAGTGTGTACTGTACTGTAGTTCTTGGGTGTTTGGTTTAGTCTCTAGTTAAACTATTCGACACAAGTCTCGTGAGCGAGATACATTTGTAATTAACTCATTTCACATATAAAAAAAACACACACACACAAAAATCAACCCGTACCAAATAACTTAAATCGTTTTAGTATCGCTTTAGTCGTTTGCCGAGTCACGCATAACAAACGTGCAACAAAGTCTTCGAGATTAATCGAATAAAGTTGAAATTTACAATAAAAAATAATATACAAATTAAAAAGATTTTTTATTATATCTGAAACTTTCTTTCATCTTAAGAAACTAAAGAAAAATCAAATATTAACAACAATATAGCAACCAATTTTAATTCATTGGTTTATAGATACAAAAAAGGAATAAGGAACAGAGCCATTACTAAAACAAGAGAGAACGTTGGAGTCGGACGTAAACGACAGTGAAATTTTGGGTCGGAACATAAGTCAAAATTATAGTCCGAAAATCGGCATATACCCATTTGACATAGGTCGAACCTTCAAAACGCCATAACTTCGTCAAAACTCAACGCAATTCCAAAAGCAAGGGCTTTTTAATCATAGTTTGGCCCCTAGATCAATCGTACATTTAAAGTTGAAAACGTAATTTTGGGTCGGAACATAAGTCAAAATTATAGTCCGAAAATCGGCATATACCCATTTGACATGGGTCGAACCTTCAAAACGCCATAACTTCGTCAAAACTCAACGCATTACCAAAAGCAAGGGCTTTTTAATCATGATTTGGCCTCTAGATCAATCCTACATTTAAAGCTGAAAACGTTATTTTGGGTCGGAACATGACTCTAAATTATAGTCCGAAAATCGGCATATGGGCATAGGTCGAACCTACAAAATGCCATAACTTCGTCAAAACTCAACGCAATTCCAAAAGCAAGGGCTTTTTAATCATGGTTTGGCCCCTAGATCAATCGTACATTTAAAGTTGAAAACGTAATTTTGGGTCGGAACATAAGTCAAAATTATAGTCCGAAAATCGGCATATACCCATTTGACATGGGTCGAACCTTCAAAACGCCATAACTTCGTCAAAACTCAACGCATTTTCAAAAGCAAGGGCGTTTTAATCATAGTTTGGCCTCTAGATCAATCGTACATTTAAAGTTGAAAACGTGATTTTGGGTCGGAATATAAGTCAAAATAATAGTCCTGACAGACAGCTTGACGGACATTGCACAAACCCAAAATACTATTATACCTTTGGTATCATGGTATAAAAACCAAATTAAATAAAATAATAAAAGCTTATTTAGCTTACAATAAACCACTTGTCATAAAAGTGATTTGTATTCATTAAAACACGCTCCTAAAATTATGCCTCATAATCCCGAACAATTAGAGATTGATATCAAAAACCACACACCTCCAACACACACTCAATTGAAACACACACACAAAAAATTGATTGCAGACATTTAGGCCGCATTTAGGCCAAACAGCAATTTCCACAAATCTACATATGGATAGCCCATATATATATATGTATATATATTGCATTTAATTAACTGATATACATTTCAATATAGGCAACAATTAGTCAGAATTGAGAACGGCTTGGGAAATTCATCACAGTCAGAGCAAAAACCTTTTCCATGTTATTCGAAAAATGTCAAAACCAACGACGTTCTTTTTCCGAGCGGCAACTTTGCCTAATTGGCCAACTCATGAGCTAAACACAAAAAAAAACTCACATAAAAAATGGAAAAACAAAACAGAAGCTCGATGACGTCATAATTAATTAAAATGAAACGATGGACATTTTTGTGGGCAGTCCTCTATGCCCTAAAAATGGTAATTTACGGTTGGAGTTGAGATATGTAAAGCATAGGTAGGAGAATTTTTGGAATCATGGATGTATATAGTAAAGTCTCGATAAGCTGCAACTGATTAAAACAAAATCTAAACTCAAAATTAATATATAAAGTAGACTTCAGAATATTTTAAATGTATCAAGGAATCGAATATTTATATGTTGATACAGTAACTTTTTGTTATTTATAAAATGATTACAATTAAAATTATGATTTCTCTCTATAATTAATATATTTCCTCAAGCATATCTAAGGAAGGGTATTTAAACAGTAGCACGCTTCTATACTTTTATTTTAATTTCTTTTTTGTTTGTTGATTTTGTTTTAAGTCAGCTTTGTTGCAGTGGGCGCATAAATTAGTTTGGGGATAGCTCTGAGGGCCCATGAAAGTTGTAATTTGTTAAAAAGCAGCTGCAAATTGGGCACATCTGACGAAGTTAATTAGCTGCTACTTTGAGGCAGGCAGTTAACTGAATTATGCATGGATAGTTGGGAGAATAGAATAGAATGACGCTAAGTGAATAACTTCAGAACGGTTGATAATCATTGTTAATAGGAATACGGCATGAGATCATGCGGAGAGAACAACCTGTCCAAAAGTGAAAACTTTCTTAGTAATACTAAAATAGTGTATAGATAAAAATAACAAGTTTTCCATTTGCTTTTCACATTTACTTTTCCATACATATTCACAAATGATAAGCTCAATTTGTTTGCATCTATATTTTTCATTTAGTAAAACTACTTTTTGCAGACACTGTCTCCATTTGCTTTGTTTGTTTCTCTTGCCAATCTGTGTTATGATAATATCTGGGGTCAGTTTCACATTTATTTACATTGTTTTCGTTCTGCTCTTGGCCAACTCATTAAACTTTACGGCCAAGAAGCAACTTCGACGGGATTATGGCTGCCACATCAAGTTAGATAAGCAACTACACACAAACAGAGGTATACACTATATGGTATAGTACATGGCATGTGTATATAGAAAATAAAATCAATAAGGCAAATAAGACAAGAACATTTCAATTGCTTGCGAACTGCTTTACAGTTTCTGTCTGTCTGCTTCTTCTTCTTTTTTCGACATTCCTTTGCTTTTCAATTTCTCAATCCAATTTACCTTTGCCAATATCCAGCACTCAATACTGCTGGGCACCCAATACCAATACCAATACTTAACATCAACACGAATGCTAGCACAAACACACACACACACACACACACACACACACACACACAGGCAAACAGCAATGCGAATGAGAATACAAACACAATGCGCAAGTAAATCATAAAAAGAAAGAATGCAAACAAAAATCTGTATGCAAAAAAAGCGTTAGTTTTTGAGGATAAGAGTACTGAGCGGATACCCTATTACTAAATAACTGTTGGGTATACAAAGCAACTAATTATAAATAAAAAAAAATAAAAATGTAGCGAGAACGAAAAATAAAGTATGATTGATATTTGTGTGTGTAGGATGTATAAGATTCGCTTCAAATTATGATTAATCTTGACAAATATCAGATTTTAAAATCAGAAGATATCTTTTGTATATGAATAATATGATATAGATTAAGAAAATCTAAATCCGACTTACTCTGACTAAAAACAATCTATACATTTCTGTTGCAAACTACACATATAATTCATGTAAATACATCCCTGTAGCATATGTTGCGTAATCTTCACTTTTATAGGGTATTTTTATTTATCTTCCTCAGCTGACATTATAAAACCTACTTTATACCAAATTTGCGATTCTAAATATAATTATAATATATTTCCTTTGCAGTCTGCACATATTTCCGCCTTACCTTATCCAATTACTACATAGCTCCAGGGTACAAAAATGTTCAAAAAAGCAGCTCGTCAAACCATTGACAGCAGGTGGGGGAACAAGTGTCAATAGTGCAAGGGGGAGGTGTTGGTGGGACGGTAACAGGGTTGTCCCTTCACTTGGAAACTTGCACATAAAAGCGCAAATATTTGCGCAACATTTTCAAACATTGCCGTCGCAGACGCGGCGATAAAAATCGAACAAGAAAAAATATGCTAAATGAAACGCATAAAAAAATAAAACAAGCTGAGCAAAAAAAGAAAAGGGAGTAAAACGAACAGAAATAAAGACGAAATTTTTCTTTACGCTCTCTTTCTGCACATACCTACATACATATGTATGTATGTATATAGAAAATATATATTTGTGCGCGGATTTGCTTTTTATTATTGTACATACAGCGTCAAACATTTGCATGCGGCGACGGCGCCTAAATGTATGCCACAGTTTCTGCGCCACTGCCCCTTTGGAAATGTTGCATCCCCTCCGCCCCTTCTGCCGTACCACTTCCTTACAGCGATTTATCCAGCCAGCCATTAGCATTTGCATTTATGTGCGGCGCCAACACGAACCAGTTCCATTCAGAACCTAACAGCTCCTCCTCCCCCCCTGACTACCTATCTACCGCCCCTCGGGCCATACTCCTACCCTCAACAGGCCACAGTTTTTTTTATGTGGACATGCAAATCGCTGCGTGAATATTTCACACTTCACTGAATTGAACCGAGGCGAAAGGCCCTGACGTGCTCAACGTGTACTAAATTTGTGAATCCTGCCAGGCTGCCTGCCTCCTTACCTGTCCACCTGTCCGCCTGCCCGTCACCCTTCGCCCAAAAGGCGTTCAATTTGCATGCTAAAAAACTGGACGCCAAAAACTGTTAGCCAAGAAAAATGCATTCCAGAAAACGTACTCAACTTCGAATTGTATGTTTTTTCATGTTGTGTATAGTAAAAGATATCAACTTGAATTGGTAGTAGAGTATTTAAGATTTGCACATTATCAGAAAATCGAAATCTTTATCAGACTTTTTTATTGATAGAAATTGTATTTAAAATAAGTGCTTTGGAGTAATAATTGAAGAAGCGAAACTGTAAAATGACTGATTAAAATTCAGAACTGGAACTGAAGATTTTTTTTATCTACAAGTTAAAGTTACAATTATAAAATAGTTTATTCATATATACTATTTATTATAATTCTAAATAATCTTATCGATAACGATCAAATATTATTTAAATGATATTATTTAGATATTATTTTAATGTGTCAACTAAAACCCAAACTCTTTTATCGTTAGTTGGGAATCGTTTTTTTATGCTTTATTTAAATGATTGTTAAAAATAGCCAAAAATATACAATATATGTATTGCTACAAGACAGATTGCTAGCTATAACTATAACTGTAGAAAAAGTGCTTCAAGAACACACACACACACAGAAAAACTTCCTAGTTTGGACATGGAAAGCAGAGATTCAACATTTGTCACTTCTGCAGCAAAAGCTTAAAATGCTTGGCAGTTTTTTCATCTTTTTTTTCTCCAACCATGTTTCGCGTTTTTATGCGGAAATTCAAAGTGGAAAATGGTAAATTGCATATTAAATGACGATTGCAGTGGAAATTGCAATTCCACTTGCACTAAAGTTTTAAAGCAATCACGTTTTTGCAGATGACAAACGAGGAGCAACACAGAATGGCAAACTGCCAGCATTTTTATGCATTTTCTATGAAGGAAATAGAGAATTTTGCACCTGAGCGTTGTAATACTTAAATCTAGTGCCTTGACAAACTATCATTAAAATAAGCAAGAATAGGTAAACTCTGCAAATGGTAAACTTATTAAATTTTCAGTTCTGTAACCTAAAAGTGTGACAAATACAAATCAAATATTTTAACCAACTTTTCTTTAAGCTTTGAAAATCTGTAACTTTCAATCATTATCATCATCCAATTTCTTTTGTTATGCTTACAATAAATTTTCATGATAAGCATTTCAATTAAGTTTCCTTTGTATTCATAAAAGCTTCAGCGTGTGTGTGGAGTGTTCTTTTGTGGAGTGTGTGTGTAAGCCTGTTCATTGTTTCAAATGCCCGTCATATATCACGAAGTAAAAAGTTTGTGTTTTAAGCCTCATGGAAATACGTATGTATACACAGCAAAAAAAAAGGCCTTCAAATACAAAAATCACCAACAAAATTATTTAAAATTATTACAAACTTTTACTTGTTTTTGGAAAATAATTTATAAATATAAGAAAAGTATTTTTATTTTAAATTAAAAAGGTTTTTTTTAGAAATATTTTCTATTGTTAAAAAATGCAGTATGTGGAAATTCTGACATTTATTTTCTGGGTGTATATGTATTTTTTGATGGTGCTTGCTGCAGCATGTCAAAAATCTGCAACTAAATGCCGTCATAAATTACAGACAGCTGTCAAAATTCACAATTGTTGTTGTTAGCCTGGCAACGCATGCAAACAATGAGAAAACGTTAAAAATAAACTCGAAAACTTAATTAAACTTTTGTTTTGATTATTTTTTTTCTTGCGTCAAAGCTACTGAGAGAGCGATTTGCCGCAGCAGAACTAACTGTAAAAATATATACATATATAAACTGAGTCAGTCGTCAGCTGTCAAAATGGATGCCTTCTAGCGGTATTTCCGCTCATGCAATTTGCCAACCATTTTGCACCTTGCAATTTGAGAATGTTTTTTAATTAAAACACAGCTTGAAGCTTTGTTGTAATTGTGTGTATTTACTTGCAAATATACTTAGTAGTTGGTAGTTGGTAGTTGGTAGTGAGTGGCCCCAGGTTGCCATTTGGCTAATGAATAAGTTAATTTGTTCCCGAGCCACAACCCTCAATACACACCCTTTCAGCTGACAAACACCCCCACCCAATCCCCTCCTTGTACACAAGTGTTATTTATGTTGGCAATGCCTGTCGCGCATTTTAAACCCTCAAAGTGGTCATTAGAGACTTCTGGCTTCACTTTGTAATTTAAATACACACACACACACACACGCACACACACATAGCACACACATTCACTTACAGTGTACTGCACTGCGTATGCTTTATGTATGTATCTATATACATATATATATATACATATATATACATATATAGTCAAGCGCTTGCAGTCACGTACTAAAATAGTTGGGCGCTAACTGTACATAAGGAGGCACAATACACTCAGCGAAAAAGTGCCGTTACAAACACATACAACACCTTTTGTTAAAACTGTTCTTAAATGTATAATTTAAAAAAAATTCTTTAACATATTCTATTCGTATTTGAATTACTAGAATTAAACTTAACAGAAGTGTACCTCAACTATGTTCCTTAGTGGATTGGATATTACTTTCAGACTCCATCAGTATTAATTGAAGAACTTAAGTGCTTAAAATAGCAAGTAACAATTCTTACTTCAAATGAAAACAAAACAACTTAACTTCTTATGTTGAAACAGTCTAACATTCAACAATTCAGGGAACAGGAATATTCTTCTCAATTCTTTGATTTGTTTTATGTTTTTTTTTAGTGTACATCGGTATATATACTTAAATACATATATATACACTATTGTGTAAATGTAAATTAAGTTGTTGTTGTTATTTTCTTGTTGTAGATAGAAAAACAACAACAAGAAACCAGGGGGCGTAACTGGAGCGACGCCAAAGTGTTGAAGTTACGTAAGCCCCAAATCCATTAGTTGAAGCAGCTAAATTAAAATAAAAAGCTGTCCAGGCGCTCTGCTGCGCTCTTTTGCAGTTAAGCTTAAGGGTGGCTAACAGGGGGAGTGGCTGTTGGGGGGATTGCCTGATGTGAGGGTGGCTGTTGGGGTGCTTGTGATTTTGTTGAGTCAACAAGTGCGGAGTTGTCGGTGCTGTAAGCCAGGCAAAAATGCAACTGAGCTCTGGTCTGGTGCGGTCAGTGTGTATTCGGTTTTAGGCACTCAGTTCACTCAAAGCAAATACTCAAATGTAAACCCAGAAAATGGCCAACACCAAAAAAAGAAAAGAAGAAAATCTAGTAAGGGTGTTCTAGTTTTTCGCTTAAGCTTTTCTAAGCCACATACTCAGAGAAATTGAATATTTATTTTGTTAGAAATCAATATTTACCGGTGGTTCTAATAGGAGTTAAATATTAAAATAAATGTACATTAAATCAGTTGAAATTTATCGAATTTCTAAAGATTATAAAATATATCATTGCATGATATCTCTTCATACAAATGTCTCTCATAAACCACATTCAGAACTTAATCTTTTCTCATACAAAACACCGTAATCACATTTAACTCACATACACAAAACAAAAAACCAAAGCTCATCTGAAAATCCCTTTGAACAAAAAGCCGACCCATCAATAAATTAAGTCAACCTCCTTCATCTTGAGGATGAGAAATGTGCTTTTGTATTTCATTTGACAAATGTCAACCCTAGACATAGGCTACAAATTCGGATTACGCCAAGCACATGACAAAAGATACACAACAAAAAATGACCACAAAAAAAAAAGCACAATTTATATCAGAGAATAATTGAAACAATTTATTTGTGTATTTATTATAGTTGTGGTGCGAACTCAAGTTGGAGGCTATAACCATCCCATAAGTTGAAAGACGAAAATGCAATCAGAAAAGGAATTTGAATAACGAAGTAGATGATTGTCAAGGTTTGACCTCAGTTCCTTTTAATTGACATGCAAAATGAAATGTTAGACAGTCAGAGGAATCATTTATTAAAATGCTAAGAGTAAAATGTCAGGGTAAATCTCATTCATATTGAATTTTGTATGCGCTAGGTAAGTAATAAAAGTTTCATTGGATTTATTTTTTTTCGTTTTGTAATTTAGATAGAGTTTTATAGATTTTGTTGTAGGTAAATTAAAGTTTAACAGAAATGTTCTGTTAAAATTCATTGTTAACAATGTTATTATAACATTTCCATATTGGAATTGAGTGTTAGTTCGAACTGTTATCTGCGTGCTGTTAACATAGTGTCGTTAGCATTGTGCAGTGATTTTAACATTTGGCTGTTAGATGTAGTGGTAAACTGATCTGATCAAACCGTTTAACAGAGTGTTAACATTCAGCAATTAATTTTTAGCTGATTAGCTGTGCTGTTAAAATTATAAGTGAAATGTTTAAACTCTTAAAATGCTGTGCTGTTAAAATTATAACGGAAAGCCTTGAACTAATAACATTAAAGCTTTTTGCATAGCCATGTGAAAGAGATCTCAGAAAGAATGAGAAATGCTTTTCTAGGTTGATTTATAGTAGTCGTTTACTATGCTTAATACCCACGAACAAACACTATTTAAATGTCTCGGCTATGGTAAATATTTTCATTTAATTTTTTTTCCCATTTTTGTAACGCTGACGTTGTGGCAAACTGTAAATTTTTATGCAACACATACGTGGCAAATGGCGTTGCCAACGTGACGACGACGTACAAAAGTTCTGGCAGCAAAATAAATTTCACACCAGCCCAGCCATCAGCCCATGTGTGCAGGAGGCCAGAGCACAAGGACTCAACCTGCCAGCTCCTGCTCCTGCTCCTGCTCTTGCTCCTGTTGCTGATTCTGTTACTGTATCTCTCTACCTCTATCTCCATCTCTACCACTCTCTCTCTCTCTATATATCTGCTGCTGCTCATGCTCCTCCATTTCAGTGTCAGTGTGTCAAGCAGTGTGCGATGTGGAATAATTTGCAAAATGTCATTATTAGTTTGGATTTTGCGCAGCAGCAGCAGCAAATAAGACGGGGACGAAGAAGAAGAAGCAACAAACCAGCAGGAAGAGTACACTCTAAAAAAAAATGTGTTCCAGTTTAGTTACATTTATAAATAAAAAATTTGAAATAGAAAAATTGCCTTGAATATTAAATTTAAATTAAATAACAAAAAATATTTATAACATTTCTGTAGAATGATATGAGGTAATTTCTCAGTGTATGCGGAAAAAACAGAGTGAAACAGCAACAGAATGCCCGAGCACGTTTCCCAGTTGGATCCAATGCAAACGGAGGCCCAAATGTGGCAAGCTGCTGTTTGATAAGAGTAACACCACCCAAAACCACCACACCACCCATCACCCACTCGTATATCATCATCAAGGCTGTGTGGCAGCAGCTTATTTGTGCGGCATTGTTGCCTTTTTTTATTGTCTACCTGCAGGACACGTAGAATGCCACCGTTTGCTGCCACCGTTTGCTGCCACCGTTTGCTGCCACATGCATAAGCAAACAGAAAGATTGCCTTTACTTAACCCCCGACAGATCCTAACGGAGAACTAAGGCCGTAACATTAAGCAGCCAATGCTATAAATGAAATTAACATATATCTACTTTATACATATATACATACATACATATATATGCGGCCTAATACAATCGAAAGACAAACAGACAGACAGTCAGGTGGGGATAATCCACATGATGGATTGAAGACGCACCTCAAAGAGAAAGGAAAAACCCAGGACAGAAAAACACAGGCTAAGGGAAAAATCAAATGAAATAAAATACAAGAAAAATTGTATTTTAAGTCCACTAAAGTTAATTTAGTGGATAAAGAGCTTCTGTGGGTATTTTAGATATCTTACAATAATGGTTGAATTTATATTCATTGTTATCGGCTGCATAATATATTTAAGCCAATAAGGTTGTAAGCCCATTTCAGCAATAGATAAAAATCAAAAGTTCTTTTCATATTAATGGAATTTTTAAATGGGTTTTCCATAATTTTCTATCGTTCTCAAAGTTATTCTGTGCTTAACATAAATATAAGTAGTAATTAGAAGTGATTTTTAATTTCAAGTCTCGTAATATTTTTCACTCCAGTTTTTCGTGCCATATTTTTTTTCTTTATCATTAATTTCTCTTTGTTGCAGAGCATTCGTAAACCAGAGCTGAGAATTCTTCACAGGTTCTCAAGTTCGTTTCTAATAAAAAGCCAAACTTTTGCTGAGACAACAATAAATGGGAAAAGTCGTTAACTGAACTCGTGCCACATGTGTCATATAAAAAGGAATTGCATTGCTATATAAAACTCTGACAATAACTCATAAAGTTGCAAACGTGTTGTGGTTGTTGCGGTTGTTTAGTTGTTGTTGTTGTTGCAGTTGTTATTGTTATTGTTGGTGTTTATTTGCGGCTGAATGAAAAGGCACGTTTTGCAGACACCTGGTCAACCGAACAGATGATTGACTGAACCATATATGAAATTACACAACATACTAAATGTCAATCAGTCACTCAGTTAGTCAACCAGTCAGCCAATCAGTCAGTCAGTCTGTCAGTCAGTTAGTCAGTTAGTCAATCAACTAGTCAGCAAAGGTGGTTTGGGTTTTGGGGAAATGTGTCAACTTTGGCATCTAATAAAGCTTATGGAGCGCAAAATTGGATTTGCATACATTATTGGTGAACACAAGTGGAAAGCGTAGGAAATAAGCCCAAGTCACATGGAAAATGGGAATAAACACACACACACACACACACACACAAAGACACACACGTACACACAATTTGCTAGCTCAGCAATAGCAGCTCAGTAATGCGTTAATGGAAAATTCTGTTTCCATTTTGGGCTCTCAAAGAAACAGTGGTCGAAAATTATCAAAAAAAAAATTAACTTACTCAAATTTTTATAGTTAACAATAAATGAATTAAGTTCTTGATATGTTGAAAATACTTTGTTCATACAGGTTATAGCATTTTTGAACTTATCCCCAGACATCTTAAATTAGGTATATTTTTTGGGTTTTCTATTGAATAATATTCGAGTTCAGTGTGCTGATAATAATTTTAAGAATTTTCACATTTAAATCTTAAAATTCTAAAGCCTCTGAAAATTTATAAAATTATTATTTAATTTATTTAGTAATATTTTGCAATGCACAGCATTTGTGCTGCATTCTCTGTTTCCAGTTTTTAAAGATGCAAATTTAAAAAGAGGCTCCACCAATTTACTTCAGCACAATATTGAGAAATTTGAACCACTGTGCGATTGGCAGCAATTTTGGAAAATTGGGCCGTAGCATGTTTGGTATGTATTTGGGTATGTTTATATTTGATTGCTGAAAATGCGATTAAATTGAGCTTCGACTTCAAAAGCGACTAAATTCGATTGCCATCTCTGGTAAGCAGAGCATCAGCAGCAGGAGCACCAGCAGTTGCAGGAGCAGCATCAGATTCTGTTCCTACTCCCATTTGGACTTAATAAGAGACGCCTCCATAAATCTCCAAGGTGCAGTTGCTCTGGCTCGTGTGGCGTTGCCATAAATTAAATAAAATCGCACAGGCAGCAAAAGCAGCTCGAAAAAAAATGTGAAAATGCACTGCGCAGTTTTCCACCCACTTCCCTTCCCCCACCTACCCCTCCCAACCACACTCCGTTGACCCCTTTGCGCACATGTCGTGCATTTTAATGGTTTGCGTGTGGTTTGCTGCGCCTAGAAGCCAAAAAGGTCAACGCAAAGCGTCCTGCGTCCTGCGGCCTCTGGGTTGCATGAGATCCTGCGGTCAGCGGCAATGGTTTTAAATTACGACACTGTTGCAAGTGTGTGGTTGTGGCTGTTGCAACAGCAGCAACAGCAGCAGCAACGCCAGCAGCCTCGACAGCCGGAAAAGGATAATAAACATATAATGTACAAGGATAATCTTCGCACACACACACATAAATTATTGGTTTTGTTACATACGAAATACGAAAAACTGTTTGCAAAATTCTATGAAAGTTTGTTGGCAAAAATTTCCGATATGAATTTTAAAGTGGCTCAATGTGGCAAAGTGATATAAATCACGATTTTATATAGACCACATATGTATTTTGTTGTAATAATTTATTATAATTAGAATACTAAAGCTGCTTTCGAATGCCAACAACAATACTGAATAGTAAAAAGTTATTGATAATTTGGTGTTAAAAATAACGACACATTTTAATAAGGATAATCAATTTTTAACTCAAATTTATGAAAGCTTTTTATAACGAAAAATGCACAAAACATTTTTATATCATAACTATTCCACTATTAAAGCGATTTTTACAGGAAACATAATTCTTAAAAATGATTTAGACTTTTAAGTAATACTTAAAATATGTATAAGTTATTCTAGGCTTTATCACCTCATAACTTTAGAATACAACACTTAAGTCTATCTTTAAGTTAAGTTCAACATTCACTTTACAGTTGTCTCATCACATTGGTCTAATTAAAAGCCCGAGCACAATTACAAGGTAATTGAATTATTTAATTTGCATATATATAAAATAAGGAGGGAGCGAGGAAAAGCCAATGAAAGTTGAGTAGCAAAGAGGCGCCACAGTTCTGTGGAAATGTTCCAGTGATCCAATTACGCACAGTAGAGATGTGAAATCTACTCTCCTCCTGCTCCTACTGCATCTCCTCCTCGTCCCTTGCAACATGGCGTATGACCAACAACGCCTTATTAAACAGCGGGCTTCATGAGGCGGCACAAGAAACACGCATTTCGAATATTACAACATTTACTTCATTCGTTTAATAAAAAGAAGAGAACAAAAAATATATGTAAATGAAATCCACTAAACGAATTTTCTTGTAAAACGGTCACACCCAAGCGGGCGGTCATTGAGACACCAAAAGCGGATTAGGGATGGGGCAGTACACTCAGCCAAAAAGAAGAGCAGTAAAGTAAATTAAAAAAGGTAAAATTCTTGAATTAATGAATTAATTATTTGATAAAAAAATTTTAATTGCTTTTAGCTTTGCAAGGTTAGAAAGTTTGTAACGCATTGGAGGAGACGACTAGGACTCCATAAAGGATATATATTTATATTATTTTAAGTATTTAGTATATTTTATGTATATTAAAAACAGTTCACATACGATTCATTTCATTTTAAAAGATCTATTTCTGAAAACCAATCCACACATTTCTGAAATTAAGACAGTGGTTGATTATAGTAGTTAAAACCTTTCAAATCAGTTCCGATATTATTTTAAAAATAATTTGTTTAACTTTAATGAAGAAAATTGTGTTCTAGTAGCATGACAACGCTTTTCGCTGAGTGTAGGGCAACGTTTTTATTCAAATGCCAATGCAAACTGTGGGCGGTCAGCAGAAAATGACAAAATGACGGCGACACATTTTGCATACAATGGAGAGCAATGGGGAGCACTTGACAGCCGCAGGACATGACACACATATACAACTATATATATACTTATATATATATATATATATGTGTGTCTTGCAGAAGGACCACGCGCACTTGGCTTTTCTTTTTGTTTGCCAAACAAAGGGAGAGGATGGGCGGGAGCGTGGGAGGTAAACGACAAGCCATAAATCAATTGACAGTGCAGAAAAATTGTAGAAAATTACTGGATATTTACGGTCAGTGCACACAATGCCAAAGTCGGACAGCGTGGGAGTCCTGGCAACAGCTGTGTTGCATAGACACTTACTTACTTGTCACGCCCCCTGAAACCCACCCACCCATCAATGACATCCTTCAATAGACGTCACCAACAAATGCAACAAGTTTACGTCTGCTTCTCTTGTAATATTTTTTTTTTCCATTTTTTTATATTTTTTTTAGCATCTGTGACACTCAAGGACATGGCTACATTGTTGGCCATAATTACACATGTTTCATCTGCTGAGTGTGTTGATGTGGGTGTGTGTAAGTGTGTGATTGTGTGTGCCACATGTCGTAATAAGTGCCTCTTCAATGCACCGTGGAGCAATGATAATGCTATATATCTTTTCCATGAAATTACTTTTACAGAATATTCTTCTTAATATGAATGTGAATATAGAAATGATTACAAATTTAAGAAATTGTTCCCTTGTGAGCAATTAAAAGTACACTCTGATATTGAAACAACAAGAAATTATGTTAAAGACTTTTTGTCAAGGTATGTGGAGCATAATATATCGTATAAATAGTGATTTAATTAGGATAGCTTAGCTTGATCAAGTATATATATATATGTCATTTATAGAATCGCAGACATAATCTTCTATGCGTTACAAACTTCACAACAGAATCAGTATACCTCTACAAAGGCATAAAAAGGTCTTAGGCTAGTTGATACACAAACCTAAGCACGGGTCACATATTAATTACCTAAGACATAAACCAAATATGTTAAAAATAACTATAGTTGTGTATTAAAATTGTAATGATTCCATTTTGGCTTACGGTCATTAACTAGTTGTGCAACCAGTAACTAAGTTTAAATGTTATCTAAAACAAGAATTTTCGAGTAATAAAATCCGTTTAGTTTTAAATTCACATTTGCACATTTTTCACCGAGCATCACTAATTAAAGCTGAATAAAGTTTCGCATAATATGATCTCATATGGGCTGCATTTGTTGTGGGGCTAATTAAGAGGCCACCAACCCACTGTGCCACATCAATAGCACAACGTGGGTTAAAACTGTCAACAGCAAACGGCCAATGCTTTTATGAACTGTGCCCCGCCTGTCACTCCCTCACTCCCCCACACTATTTGCCCTGGCTATTATGGCCAAGTCCTGCTGTGCACTGTTGGCAAGTGAAAGAGAAATTGGGACGGGGGGGAAAGGAATGGGGGCATGGGCAATGATATTGTGTGCCTGTGTGCATGTAATTATTGTGTCAACTGAGGTGAGTGAGTGTGTGTGTGTAAGTGTGTGTGCGTGTGTGTCAGCAAAAGAGACAAAAGCCAAAAGCCAGATGCCTAGAGTGTGTGTGTGTGTGTTTGTTTGTGTGTGTGTCTCGTCCTTAGCCAGTTTGTTTATGGCTCGAACTAGACTCATAATTGCATTGTTGCCCGCTGTAATTACTGGCAAACATGCAGTTAATTAAAATCATTAAAATGCCTTTGAGCCAAAACAACAGATAGTAGCAGCTGCCACAGAAGCACCTCCACCTACTCCCCATCCTCCTGCTGCTGGTGTTGCTCCTGTCAACCAACTGGAATGGCCAATGGAATAGCTGGAATGTGGAACGAGGAATGGGGCACAGCCTGTCGACTGCTTTAATTTTCCAACACACGCCAGCCAAGTTATATATTTTATATAAATTTAGAAGACTACGGATAAAAAATATATATATGTAAAATATAAGAAAATATAATTTCAATAATATAAAAATGAATATAAATTTTAGATAAAGCTATTTGTCTCCTCATTTAAGTGATGCTCTTAACTATTTAACTCATCAACACAGCATGATAAGAGTTAAAAATAATTGTATTAAATGAATTCCTTCAATTTGCAATTCATTTTATATTAATGAGATTTAAGCATATGGCCAAATGATAGGGTAATTTAATTTTTATTTGTTTTTAAATCTTCTATTAATTTAAGTATCTTGTGACTAGCTAAATAACTTAAATGTATGCAATTTTGTAGCGCTGGCATAAATAAATAAATTAAATAGTTTAGGTCTTTTGTCATTACTATTTACTATACCATATGCAGATCCATTAGTGCCAGGCAGTAACTCAAATAAACTGGCAACAAAGTCAACTACCAGAACGAAAAAAACCCCCTTCTGTAAGACCCCTCCCCCGTTCCTTCGGTCGTCTGGCATGTTTTGTAGTCGCTTTATATTCGCAGTGATTTGAGTTGGCTAATAGATTCATTTTGATTAATGTATTTCACTGCAAATATTGTGCACAAATGATTGAAGTTTGCCTGTTAAGCCAACATTTGTTGTCGACACGGCACAAACATGTAAATGTCAGAAAAACAAAAATATACTATAAATCAAATAGGTCGTCACAAAGGCATTGTACTAGTTTTCTTTAGCACAGAACGCTCAATATTGAATCAAGCCAAAGGTTAAAAACATTTGTGCAACGCAAAAGTTAATTTAATAAAATGAAAGTAGTTTAACGACAGTAATTTTCAACTGAAAGAAAATTCAACACTGAATGGGCTTATAAAAGTAAGGAATTTACTTAGTTAAATTAGTCAAAGGATCGCCTAACTTCTGTTTTACAACACTGAATACTGAAAATTGTTGTCACTTAAAGCAGAAGGCTTCACAAACCTGAAATTGAATTAATAAAAGAATTAATAAATATTATTGTACAAGACTAAAAAGGTTAACTGCTTTTTCACAAAAAGAAGAAAAATAAATATATTATTAAGTATTGTTAAGCACTGAATTAGTGTACAGCACTACGATAAAAATAAGTTTAACCAAAGAAAGTTAATTATCTGTTTCACAACACTAACTTACAAAAGTATTGCTTTCGCATACGGCAGAGCAACAAAGGGTCTACCACAATTTCCATTACAGACTAATGGGAAAACTATTCCAATAATTATTTTGGGCCTAGCTATAAAGTTCCACATTAATCCAAAACTTGAGACCGAAATCGAAGATATAAAACATGTTGAATGTTGAATGAGCATCATCATTGCCAAAGTTGATTACAAATACAATGTTGTATTCATGGCCAGCATTCCCATAATTAATGAGTTCAGTCTGGGCATTCCTGAAATTTCAGATCTTCTTCAGCATTTGTGGGTGTGGCAAGGATTGTCCTCCCATTGTTTTCTGTATCAACGTTTGCAGCTGTTATTTTATTCAAACGCTTTGCCATCGACTAATTTGGGCACGTGCTAGATATATTCTCTCTCTGTGTGTGTGTGTGTGTGTGTCCTTGGATGTCCTGAGATGTAAGCCTCGAGTGTGGCAAGTGTCCTGGCCCTGGCAATCAAATATGTACCAAAATGTTGGTGATTGAAAGCGACGCCTGACCAGAAACGCAATTACAAATTTAACGACCACTGAATATGAAAAGGTGCCATAGAATTTTTAAGTATTTTCCGAACGTATTTCCCCCCAGACACATTTTAATTGTCGAATAAATGTTGCGGAAATAATTCGCAGCGAGAAAATTGAAGAAAAAGCATTAAGGAAGCTTCAGTTGATGGGGGAAAAAGGAAACGACTCAGAAAATGTGCAACGTCAGCAGGGCAATAAAGGAAACAGCAGTTGAAACAAGTGATTAAAAAGATGAGGAGTGGCCCAGAGAGAGATGGCAAACATAACAAAGAGAGAGACAGAGAGAAGCAGTGAGAGAGACGGAGAGAGAGTCAGACAGAGATGCAGTAAAGAAAAGTAGATGGAACTGAACAAAGTATCAAATGACATACGAAACTGGATGAGCTAAGATGATTTGAAATAAGCAGTTGAATGTAATAAAAAAGGAAAAGTGGAAAAGCGGAGACCCTCAAGATGAGAGGACAAAAATTGCGATGGAGTATAAAGAGGGGGAGTGGGTGAGAAGAGCAAAGGGAAGACAGTTGACAGGTGAAGTGGAAAAAGAAAGTAACAGATGATACTTTTACCAGTTAGGATGATTAGTTGGATTGCTATCAAAAGAAAATGAGAGTTGAAATCAGAAATAGATAGCCTTGAGATAAATGAGTAGCCTAAATGGGATTGAAAATATAAAATATAGAAAGATTATTAGTTGAATGAGATTTCAATATCGTTCAAGATTAGTAGGATCTTCTTTAAGATTGCAGCTATCGATTTTTTGAGATAGTCTAAATAGTCAGATTTTCCTAGTTTATTCAAATACAACCAAATTCAAATGCTTTTCATTCAATCATCCACAGTTTGCTTAAAGCTTAACAATGACAATTTCCAAGATGTACATTTTTTTACAGGTTTCTAAGGAATTTCCCAGCTTAAGCTTAACAGATGCAAAGTTATTCCACGACTATTTCAAGGATAGACATTTTTTTTAGCGGTTTCTCGAGCAACTTAACAGATTTTATTTTATTTATTAACATCCTTTTTGCTTTCATTACCAGTTTTAGGTTATTGCCCCGCCTTGTTTGCTGGATCATTAAAGATGGCTCAGAGCTGATTGTAAGGAAAACAAGAAACAAGCATAAAGTGAAAAATAAAGCCACGTTTATGAGGCCCCTCGTGCTGTTAGCTGTTAGCTGTTTTTGGTTATAGCATCGTTTTTATTTCCCAGCTGGGGAGCTGTGAATATCCAAAATGGTTGAGAGCTCTCTTTTTTGCCTGCTGCCTGTTTTACTCATATTTGTTGTTGGCCAGGCCAAATTGATGGCAAACAGTATTTGGGGCAGCTGATGGTTGTTGTACTGGTGTTGGCTCATTTTGGCTTTTGGCCATGTGGTTGCTGTTGCCATCGTCGTCGTCGTTTTTGCCTCACTCTCTGTCGTTTTTTGGCAAATGAAAGGAAGCTTTTAGCAGATACTTTACGCAAATCCCATGAGAAAACATTGGCCCACTTGCAAGATGTCGAAGAGAAAAATAAAACAAAAAAAAACACAGCCAGGCGAACGTGCATCATTAAAAGTTAAAAAAGGATTTTCAACGGATTTGCCAGTTTTCCTGTCTAAAGACACAAACAGAAGCCATCAATTTGCATATATGAGCAAGACGCAAAAGTGTTTCACACTACGCCGTAAAAAATAGCTAAAAATAGCGTGTCGAATCTTACATATCCTTGTCGAATAGAGTTCAACTTATATTAAGTATAATTTAACAAATCGACACATTTTTCCTATGGGACTTAACTGATGTTCTTTAGTGGATGTTGAACGCATATTAAAAATGCTCCACTTTCACGTTGTTTTCATTATACTATGATACCGAAGGTATAATAGTATATTCGGCTTGCTGTCCTTAGATATAGAGACTTGCAACTTGAAATAAATACTTGAAAGTACCCTCAAAAGTTAAAGTGTCAAGGTTGGAGTCCTACGTCCACTAGGGAGCTAGAAAATCGCTAAAGCCACATATCTCCCACAATTTTATGGATACAGTCACTACTTTTGTTTGGTAGGTTTCCCTTCAAAGATCGACATACAAAGTTATGACATTTTGAAGGTTCGACCTATGCCCATATGCCGATTTTCGGACTATAATTTTGACTTATGTTCTGACCAAAAATTACGTTTTCAACTCGTAATGTACGATTGATCTAGGGGCCAAACCATGATTAAAAAGCCCTTGCTTTTGGAAATGCGTTGAGATTTGACGAAGTTATGTCATTTTGAAGGTTCGACCTATGCCCATATGTCGATATGCCGATTTTCGGATTATAATTTTGACTAATAATCCGACCCAAAATCACCCTTTCAACTTTAAATGTACGATTGATCTAGGGGCCAAACAATGGTTAAAAAGCCCTTGCTTTTGGAAATGCGTTGAGTTTTGACGAAGTTTTGGCGTTTTGAAGGTTCGACCTATACCCATTTGACCATATGCCGATTTTCGGACTATAATTTTGACTTATGTTCCAACCCAAAATAACGTTTTCAACTTTGTACAATTGATCTAGGGGCCAAACCATGATTAAAAAGCCCTTGCTTTTGGAAATGCGTTGAGTTTAGAGGCAATTATGGCATTTTGAAGGTTCGACCTATGCCCATATGTCGATATGCCGATTTTCGGACTATAGTTTTGACTTATGTTCCGACCCGAGAAGAAGAGCTTATTTGTTTTGTACTTTTGCTCCGTGTAGCTGCTTGGGGAGCTGACAAATATTTCTATTGCTCTTTCTGCTAAAAGCATTTTTATCTGCTAAAAATATTCTGATATCTTGTTTGTAATTAAGCTTAAATTGTTGTAGTAGAAATAGTTATATACGCTTTATAAGTAGACAGATATCGATTCTCTTATTGTTGCTGATCAAATGTATATATATATATGTTATATATATTCCTCACAGATGCTTCCTTCAGCACAATACACTTGTCGTACACCACTTGCCAAATGGGGTATAAGAACTGAGCTCGAGACTCGGTTGTGACTGTCAAGTAGTCCGCATAGTTGTCGCACCCACTGTCGCTCACCGAGTCCTTCTTGCGTCCTTGCGCCCTTCTCTCGTTGTCCTTGAGTTGTGCTTTGGCTCTAGCCTTTGTTTTGCTTAAGCTTGGGTCATAGATTAGCCAAATGCAAGCGCTTCCTACCACCTTTTTGCACCTTCCCCACTCGACCCGTCCTTGCTTTGTGCTGGCATGCAAGTAAGCCAGTCTAAAACCGCTCAGACCCCACCCCTCACCTCACCTACCCCTGTCATTGTTTTTTCCATTTTCGTGCACCCTTCAAGCTAAATATTTCGCCTTCTTGAGTTTTTATGAGCTGCTCAAACTTGGCTCATTTTCTGTTCTTGTTTTTCTTTTTTGTGTTATTACTTTTTTTTATATTTCTGTTTTTTTTCGCTTACTTACACCTGATGTTTGGCTTATTTTTACCTGCACTTACTTTCGCTTTTGCTGCCTTTCTCTCTCTCTCTCTCTCTCTCCTTGTCTGTCTGTCTCTTTCTTGCCTTGGGGGACATTGAGTAATGACGTTGATGGCGCTTTGAGGCCGCTTTTAATGAGTGTCGAGCTCTGCTCTGAGGCTTTGTACAGTTGGCAATTGGAATTGGCATTGCTTGTGCAGCACCAAAAATTAAATCCTGTTTGCCCACGATTTAAGCCAATTAAAAATCCTTGGCTTTGCTGACATTTTCTCCAGCGTTTTACGTAGCAATAATGTTGATGAGAAATAAGTCTGTAATTAATTATTGCTAATAAGTAGAATCTCAAACAACTCTACCGATTAAGATTCAGAACCGGAAACAGTTAAGCTCCATATTTTAAAGTTAACTTTCTTTAAATTCGGAAAATTATTAGAGAAATACATATTACAATTTACCAAATATATTAAAGTTTTAAACAGAGCACATAATCATAATATAACTAAAAGAAAATTAAAATTATAACAATAACTCAAACTTGTGATTTTATTTAGTTTGTCAACTCTATATTTTAAAAGTGAGCTTTTCACTTAAGTAGAAAATTTTGCAGTTATGAATTCCCTGTGGAGCATACTTTTTAAATAATGTTAAAATCTATTTGAAAGTGCCGTCGAATGGCGCAAAAAGTACACTGCAATAAACAGAAATAAAACAGTCATAAAACAGCGGAAAGGAAGTGCAGCCATTTCTGGCGCATCCTGCAGGCAGCCAGCAACAACGAACTTCCTGCTGCTGCCCAGGCCAGAAATTGTACAATTTCGCTCCGTGGACAAACAAAAGCGCTGCCAGGATGTGGCCAAACAGGGACGGGGGATTGGGGTTGGGGTGTGGGGTTTGAACAGGACATTTGCAGGAAGAGCAGAAGACGACCAACAAAACCAGTTACAGTTACTATTACCAAGTTTTATTTGCTGCATCTATGGCTTAATGCTTTTAACGGGTTGGGTCAATAGATTTGGCAGAATCTTACCCCTTACGCCTCTTCCTTTGCTGACCAACAAATCAAAGAGCGGAAAACTTTTATTTTGCAACTTTTGCGGCAAGTCGAATTCCAAGTCGAGACGGCCAACGCCCAATGTCTTGGGACCCATAAATAAGAGGCAAATTGCATGCTTGGCTGGGCTCAAACGGGCGCATCCGAGGGACCACTCCAGCTCTAAGCCCCCCCAAAAACAGCAACACCATCTCCCATTGGACAGCCCCTAAAATTGATGACTTTGTAGTTATTGCAAGGCTGTATTAAAGTGAAGCTCCCTTGAGCATTTCTTGAACGAACGGCTTAAAATTATTTGTTTATTTATTTATGTATTTAAAATCTACTAAAGTCACTCGACATGAATTATTACAAAAATATTAAAGATATTTAAAAGATATCTGTCTATTGCAATAATTACGGAGTACTCAAAGCGGTTCATGGAAGGAACAATCAGTTGAACATCGTTTAAGATAATGTGGAAAGAAATAACGAGAAAGTCTTGAGGGAACAGAAAAATTAATTTGGCTAATCAACGCAACGGAATCAATTTCAGCATTTAGCAACTTAACTACAACAATAACACATAGAATAACAGGACGATTAGCTAAGGAGGAAGGCTCGCCCTTGTAGTTCCCATGAAGCGACCCTAGAACTCCTTCTTGACCCATTCCAAGAGCTCTCCTTAGACTAACCCCTCTTCCTAGACTTCTATCTATCTCTCCGACCTTTGGAGAGACCCCTCCTAGACCTTCTCCCTCGCACCCTCCCCAGAATTCTCTATTTAGGCATTAATGATTTCGTTAATGGCCCCTTGAGCTCACCCTGCAATTATTCCAGCCTATTGCATGCTCAGTGTTTCACTGATTTTTCACCACAATTAACAGGGAATTTATTGTCCAAGGGGAATTGTGGGGCCCGATTTCAAATGCAGCTAAAATTGTGCAATCGCTGGCAAATCGAATGCCACAAAATGAATTCCATTTGCGTGGTTGAGTGAATGCATTTCCAGCCACAGAATATTTTTACAATTTAATTAAATGTTTTTAGCTTTGATTATCCATTTGGAGCACATCAATTGGGAATTCAGATTGCGTTTTGGAGGCTGCATTTTTGGAATATCAAAATTAGGCTGGAAACAGTTTGGGTTTTGGCTTTTAAGAGAAGATGAAAGGTTTGTAGAATGAATGAAGTATTGATTTTTCAAAGAGTCCCTTCATATTTCCAAATAAATCCTTTTAACAGATTCCTTAAAGTATAGATGCCTTAAGGAGATTCCTCAAAGTATTTTCTAAGGAGATGCCATAAACTGATTCCTTAAATAATTTCTTTTTAGTATATCTAAAGAGATGCCTTAAACAGACTCCTTAAAGTCGTTATTTTACCTATGTAATTAAAGTGGCTGCCAGCTGGCCGAGAGTTTCTTAACATTCCAAGTGCTTATCCAAGATTCATCAAAGCCTCCCCGAAGTGTGCTATGTGCTATGTGAATATCCATTTGTATCTTTTATACTTGGACATTTGCCTGGGCAACCAGAATAGTCGACTGGGGGACACAGGACACACCGAGGCATGTACTCAATTGCCAACAATAATAAACATTATTATGACCATGTCCACGAGCACTTTATGCTGACTGCGAGTCTCTTAACGCAGCCACGGACTTCTTGCAGTGCTCCACGTCTCGAGGACTCGGAGCCGGTGCCGGAGACGGAGACGGAGACGGAAGAGCCGGACGAGAATTTGGCATAAAGTTTCATGATGCTAAGTGGATGATTATTTGCGATTACACGACAGCAAGTGGGAAGCTGATGCTAATGCTGAAGATGAAGCTAAAGCTGAAACTGAATCTGAAACTGAAGCTGATGCTGCTGCTGAAACCGCTGCCGGAGCCGCAACAAATCCTTGAAACGAAGGACACAACCACACATGGCTGCCTCTTTGTGTGTAATTTAATGAAGGTAGCCGGGCATTGGGCACAATGAGAGACCTACACTCAGAAAAATAAATGAAAGCAATCGAGAAAACTAAGTTTTCTATTCGCAAAACACTAGTTGCATATTTTGTATACATTTTCTATATTTTAGTCTAAATAACACAGGTTGAAAGTATAATTATTTTTTAAAGCAGGCGATTTAAAAAAAAAATACTTATTTTTAAAACGAGTTTTTAACTCAGGAGAACATCTTTTTTGTCTACCAAGATACTCGACCTAAACTAATTAATCCCACAGTTAATGTCCTTTTTTTTAAATAAAGTAAAGTTTATCTAATCTTAAAATAACCATTAATTTTGCTTATAAACATAAACTTTTAAGAGCATCTTGTGTAAGCTAAAAAAATCTTTACTTAACAAAAAATATTTTTTTAATGATTGATTTTCATTTAAGAACTAATTACTTAAGTATTTTTTAAAGCAAATATGTTATTCTTATTTTAATGTATTTACTATTACTTAGATAAGTTTTTGACTCAATTATTAAATGTGACAGTAATTATATATATTATATATAAATTTATAATGGCGTGGCGAAAAAATATCGAACTAAATTTCTCTATTGTTTTCTTTCAGTGTAAAGCAGGACAAAGTTAACGACGACAACAGAGCAGAGCGCGAGCAAAGCCAATACAAATATGCGGGGCAAACTGCGTCGGTTTTAACGGCACTCTTCTCTGGACACCACCTCACACCCCATCGCTGTTCGCAAACCACCTCCACCCGTCTGACCAACCAAAGTGAGCGCTTTATGTGCAGGCACTTTGTCTGGTCCTGCAATCCAATAGCCAGCAGCATCTCTATCAGCATTCAGCATCCACATCCACATCGGCACAACAGCATCGGCATCCGCACCGTGTCCTGCCGCTGAGGGTTGTGATTATGTGTTAATGGCCAGAATACGCGTTTTTATATTGATCGGCCAAATTGGCTGCTAACAATTGATATATGGCTGGCAATTACAAGAACACGCATTACTCACAACTCTTGACCCCCATTGAAGGGTCCCCGAAAAGCAGCAGAGACAAACTGGCTCATAAATGCAACTCGTAAATCTTCTTTTCTTCCTTTTTTTTTATTTATCTTTTCTTTTCTTTGTTTTTTTTTTTTTTGTTGCCAGCACCAAAAGCCATAAACACAAAATGGAACTATTCGTTTTGTGCCGCTGACGCAACGGGCAATTTGCCCCAAATAAGGATGCAGCTTTATGTTGCAAGCAGAGAGAAAAAAAAAAAAAATTGAAGTCACGATTTCGTTCCACTTTTGCTATTCAGCGACTTTTGAAAGAACTTTAAAGTTATGCAGAATTTTAGCTTGGAAACTTTAGTTTTCTAACTATTAATGCAGCATGTGAAAATGCTTTGTTCATAATTTAATACAGCTTTTCTTTTGACAACTTTTGTGAAGAAGTTTGGGAGCTATAGATTCAAAAGTTAATGTATAAAATATATATATTTAAGTAATAGACTGTAAATCTTAAGGGTCTACAGTATATTTATAAGGACATCTAGTTTAATTGAAGGATGTTCGACCCTAAATTAAAAGGTCTACATTATTAACAGCTAAGATATATATATATATATATATATATATGTCTCCGATAAATACACTTAATTATGTTCAGCTGTCAACTGTTGCCAAGTTATTTCGCATCGATTTTCTGTGCCTGCAAAAGACAGTTTCACTAATAAGAAAAAAATATATACATACATATATAAATATATATATGTATATATACAGTGTCTCGAAGCATAATTCGAGCAGTGCCTAGCAAAAAATTGAATTACCTGCCATAAACTCATTATTCAATATTTTTCAAAAATTCCAAAGAACCATGGCAGGTACATTTATTAACCACAAAAATGAATATATGACCCTAATAAACTGTGGTTTTTCCACCTGCTAGGTAGGGTTATGCAAAAAAGTACCTCTTTTTATGGTCGACGCATGTTTCGAACAGTTACATTATGGACACCTGGGTGCCATAAATCCTGGATTTTTACCTAAAGTTGAATATTTTCGGTATAAATAGACCAATCCTCAGTAGTCAGTTTAGTTTTTTCCTGCATTTCGGGTGCAACGAGCCAACAAGGACTATGGGCAAACGGACTACCATTGATCAAGGGAAAATCATCCTGGAACACTTAAAAAGCGGATATTCATATCGCCAAATAGCTAAAATGGTCAATCTAAACACCTCAACTGTATTCTACATCATTTGAAGTTTCGCCGATGAAAATCGGACAGAGGACAAGGGCGGAATGGCACCAAACCCGATTTTCACCGAGCAGGACGAGCCGAGGATCATCAGGAAAACAAGGGGAAATCTTAAGCTATCGGCTCAAAAACTGACTCAATAGGTGCAGGATGAAATAAGGAAAAAGTTCAGTGTGGGAACTGTGCTCCAAGTTTTGCGCAACCATGACTTTAATGCCCGAGAACAACGGAAAAAGAAATTTGTTAAAGCAAAAATATGGGGTCTAGGATGGCGTTCGTCAAAATCCACTTGGACAAGGATTTGGAGTTCTGGAACACATTCATATTTGAATTTGAGTAGAAATTTAACATTTTTGGCTCGGAAGGACGGAATTATATGTGGCGACACTCCAATACTGAGCTGAGCCCCAAAAACTGAAAGGTAACAGTCAAGCACTGCGGAGGAAGTGTCCTGGTATGGGCATCTATCTCGGCAGCCCGCGACTGAAATTTTGTGATTATTGAAACAATAATGGACAGGACTGTGTACTTTGATATACTAATGGAAAATTTACTACAAAGTGCCGAGAAACTGGGAATCTCCCACGTACTTTCCGGTTCTACCAGGACAACGACCCCAAGCATAAGTCCGGAATAGTACAGTCATGGCTTAGATCGAACTGCCCCCACATGATAATTCCACCGGCCCAGTCTCCGGATTTAAATGTTATTCAAAATTTTTGGGCTCAGTTGGAAAATAACATCCGGAATCGCAATATATCCTGCAAACAGGATGTCCAAAATGCTCTGATGGAGGAGTAGAGCAGGATTAGTCCAAAAACTATCCGGAACCTGGTATCTTCCATGAATAATAGGTTAAGGGAAGTTGTTAAGGCTAAAGGAAATCATACTAATTATTAAAATCCTTATTTAAGCTTTCATACGTAAAATATTTCACATTTTTTAAAACTGCTCGAATTATGCTTCAATATTTATTTTGGATATTTTTTCAGTTTTTGAATAATTTTAATTAATTAATGAATATTTTAATAAAAACTAAATTTTCTTTTCAAATGTGATATAACATTAAGCAAATTGGCATTTAAGCATTTTGCGTTTTTTTTCTTTGTTTAAACTTTATAGCACTTTCAATTTTTTGCTAGGCACTGCTCGAATTATGCTTCGAGACACTGTATATATATGTATATAACTGTGGCAGAGACGTTAATTTAAGAAGAGTTCCTTTTACGGCTGCCGATAATAAATCTACGTGAAGTTGTTAGAGCGAGACGCATATGTAAAGAGGGTGCAGAGAGTGTGAGAGAGAGAGAGAGAGGGGGAAGATGACCAGCTGTTCAGTGTTAAGGTAAAGTCTGAAACGGAAACGGAAACGGATGCCGTGCGCAAACAGACTCGAAAATAAACAGACAAAAAAAGGCAGAAAAAACAGCTAGCAAAGGCACAACGACTATTAGCTACACTTGTTATTTAATAATAAATAAAATTAATTATTGTTTACTGATAAAAATCTGATGTCAATATAGTCTTTTACTTAACCTAAAATAAATGTACATAGTCAGCTAGCTACATATATAGATTAATAAATTCTCACTTAACAACAAATACAGAAGAACCTCTGATGGGACAATATAAGAAAGAAGTAAAAAGGACTCAATCGACAAAGCTCGACTGGTCGACTTGGATTCAGGGTAAGCAAAGTATCTATTAACTTTTTAAAAATCCACACTCTACATACATATTTATGTATGTATGTATATAACCATGTGTGTGTGTATTCATGTGTATTCAGAAAATGCTTCCGCTTGCAAATGTGTAATTTGGTAAAAATAAATAAGCATTTTGACGACATGTGTCTCCACCGATCGTTATAAAATGACATTATACAAACATAACTGTGATTTTTATTGAATCGATTCTTATCGATATGAGCGGCTATTATCGATAAAATTAACTGAACCTGATCTGAATATGGTATACGAGATCTTATATAACCATTTTTGTTTCATCTTTACGTAATATATTCTATAAGCCTGTTACATACTATTGGCCAACTTCATTATACCCATTTGCGCCCATTTTTAATGTGTTTAGTGTATAAAAACAGAAAAAGAATAAAACCCAAGAAAAACGGAAGCTCAAGTTCAGACAGCGTGACCAATAACTAACTAAGGTCCATGTGCGCCATGTTTCTTTGCGCGCACCTTCCGCCGAAAAACTTCTCATTGTCCTTCTCTCTCTCTTTCTCTATCTCTCTATCCCTCTCTCACACACGCTGGTTTTTATTATTCTCTGGTACGCTTTACGGCATTTGGTAAGACTATAAAAGCAAAGGAGACCTGCAAAAGCACAGCTTGATTTATGCAGGGCATAGCCTGGTTTTGGGGGGTTGGTTTTCCAGGAGGGATTTGTAGCAGGCGTCACGGCTAGTTAAGGAGCAAAAGTTTTCAATTAGCTGCTCGATGGTCTTTGTTGTTGCCAAGCTTCATTAGCCGCTGATTGATGGAGGGATGGTGGAAATGGGCGTTCTTGGAAAATCAGGTATCGTTTAGCGAGCCAGCTAGAATGTACTTAAAACAAGTTTGTAGTTTGGTAATCTAATAAAGAGTTGAGCTGTGTAAAAGAAGCTTAGAAACTGTTTTCTAATACAGTGGAAAACGGGTTAATGAGAAATTTATGCAATTCGATTAAGAATCTTCAACAATAAGCTGAAAATATTATTTTGCGTATACTTTTTATCTCATCTCATCTCTTTTATAAAACTTTCTAAACATTCTTAGAAATTTGTATGTATTTTAAACATTTTGTCAGCTTAAGAAACAAGTCACCACCACAACACAATCCTTTCCATCGCACAAACGACAATTGTATCTTAAACAAATTGCTTGTCAACAAAACATTTCTGAAAGTAAATTTTCATGTTGTGTTTTTATTCTGCTAAGAAAAAGTAAAAGAAAAGCCCAATCCATTTACTTATGTAAATAAGTGTGTTATTTGGGTTTTCGAAGCCGCAGACGAGTTGAGTTTTCACTTTGAGTTCCGCTGCCTCTTCCTTTTACCGGATATCGACTTGAATAATATAAGCAATTTCCGCTGCTTTCCAAAAAATTATAGCCCTTAAATGCCACATGAAGCCTATTCAGACGAAAGGAAGCAAACAGTTGGTTTGGGTATCTAGGGTGAATTCCTTCTGGCGCCCCTAATATTTATTTGTACAAGTATTTATATATATATATATCTATATACATATATGTATGTGTTTGCACGTGTGTTTGTGTGTTTTTGTATTCGGAGAATGTTATGTATACAGAAATTAGCATAATTACAGCAGCCAACCCTTTTACAAAAGGCCCTCAATAAATGTGTCGCCTGGAGGTAAGGGGAGTAAATGGCTTGAGAGGGTGGAGGTGTGGAAGTGGGACAGGATTGGAATATTTGTGTTCTGTGCAGGTGGGCAGGAAGTTGTCGCACACACTAAAAAAAATGCAACTATTCCAGAATTTTATTTGGGCTAAAACGGAGTCAATATTTACAAATTTTACTATTTAAATTAAAGTTATATATATTCTTGATCAGCATAGATAGCCAAGTTTCGATTTCTGTCTGCCTTTTCTAATAGATTTTTTCTACACAATCAGTTTAATTTTTAAAAATGCTTATTAAAATCCATGGACCAAAAGATAGTTAGTGATATTTAAAAATCCGCAGATAACCACCTGTAGGTAATAGACATATTTAAAATAAGAAATTTAATTTGCATTCAGCCTAATATTTTTTTTAAGTGTACATAACTTTAGGCCGCAGGCAACAATGTACCAAAAACGAGAAAGAACGACTTAGGAACGACTCTTAGGCACGCCGAAGATTAAATATCCTTGTAGAGCGGACTCAATTCCTTAATGCAAAAATATATCTTTTTGAAATATCATCAAGATAACTCTAAAGCTGAGTTACTACTTCGCATAAATTCAGATGGGCATGTCAATATCGAAAATATATGTATATACCTTATTGTCTGCCTTAATGCATTACAAACTCACAACCAAATACCCCCTTGAAGAAGGGCATAATAAACACACCCGCCTCGCAAGCAATAGCGGCAGCTCAAACCTCTTGGCATCATAATAATTTCGTTGGGTTTGTTTTTTGGATCCCTGATGAAGGTACTACAAACCGAAATCCTCTTGCCGCCCTCTTTTGGATTTTTGGCCAGATGAGTGTGGGCCAAAGAGAAACAGAGCCGAACCCAAACTTAAGGCTAAACCGCAGCACAGCAGCTGCTGCTCATCAAAATTGTATGGACTAACTGGTGGTGGCTGCAGGGGAGAAGTGGGGGTTTTCAGACGGCGGAAGGGAGATGAAAGATGGGTTTTTTTTTGTGTGGTGTTTGCCACAGCAAAAGTAAAACCAAACAAAGCATGCCAAAAATTATCTCGGTCACTTTTCAAATGCACGCACACTTAGAAAACAAACCAGAGAAGAGCTCTACAAAACCAACCACCATCCCCTACCCCTACCCCTACACACACACACGTAGTGAATACACCCCCACTTAAGAGCAACCCAAAAAAAAAAACTCAACCCCCCATTGAACCCACATCCTTAACAGGGTCAATGGTCTTGGCGCCCATACTACAAAGCCAGGCAACACTTGAAAGTTTTATGTGTGTACACACTCTTTGTTGTTGTTTTAAGTTGTTGCGGCAGTCGAGTTGACAACACTGTTTACCTAATGTACCGTTAAGCTGCACACTTAATGCCGTTATCATTCGTTTTTTTTCTGTTTTTGCTCTCTCATCTTTTGTCATTGTCTTCCATGAGCCATGCAAATTATTTTCATAATTCGTTTTCAAGTGTATTTTTTGGAAAGGGGCACTAAAAAACGGAGTTAAAGCTTTTTCCATTAGTCAGCTTAAAAATTGTAAGCCTTTAGCTTTAGAGTTGATATAAATGTTGTTTGCAGTTTCAATTAAGTTTGAGCGTAATTACTAAATAAATATATGGATAAATTCAAAAACTAATTAAAATGGAAATGAAAAAAAAAATATTTGTAATTAAATTGTTTTTATTTTTAAACTTATTAAATAGAAAATTTTTAAATATATAAAATATTACTTCTTAAAGCCTTCGAAACTTTCACTTTTTAATAATTTGTTTTCAAACAAAAGACATTTGACATAAAATTCAAAATTGCTAACAATTCTTACCCGGAATTCATTCATCCTCTGTAATAATCGCGCATCGAAAATTCAAATATGCTGGTCTCATATTGTTCCATTTGCACGAAAACAAACTTTCGCCTCATCAAACTTTTTTAATTTACAACAAGAATGTGCGCATAACAATAACAAACGTAGAATCATAATAACTGCAAAACTTTATAAGCTTTTTATTTTAGTTTTTTAATTAAAATAAATAGTATAAATTGAAACAGACGCGACCATAATTTAAACAAAATGTGTGTGTGTTGGATTGTTGCAAACATTTTTAGTTTTTACCTTAAATATGTGAAAAATGAAACCTTCAACGAAAAAGGATTTCATTGCCGTTGGCCGTTGCAATGCAGCTATGTTACCTTGCCAACGAGTAAGGACGTTTGGAGCAGCAAAAAAATCCTTGACAGCAGCCAGCAGCAAACGCATGCCACGCCCGTAGCTGCCCCTTCCGACACTTCCCCTACAATTTTGCAGGTTAAGGTCACCTCGAACCCAGAGCCGGGAAACTGAACCACACTCTCTCTCTCTCTCTCTCGCTCGCTCTCTCTATCTCTTTCTTTTTCTCCCCCTCTCTCTCTCTTTATGCTGCAGACATATCCGCACTAACAATGGCAATGAATTGCAAGCAGGCTGGTAGAAACACATACCATGCCTCCGCCTCCGCCTTCCCCTGTGCCCAACATCCTTGACGTTTAGCCGTAAACGGATTTATTGCAAGCGCCGAGCGCATCTGTTTTCGCCTTGAAGCGCCTTTCAAGGCAATCGTGTGCCTTGCACATGTTTATGTTCTCATTAGTTTGAAATCCAACATATTTCGCTTCACTGTCAAGCATAAGACGATAAAGCATTTTTCTCTTTTTTCTTTTAATTTTACTGCTCTTTTACGTATAACTATAGACATGACTATAGACTATATAGCTATAGCGCTGTGTCGCACTTACAAATGCAGCTGAAACAGCGCAAAAAAAAGAGAACGCACAAAAGACACATTCTTTGAAAGGCACTTAAGTTTCAAGTGTCCTGGCTTGGCTGTGGTTTAAAATCTTACGAAAATCAAAGTCAATGCCAAGCTGGCCACAAGGTCAATCGCTAAGCAAATGTTGCGGCAGCAGCTGAAATGCAAACATAGCACACAAAAGATTCAATGAAGCAGCAAAAAACGAATAAAATTAAAGCCTTAAAGAAATGTGTCTGAAATGAGCGCGCGAAGACTGGAAGCAGCCCTGCTCACATTTAGGCATTTCAAATATAATTTAAAAGAGCGCACAGAAAGCAACTGTGTGCAATAAATACTATCGATATATTTAGCCGATTATTAACATATCGTGAGTTAAAATGTTCGATATGCGCGGCAAAGTCAGCATTTCATTCTTTAAAGTGTAATTTCAATGTTACGATAAACGGTTAGTGAATACAAAATAAATATAGTTTTTCGTATGTATTATCAGCGTATCTAGCAATCTGAAACTTGCATTAAATATATCTACTCGTCACTATTCACACAATCCAGTCACGGTTACACAAAATATCGCTAAAAGCACGTTCGATAAGTAACTGCTATACGCATAACGCTCATCTCTATTTTAACGCGTGCTCTTTCTTTCCTTTTGCTCCAACATGGCTGATCAGGTAAGGCACCAAAAGTGTGTTCGAAATTAAATAAAATACAGCATTTAATGCGCTACACTATGATAAAGCCAAAGTGAAATGTGAAGTTAAGTGTGTTGTGAATGCACCCAGACAACAATTGATACAGTGCAAGCACTGCAAGTTCATTGTTTGGCAAAGACAAATTTACAACTCAGCTCATCGAGCATTCAACCTAACCAAACTTTTAGGCATGCTGAATATCTCACAACACACAAAATGTGGAATAGTTATTTATTATGATTGGTTGTAGCAAACGGAACGTGCATTTCGCAAACAACATTCGGTGCCGACAACGCGTCGCAAGAGTGTCAATGCCAAAAAGCGTTTGCGTTTGCATCGTCAAATTGGCCTGGGCTTCAAAACGCCCTCCGAGGTAAGAGCTCCAAATGCAAAATTGAACTAATTTGGCGCCCCCTGTGTTCTTTGTTCCAAATCCTGCCTGCAATCCGCACCTGCACCACAACCCAATTGTACTAAAAACCAGAACGAGCGCGCCTTTCAAAAGCAGTTCGGTGTTAACCTAAACCGTAAGGTGAAGCCAGGCATCACCAAAAAGAAGGTGCTCCGCCGCTACCGTGATGTTGGTCTCGGCTTCAAAACCCCACGTGAGGTATGCATGAATCCCAGGAATTAAAAATAGAAAGCCTTTGTTAAACTTTGTTAAATTTATTAAAAACTCAAACTAATGCCATTCTTCTCTCCCACAGGCCATCGATGGCACTTACATTGACAAGAAGTGTCCCTGGACGGGGGATGTGAGAATTCGTGGCCGCATTTTGACCGGTGTTGTGCGCAAAACTAAAATGCAACGCACTATTGTCATTCGCCGTGATTATCTGCACTTTGTGCGCAAATACAGTCGTTTTGAGAAGCGTCATCGCAACATGAGCGTCCATTGCTCACCCGCATTCAGGTTGGTTTAAATATTTTACTCAGCCAATTGCCTTTTTTGCTGCGCTTATTTACGCAATCTGGCAACGCCATAAATTGCAATTTTGAGTTAATTTTAAATTTGTCTCAGCCAGCAATAAGCGCAGCGTTTTATATTAATTTATAGTGATGATAAAATCATGACGGTCTTCATAAAACAAATTGCTGAAGCAACTTGACTCTTTTTACGCAAAACGTAAAAATACTGATAAAAAATATATACACAAATATTTAATGTACTAACTTGAGTTGCACATTTTAATCACATACATTTTCTTTTTGCAGAGATGTTGAGCACGGCGATATCGTCACCATTGGCGAGTGCCGTCCACTCTCCAAGACCGTGCGCTTCAACGTATTGAAGGTGAGCAAGGGTCAGGGTGCCAAGAAGAGCTTCAAGAAGTTTTAAGTGAAGGACAACTAACCACTGCGGAAGAAAACAATATTTGTAGCATTATTCATTTTGAATAAAACAAAAAAAAAAACTTATGTAAATTTAATCATATTTTCTGTGTAAATTTGTCGAGTCTCATTTCAGCATTATCAGGCAGCAGTTGGAAAAATTTTGAAAAGGTGTGTTTTTTATTTTAGTTAAATTAATATTTTATATGCTTGTATTCTGATGATAAAATCATGACGGTCTTCATAAAACAAATTGCTGAAGAACCTTGACTCTTTTTACAGAAACTGTAAAAAACTGAAATTTATCAACAGATATTCGCAAATCACAAAAATTTTATATTTTTTACTAATGTTCTTGTATTATTTTTTTACAGATTGTGAACAGGACTTGGAAAATTGATTTTGTACTTTACAGCTTATAATTCTGTTGATCAGTTTAAAATAAAAAAATATCCTAAATTTACAATTTATCAGCTTATTTACTTGTTTGAGGGGAGATCTTTTAGGAATAAATAATTCGAATTCCGATTGGTATTTTAGCAGCCACTCACAATTTGAATTGTCCGCCATAAAAATTGCACAAGCAAGAAGCAGACGAATGACTTGCTATTCTGGTAATGTGGCAACGCGTGCTAATTCTCAGCTGTTGCACTGCACTGGCAACACTGCCAGACGCTAAACAAGGAAAAAAGAAAAATAAGCAAAATGGAAACAGAGGGTTCTGGTGCAGAAATTGGTAAAAATACAATAGATTTACAATAGTCACAAACACAAAATACACAAATAAGATAAGTTTAGCCAAATCTGTGTAAATTGGCGCGCTGTAAACTATTTTATTGTAATCTTGCAAGCAAATTACAAAACTGTCTACAACAAGTTTTCGCAAACTTTTTGTTTTTTGCTGCAGAGCTCCTGGAGCGCGTATTGCTGCGTCTGGGCAATGCAGATAGCGATGAGAAGCTGGAAATAGCTGTGGGCAAGTTCCTGACGCCCGTCATACTCAAAATCAATTCGCCCCACAATGTGGTGCGCACAAAGGTAAAACGAGACGACGACGCCGCCGGCAACTGCTGCATGACACTGCACAAAATTATGCAAAAGATGTACTCATAAAATTGACATAAATTGTTGTAAATTTCAATTAGGTGGTTGAGGTGCTGACACACATTAAGCGACGCATCACGTCGCGTGGCCAAGTCCAGATTCCGGTGGAGGCACTGCTCGACCAGTATGCGGCAAAAGATAGCACCACATTCTTAAAGAATTTTGCTATCATCTTCATTAGCATGGGTTTTCCTCGGCTGCCGCTGGAGCAGCAAACAGCGCTGGCCGCCAAACTCTTGGGCTGTGAATCGAATCTGGAGAATTATCAGGATAAGTTGTTTACACTGCTGCTGCCCGTTTTGTGTGACATGAAGATACCCGATGATCCGGCACAGCGTGTAGAGCTGCTTAAGCTTAACGATAAGCCTAAAATTAGCGGCAGCTTCTTGGCTCTGCTGCAGGATGTGCTGCTCTTGCCGTACGGCATCACACAGGAGCAGGATGTGCCGCCTGGTCTCAGTCCATATAGTTTTAAGCGTGTCATTGCAAACAATTGGCGTGCCGAGGAGCTGGAGAAAATCAAGAAGGGCATTGTACGTTTCCTCTGCGCCAGTGTGTTTAGTGACAATGAGATCTTCGTGCTGCTTGTCGTCGCCTCGGCAGATACACGTTTCAGTGTTGCAACGCCTGCCATTGCCGAGTTGAGCAAATTGTGCACCATGTTGGATTTTAATAGTGCAGTGCTCACCTCAACGCTCTACACGCTCTTCATTGGCAACCAGAGCCAGATGGCGGAGCGTCAGACACGCCCGTGCTGCGCTCGTGTGCGCCAGAAACTATTGCAGTATCTGATCAAGTGCCGCAGCAAGGCTATCAATGTGGGAAAGGGTCTGCAGGTGATCTTCGATGGACTCTTTGGCACCAACACAAATCAGAAGTGCAAAGTTCTTGCACTGCAATTCACAGAGTTGGTGCTGAGAGAGTGAGTTTCAATATTATCAAAAATATGACAGTTGTTATAAATTATACATTATCCATCCTCAATTTACAGCGGTCCACGCGAAGTTGTGTCCAAGGTGTCCAAAGTGATGCTCACTGGCATCACCAAGGTAATTGGACGCGACACTGTCGAACCGAATGATGTGCAGAATGCAGCATATTCGGCATTGGCTCAACACGCGCGCAGTTTTCCCCAGGATGTTAGTCAGGATCTGAAGTTGGTGTTGGGCTATTTTAATAATTTGGCCACTTGCACACCAGATTTGCATAGTTCCATACGCGAGGCATTGGTGTCGATGGCGCCTGCATTTGCCTGGCAAACCAAAACCAAATCGGATGCCATGGACGTGGACAGTGGAGAGTCGTGTGAAGTGCAGTTGGATGGACAGCAGCATCTGTTGCTCGCCATGCTGCTGGACAATGCCGAGTCCAAAATACAAATTGTGCAGAATGTGACGAGTGTTTTCCTTACCAGCTGCTATCCGGAATTTTATGCCCCGGCGCGCTATTTGCTGCTGCTCATTGCAGGCGAACGGTGAGCGGAGTTTCTTAACTAATTGTAAATTAATTAAATTTATTATTTATAAATAGTAATTCACTGCGTGAGAATGTAACAACTTATCTGTATGGCACTTCAAAGAAGGATCATGTCAACTACAGCATGCTCTCATCTATTGAGCAGACGGGCAAGCAGCACACAAGTGAATCGATTAGTGATTTCAATCATCTATCGCTGGAGCAGCGACGTGTGGTGTTGCCCGGTTTTCATGTGATGATGGCACATGTTCATGACATGGCCAATAAACGGCTGAAGAAGAGCAACGCCTGCGTTATCTATGGGCGCACCAAGCTACCCTATAGCTTGGAGGTCTATGAGGAGATGCTGGATTATCTACGACTCTGTTTGTGGTATTCGGCGGGCGTCGTTGCCGCTCCAGGGGATGAGAAGCATACGCATGAGTTGCGCAAATACATAATCACTAACTATGATGAGGATGAGTCATCGAATGCACTGCATCAATACCTACTATTCGTGCAACGCGGCGTCGAGGCAAAGCGCAGTTAGTTCTTGTCTATTCAGATTATACTCTTAATTCAATAATTCCCTTTTCCGTCTACAGCTGAGTCGAGTCTCTTGTGTCTCTACGATCTGTTGAATGCCGCTCCGGAGCTGTTTGCTCCAAAGCAGTTGCATCTGCTTGAACCGTTGAGTAACTCATTGAAGGATGTATCCGAAACTATGCGCGCTAATGTATCCCAGGTCTACGGCATACTCTGGGCCTATGGTCTGCCCGATGATAAGTTCGATGTGGAGGTGGGCGATTGTCTGACCAGTTTGACCCAGAAATCGCTGGAGCACAAACATGGCTGGCTACTGGTCTTGGGTCATGCATTCAATCGCAAAATTGAGCAATTGAAGCAACAGAATTCTAGCAAGGATTACGGCAAGTGGCCGCAGTTTATTAATGCTGTCAAGATTATTGGTGAGTGGAGCAACTAATCGCCAAATATCTCACTTGCCATTCTAATCGTCTGATCTTCTCCAGCTAAAATGCTGTGCGAAACTCAATGGCTGCTTGTGTCAGCGGCCGTTAAATGCACCTCGATGATTGGCAAAACGGTGGAGATACCTAATGTTCAGGTGGAAATCCAGGTGCCGTGCAACGATAATGACAATGATGACGAAGAGCTGGCCGAGTACAAGAACATTGAGGCCTCCACGAAGATGATCATTTTTGGCGTCGTCTTTCAATTGTTGCGCAGCACTTCGTTTCGCCAGAAGATCCGTGAGGAGGCTGCCAAATGTTTGGGCTATTTGGCTATTGGTGATGGTGCCCATTTTACTAAACGCAATCTGGATAAGTTTCTCACGTTGGCCAAGGTGCAAAAGGATGCAGCCCTCAATATTGCCATTTCGGAGGCCATTGTGATCACCTTGTGCGGTTATGATGTGAATCGTGGTGCGCCCGCAGAGAATTTCCAGAATCTACACTGCACTGATACGGATTTTGAGCAATTTCTGAATGCTTTGATTCGTCTGGTGCCCGAACCGAATGCTCAATCGCGTCAGGCTATCTCAGTGTGGCTGCTGGCCGTCGTGAAGCACTGCAGCAGTCGTCCGGCGGTGCTCAGCAAGAAGCAACTGCTGCAGTTTGCTTTCACCGAGCTGCTCTCGGATGATAGCGGTAAGTTGGGATGACGTATAGAATTTGCAACCCCTATATATAATCTCGATCTTTGACTTTGTAGAATTTGTGCAGGATGTGGCGTCTCGCGGTTTGGGCTTAGTCTACTCGCTGTCGGATTCGGGTAGTCAAACGGAGTTGGCCAATTCTCTGTTGGATCAGTTGATTGGTGGCAAACGGCAGGTGAATCAAGTTGCTGGCGATACAGAATTATTTGCTGAGGGCATGTTGGGCAAGACACCAACTGGTGGCAATATAACCACGTATAAGGAACTCTGCTCCCTCGCCAACGATCTCAATCAGCCGGACATGATCTATCAGTTTATGCAGCTGGCCAATCACAATGCCGCATGGACCAGCAAATTGGGCGCCGCATTTGGATTGAAAACGCTCTCGGCAGAATCACGTCAACAGATGCAACCATATCTGGGCAAGATAATACCGCGTCTATATCGCTACAAATACGATCCGACGCCAAAAATACAGAATTCAATGATATCCATCTGGGATACGATTGTCAGCGATTCCAAGGAGGTAACCGAACAGTATTATTGGGAGATACTACGTGAACTACTCGACAATTTAACCTGCACGGAGTGGCGTGTGCGCATTGCCTGCTGCCTGGCTGTGAGGGATCTGTTGAAGCGACCAAACGGCTTGCGTTTGCGCACCGAGGAACAGTTGCCCACAACTGCTGCTGCAACTCCGAGCAGTCCGCGTCGCGTTACGCCCGATACGATGGAGGTGGATGAGCTGCCCGAGCCCGAGTTGCGTGAGCTCTGGTTTCAGCTGTTCCGCGTCATGGACGACATACACGAGGGCACACGTATAACGGCACATGGTACCGCGTCATTTCTGGGCAAGCTTTGTGTGCTGGCTGCCTCGGCGGAGCATGGCAAATCTGGCACAGCTGTGGCTTCTTCCATACTGCCCTATCTGCTGGAGACGGGCGTCGGCCACAAAGTCGCCGATATACGCAATGTCAGCATTAAGACCATTTCGGAAATGATTGAATCATCGGGTGCTCTGATTGCTCCACATCTGGCCACGCTTATACCTTGTCTGCTGCGTGCCACTGGCGAGTTGGAGAACACAAAGCTGTCGTATGTGTCCACCCGTCTGGGTGCGGACAATGAGGCACAGGAAGCGGTGGACAGTTTGCGTGCGGAGGCAGCAAAATCGCATCACACAATGGAGACAATCAACAAGTGTGTGCGCTTCATTGACTACCAGGTGCTGGAGCGCATGACGCCCGAGCTGCTGGAGCTGATGAAGACCAGCGTCAATCTGGGCACCAAAATTGGTTGCGCTCACTTTGTCTGTTTGGTGAGTGGTCTACTCAAAATGTTTCCACTTTTCCTTCGTCATATTCAAACTCATTTCCGCTTTCAGGTCAGCATTCGCTTGGGTAAAGAGATGACGCCGCTGGTGGGCAAATATTTGGGCGCCTGCTTTGGCGGCATCAAGGATCGGAATGTCACCGTGCGCAAATACAATGCCAGCGCCATTGGACATCTGATGGGTCTGGCCAAGGTAAGTTCGCTTTCATTTCTACTCCTATTTATAATTATTAATAACTAAACAATTTCTCTCCCACAAAAGGAACAATCCATTAAGAATCTATTTGGCAAACTGGACGAGCTATATATGGAGCAGCCAAGCAATCGTTCCATAGCGCTAACCATACAATCGATAAACAAGCGTCATCATGAGCTGCTCAAGGACTATATGGACTGTATGTTGCCGCTGATCTTCTTTGCCATGCATGAGGAGCAGAATGAGGAGAACAAGGCAAACATTGAGTTGTGGAAGGATCTGTGGAATGATATAAGTCCCGGTGATGCGGGCATCCGTCTCAATTTGCATGTCATCATACCCAAATTGGAGTCATCACTGACCGATGCCAGCTGGTCACGCAAATCGCAGGCGGCCAACGTCATTCAGAATATTGCGGTGCGCCTGAGCCAAAGCCTGGAGTTGGGGGATCGTGTCCGTCTGATCCGGCTGCTGCTTAGTGGCCTCCAAGGACGGACATTTGAGGGCAAGGAGCGATTGTTGCAGGCGCTAGCTGCACTCTGCAAGAATCTTGATCGCCAGCACGAGATCTGTGGCAACATCATTGAGGCAGCAATGCGTGAGGCACGCAAACAAGAACCCATTTATCGCACCATGGCACTAGCTGCTCTTGGCGACATCCTCGATGTGCTTGAGGCCGATCGCTTTGAGGAGGTCTACAACATGATCTGGTATCTGCTGGAGAAAAAGGAACTGCGCGCCGCCGACTCAGATGATGATGATGATGGTCATCAGCTGCCTGGCTGCAGCAATGCCAGCAAAGATTTAACTGCCGACGAGCGCAATAAGCGCGCCCAAACGCTCAACAAACTGAAGGAGGTTGTCTGGGAGACTCTGGGCAAATCGTGGCCCAAGCATGCAATTGAAACCCAGCATCGATATCAGCTCTTCTTCGCCGAGAACTGCTCCAGCATTCTGAGCGAGAGCACACGTCCCGTGCAGGTCAGCCTGCTCGCTGCCCTCACCAAGTATATTGAGCGTCTCTACATTTTCGATGAGGCAGCCAAGCTGCCCGAGTTGCCGTTGGAGCGCAACAATCTTGAAAAGAAAGCGAAAACGGAGACAACACCGCTGCAGACACGCGAGGCCATTGTGCAGAAGATTTGCAGTGATGTCCTTGCGGCAGTCACCCTTGCCGCCGCTGTGCCCCATACGGGCCTCAAGAAAGAGGCGCTCAACATTGTCCTGATGCTGATCAAGCGACTGAGTCCAAGCAGGGATCAGGCCACGTTAGCGCTGCTCAAACAGAACTTTGAAACGAATCTGGCCAAATTTCAACGCGATTCAGCGCCCGAGGTACGCTGCCGCATCAAGGACATTGAGGAGAAGCTGAGCAAACTGGACCAGCCCAACTAATAAGAATTAAATTAAAAAAAAAGAAAACAATCAGAAACCAAGCGGAAAGCGTACTTTGGAACAGGGTCAAATTGAATTGTTTATGTAACGAACAGAATAATAATAATTTATACTTTGAAACAATAATTAACTAATGCGACCAGCTGTGGTCTTTTTTAATTTTACTTTGCTAAAATAAGAATATAGTCCGGATATCCTCATTATGGTAGTCTGCTCCATATATCAGAGATCTCAGAAGTCGTACTTGGAGTCTACTGATGAATGAAAACTTTATTAGACGCATATCACAGCCACTAAGTAATTTCTAGATAGTATTTATATTAGTATTATTAATATTACTAGAGGGGATCCCGACAGAAATGCAAGTACAGCTCATCCAAGGACTCTAGCATAAAGGTCTGTGGATTAAAGCGTATTTCGGGCACTGTCTGAGCACAGAACTCAACGCGATATTTTTTCAAAATGTGAGCCACGCCCAGCTTTAGCTGCAGCAAACCGAGGCGACTGCCTATACAACCATGTGGACCCGCACCGAAGGGTATAAAAGTCATGGGCGTAATCTGTGCGATTTGTTGCGGTGCAAAGCGTTCCGGATTAAAGTGCAAAGGATTCGGCCAGTACTAAAAAAAAGAGATGGCGAATTTAGCAAAAAGATTTTCATGGTTTACAATAGTCAACTCCACACTTACCTTCTCATCTCGCTGCAGGCCCAATATGGATATATAAGCTGGCATGCCGCAGGGAATCACAAAATCAACATAGGGTCGTAGCGAGAAACCTTCCGCTTGGGTGCACTCTCGATTGATAAAGGCAGCAGCGGGATATAGACGCAGGGCCTCCAGGCAAACCATTTTCAGATACGGCAACTTGACAGCCGTCTCATAGGTCAAGTTGAATGAGTGGCCAAAGGCTGAGTGCAACTCCTTCCTTAAACGCTGCTGTAACCTGGGCTGCTTGGCCAACTCGTAGAGCGTGAAGCCCAGCAGCGCTGAGGATGTCTCAAAACCGGCGAGCAGAAAGATGCCCGCTTGCGAGGCAATAAAATCCTCATGTTGCACATAATGTTTGCCCGGCTGTCGGCCTTGCAACTGCTGCAGATGATCAACGAGATCGTCACCAGACTCGGATTTCGTATGCTGGCTTACTAATCGCCTCATGAAGTCGGCATACGGGGTGGAGAAGACCTTGGCGCGCAGCCAACCCGTCCATTGTGGCAAGAAGAAGATGCTCATAAAATGAAGCAACTTCATCAGATCGGGCTTAAAGAGCTGCTTCGCCTGTTGCCGCAACTGCGATTGATTCTGCCGCAATCCTGCTACGTTCCAGCTGTAGAACAGTTTCCCAGTCACATCTGTCGTATAAAGTTGACACATTTCACTCAGGGGCAGCACACGCTCGGCTTGACCACACATCTTCCGCTCCAAATGCTGTTCGAGATCCTGTAGCACCTCCAGGATTAAGGGATACATGCGCTGCTTTATGCGTCCACTGGTAAATAGCTGAGACATGCACAGTCGACTTTCGCGCCACAGATGATATTTGGCCAGTGGCAGAGTCAATGCACCCATCGCATCATGTCCAGCATCGGCGGCTTCATAGCGATTGAGAAATCTATTGAAATCCTTGACAAGCACGAGGTGTATAATCTCCGGATCGCGTAGTATTAAAGCGGGCGTTTGGAAGACAAAGAAACCGGCGAGTTTCTCCGCTTTAATGCGCCCATCTGCGTAAATGTTCTTGAAAAGATCGCCAAAGGATATGTGCAGCAGAAGTAGCTGCCTGAGGTGACCCAATGGCGTCCAGACGGAGGCCGGCAAATGCGGTAGCCTGTGACGATGAAAGTAGCTATAACTCTTCTTTAAATGCAGATAGCTGAAGAGGAGCATCAGGAGCAGCAAAAATGGTAGGATGAAATGCAACATAGTGGCTGTGAAGAGAAGAGATTGGAGAATTTTTAATCCCATTAGTTTTTTTTGTTATACTACTTAGTATTTATATATATAAATATATATTCCTAGAAGCTAGTTATTTTTTCATCTATCAAATAAATAATCTTACAGGGAATAGAAAGGATTGCGGATTTATCAATCTTGTACATTTTTTCTTTTCCTACACTCAGAAAAAAATCTGTCCAACAACTTAACAGCTTTTCTTGTTTTTATAATTAGAAATTAATAAATATAATAAAAAATATTTAAAGAGAAAATTTAATTTAGTTTTTAATCATTTTCTTTCTGAATAATAAGTGAAGTTACCCTTGATGCCAAATTATGGCAAATTTCTAAAATTCAAGCCGATTTTTTTCCATTACTCCGCATTTATTTATATATAAAAATTCTATCCCCAAACCGTGTTATCCATTTGATCTCTTACATAAATGACCTTCCCATTATGAAATATGCAAAATCAGAAACAAAACGCAACTAAACAATAAAAAAAAAAAACAACATTCATTGAGGAACAAGGTTGACCCCAGAGATGAACCTCAAACGCTATCTTTCTCAGCCGAAACCCTCAATGGATCGTTATGGAATTTAAGCACTCAGTAGCTGAGTCCCACTCGGATTGTAAAGATGGCACTTGGAACACTGCTACTGCTGCTGGTCATCATCCTGGTTAGTGGCTATTATTTTCTGCGACAACACTACGATTATTGGATACGACAGGATGTGCCGCAGCTGAAACCGTCGCTGTTCCTAGGCAATTTAGGTGGGCTGCTGAGCATGCAGAGCAGTCCGGCGGATTTCATTGCACAGCTCTACAATCATCCGCATGCACAGGATAAACCATTTGTGGGCATTCATGTGTTCCACAAGCCAGCGCTGCTTCTACGCGATCCCGCATTGATCAAACGGATTATGGTCAAGGATTTTCCCAAGTTCGACAATCGTTACTCAAACTCGGACTACAAAGGGGATCCACTTGGCTCACAGAATATATTCTTTTTGAAGAATCCGGCTTGGAAGGAGGTGCGTCTGAAGCTATCGCCATTCTTTACCAGTACCAAACTTAAAAACATGTTCCCGCTGATCGATGAGGTCGGCTGCAATCTGGATGCGTATTTGAGGCAACAGCCGCTACACAATGAGAGAGCCCGCTGCTTCGATCTGGAGGCCAAGGAGCTGTGTGCTCTATACACCACAGATGTGATTGCAACGGTTGCTTATGGTGTCCAGGCGAATAGTTTCACTCAACCGAATGGTGAATTTCGACGACATGGTCGCGCCGTCTTCAAGTTCAGTTTTAAGCGTGCCGCTGAGTTTACTTTGGTCTTCTTCCTGCCCCAACTGGTGCCCTATTTGGGCTTTAAGGTGGTACCCGCTGAGGCCACTGCATTCCTGCGCAAGACCATCAACTATGTGATTGCTGAACGGGAGAAATCAAAGCAGCCAAGAAATGATCTGATCGATCTACTCATCGACTTCAAGCGTAGCACCAAAAATGCCAACAATCAATTTGTGTTCGAGGGCGATATTCTCGTTGCACAGGCGGTGCTCTTCTTTACCGCCGGCTTCGAATCCTCTTCATCCACAATGGCATTTGCCATGTACGAGCTGGCCAGGAATCCCAGCGTACAGCAACGTTTGCGGGAGGAGATCAAAACCGCATTGATTGCCAGTGGCGGACGTGTAACGCAACAGTTGATTGAATCCCTGGAATATATGCAAATGATATTGCAGGAGGTGTTGCGGATGTATCCACCATTGCCGTTCCTCGATCGCGAATGCACCAGTGGCACTGGTTATTCGCTGGCGCCGTTTCACAAATTCCGTGTGCCCAAGGGTATGCCCATCTATATACCAGCATATGGTCTGCACATGGATCCACAGGTAAGCCAAGCAATCTTAACCCATTTTAAGCCAACTAATTCTCTTGCACCCTCCTCCCTTGCAGTACTATCCGGAGCCACGCCAATTCCAACCGGAACGTTTCTCGGCCCGTAACCGCAAGGAGCACACTCCTTACACCTATATGCCCTTTGGACTGGGTCAACATGGTTGCATTGGGGAGCGCTATGGTTTCCTTCAAGCCAAAGTGGGTTTAGTCTATGTGCTGAGGAATCATCTGGTGACCATCTCTGAGCGCACACAACGACGCATGAAATTCGATCCCAAGGCGATAATACTACAAGCCGATGGTGGAATACATTTGCGATTGGTGCGCGATTCCTTGGGTGTTTAAGTTGACTTACTCACTCGATGAAATGTCGGATGTGGGTTGTGGGATATGGGAGTGGAGTTCGTTTAGATCGCCACAACGAATGCCATTCAACTAAGTTCAAGTTTCGCGTGATCTGTCATTTTAAATTACCTAACAGCAAAAAAATGCATTGCGAAATGCGAATTTTGATTGACTGTTTGCGTGTCACAATTTGAAAGAGAGGTGGAAGATGTAGTTGAAATGCTCCAAGGGGAAACTCGTGTCTGAAGGTTCGCCCCCTGAACTGAAAATAATCAACTTACTTGATTTTGTCGCGCAATAACTCATTAACTTATCTAACAAGGTTTGAGTTGGTTTGTTATACATTCGGCACCAAGGGTAACTCATTTTATAATTTAGAAAGTATATTTGTAAAAATTAGGGGTTTTCATTCCTTAACTTTGGGGTACATTTTTCTATAAAATTAAAAAAAACAAGATAGAACGTTGCAGTCGGACGTAACCGACAGCGAAATACTATTATACCTTAATTTCTAGGGACGAAGTTCCTGGTGGCGGCGGATGTGGGCGTGGTCCAAAAAATTGGTATGCCAATCTTTGGAGGAGGTTACCAGCAAATTACCTTCCAAGTTTGGTTACTCTATCTTTAAAATGTTCGGAGATATACAGAGTTATCGATTTACAATCGGAATTGTCGATTATAGGCGCAGGTGTGGGCGTGGCACCACAAATTTCTTATCGGTTCTTAAAAGCGACTACCAGTAATATACCTACCAAATTTGACTACAAATTTTTTGGTGATGGGGGCGTCGGAGGTGGGCGTGGCACATGCCAATCTTTCAAGGACCTCGCCAACAACCTACCAACCAAAATTGGTGTCTGTATCCATTATATTGTAAGAGATATGGGGATTAATCGATTTGCTAAAATCGAATTTATCGATTTTCTAGCTCCCTAGTGGACGTAGGTCCAAGCCCAAGACACTGTAACTTTTGAGGGTACTTTCCAGTATACGTTCCAAGTTTCAAATCTCTATCTCTAAGGGTGTCGGAGGAACGCGCGTTCATACGAACAGACGGACAGACAGCATGACGGACATTGCACAAAACCAATATACTATTATACCATTTTGGTATAATAGTATAAAAATATGTAAATTTTTCAGGGTGATTTCATATGAGTACAAGGAGAACTCGAACATTATATTTTTGTTGCTTATTTTTTTCTTAAAATAAAAGATTGCTTTTTACATTTTAGACATGCATTTCTTAATAATAAAAAATATTTCTAAATATTTCCTATTTACAGCAAAGCTTTCTAATTTTTTTTGCTTCTAAAAAACAAGTTCATTCCCCTAATGTTTAGTGCGATTTTGCAATCAGTAATTGGCAATCATGAAATTCTTTTTAACACAGTTCAATTACCGGATCGGAATCGCTCTAATCACACCTACTTCATGTGGGGTCCGGGATATTCCCCTTAAGTTAAGTTGTTATGATATGATGAATAGTGTATGTATAAATAAGTTAAGTTATTGCCATTTTAGTTGATAAAATTGCGTAAATCAAATCAAATCGATATTAAAATGCCACTTAAAAAATAAGATTGTATACCGTGTTACTAATTTTATAATTATTGTAAAATTCAAAACACGCAAACCTCGAGTCCGTCAAGATCAAGGCTGCAATTGCAGCTATCGGGGCAAGTCAGTGACCCAACCGATTAAATGATATAATTTATAATTATATTTAATAAGTCGAGAAACCCAGTGTAATCAACATTTTAATAAATAATACATTAAAAAAAAATATACAAGTCAATAGAAACCATTTTTGTTTACTGTCACCAACCATTCTTTAAATAAATTATTTGCAGACTTTCTACCAATCCCCCAACTTATAGTCTCAAACATAGATTAGAATATCACAAAGCCTTATTTGCCTTATCATCGTAAAGTCTATCGTTAACGCACTCCAGCGGAATGCCCCCCTCTACGTCCAGCAAAAAGACCTTGGTATTAAAATCGACTTCCTTCTCTGAGCAGCACCGAACATAATGATTCTTGAGCATATGCACCAGACCCAGTTTAGTCTGAAGCAGGCCAATGCGACTACCGATGCAGTTGTGCGGACCCAGACCAAAGGGCATATAGGCCATGGCCTCAATATTTTTACGATTCTCGGGAGAAAACCGTTCCGGATCAAAGACATTTGGATTTGGCCAGTACTGAAAAAAGGTTGAGTTATCAATATGTCTAAGAGGAGATTTTACGAGAGTCCAAACCCACCTTGGGATCACGTTGCAGACCGTAAGCTGGTATAAACACAGGCGTTCCGTTCTCAAGTTGGAAATCGTAGTAAGGTTTTAGTGAGAAATCTGGCTGACCTTTAATGGACTGATATTGACGATCCAAGAAGGGAAGAATCGGATACAAGCGCAACACCTCATCGATAACCATCGACAGATACTCCAAGGAATTGATTTTCTCATAGCTCAGCTTGCCGTTGCCCTCCTCAAGCAAAGCATCGTTGATCTCTCGGCGCAAACGATCCTGCAACTCTGGGTGCTTGGCCAGCACATACAGACCAAAGGCCATTGAGGACGATGCAGTCTCAAAGCCAGCTGTGAAGAAAAGAGCTGCCTGACCAACCAGAAAGTCTGGAATGTTGGCCAAATGTGGTTTGTTGGGCTCCAGGGCTGCCTCCTTGCGCAGACTCACAAGGACATCGATTAAATCATTCCTTATATTTCCCGCTCGCTCCCTTTCCGAGATCACTTGGCCGATGGACTTGCGTATAAAGTTCGAGTACTCCTCTGTGAAGAATTTGATACGCAGGACCGACACCAGTTGAGGCAAAAAGAATGTCACAAAGAAGTCCTTGCTGCGCTTGAGAGTACTCTCGAACATTTTGCGTCCTTGTGTCCGAAATTCAGCATCAGGATTCGTCAAGCTATTCGCACGCACACCAAATGCAATGGTGGCAATTACATCTGTGGTGAATCTCGCGGTCATGTCCTTCACCTCTAAAATGTAGCTCGACGCCTTATCAGGCTTATGCCGGGCCAGATGAGCCTCTAGATCCCTACCAATCTATTAATACATATAAGATTTAATTTGAATTGATTTTCAAATGATTTCTGAACTCACATCCTGCATCAAAGGATACATTTGCTTCACCTTGCCGCTGGTAAAAATCGGAGTCAACTTTGTCCTTATCTCCTTCCACTGCGGATTTCGCACAAAGAACAAATTGCTGTTGCCCAAGGCATCTCTATGCGGGTCACAGCGGCCATACCGGTTGGAGAAACGTTGAAAGTCTTTTATCATCACGGATTTGATTAGTTCCGGCTCGCGAATAACTAGTGCTGGTTTGTTTAACAGGTAGATGCCGACGACAGCCTCGTCCTGCATTCTGGGATCATTGTAAATCGCCGAGAGGTGCAGGCCAAACGAGTTCTTTTGCGTAAACACCGGCTTGGTGTTCCCTATAATCGGCGTGGGCTGGATATAGGGTAATCCCTTTCGCTGCCAATAGCTGTGATTGCGCTGAAACCATAAATAGATGGCACTCAGTGCGCCCACAATCAGAAAAAGCGCCACCGTTAAGTCCATTTTGAGACTATCAGAAAAATAAAACTTAATTTTGTTTTTAAAATTTGAAAACTTTACAGTGATCCAATAATATTATGGCTGATCCTTTAAAAACTGACCTAATTTTTATTTATACATATAATTGATCAAATTACTATTGAGATCACGCGGACGACTGACAATTAAGGCGTCTAAAAATACATTAAAAATTAGTTGTAATTGCAGTCGTTTTTATAGACAAGCGTTTTGCAAAAACGATTATAAAACGAGATGCAAAACAAACAACTTTGCCACTATTAAAAAATATATATAGGATGCAAAAGCTGATATCTTTAATGTCTACCGTGGACCATTATCATCATGGAAAAGTTTTGTTCTTTCTTTTGTTTTGAATCTATTAAAGCGATGCGATTTGTAGTAATTTAAATATTATTTCAATAATTAAGTAATCGATTTTCATATGTAAGAATTTCTCCAATTAATTTAAATTAAACATTCCTATGCCTACAATTTCAATTTAATTCATATATTACACTTTTATTTCATAAATTTAGTTAAGGCAATTTCGAACTACTGTAAAGAGTTTTGTAACTTGATTATTTGTATACTGTCAACAAAATAAATCTCAATTATTATTATCAGCACTGCACACTAAATGATTCTCTTATCAGATTATTACATACTCTTGTAGACCGAAATTAATCTGTTTAAACATTTTATAACAAAATTATAAAAGGGTATATAAAAACAAAAGCTAATTTAATTTCTCCAGCTCTGTATTCTAAACTTGGAAGCAAGTATTTCAATTAGTTTCACTAATGTATATAAAATGACAGTTGGTTAAAGTTCGAACTGTACAGATTACAATTTAAGGAGCTTATTTTAGTTACGTATAATCACAATTTTTTGATCCGATTGTAGGTTAATGTTCATCGAACATAAAATATCACAATGCTTGTTCTGCCTTATCAGCGTAGAGTCTATCGTTAACAATCTCCAGAAAAATGCCCGACTCCAGTTGCAGCACAAAGGACTTGGGATCAAATTTGAGATCCATCGCCGTCTGCGAACAGCAGCGAACATAATGATTCTTGAGCATATGCACCAGACCCAGTTTACTCTGAAGAAGGCCAATGCGACTGCCGATGCAGTTGTGCGGACCCAGACCAAAGGGCTGATAGGCCATGGCCTCAATATTTTTACGATTCTCGGGAGAAAAGCGTTCCGGATCAAAGACATTTGGATTTGGCCAGTACTGAAAAAAGGTTGAGTTATCAATATGTCTAAGAGGAGATTTTACGAGAGTCCAAACCCACCTTGGGATCACGTTGCAGACCGTAAGCTGGTATAAACACAGGCGTTCCGTTCTCCAGTTGGAAATCGTAGTAAGGTTTTAGTGAAAAATCTGGCTGACCTTTTATGGACTGATATTCACGATCCAGGAAGGGAAGAACAGGATACAAGCGCAACACCTCATCGATAACCATCGACAGATACTCCAAGGAATTGATTTTCTCATAGCTCAGCTTGCCGTTGCCCTCCTCAAGGAAAGCATCGTTGATTTCTCGGCGTAAACGATCCTGCAGCTCTGGCTGCTTGGCCAGCTCATACAGACCAAAGGCCATTGTGGACGATGAAGTCTCAAAGCCAGCTGTGAAGAAAACAGCTGCTTGACCAACCAGAAAGTCTGGAATGTTGGCCAAATGTGGTTTGTTGGGCTCCAGGGCTGCCTCCTTGCGCAGACTCACAAGAACATCGATTAAATCATTCCTCACAGTTCCCGTTTGCTCCCTTTCCGAGATGACTTGGCCGATGGACTTGCGTATAAAGTTCGAGTACTCCTCTGTGAAGAATTTGATACGCAGGACCGACACCAGTTGAGGCAAAAAGAATGACACAAAGAAGTCCTTGCTGCGGCTGAGAGTAGCCTCGAACACTTTGCGTCCTTTTGTCCGAAATTCAGCATCAGGATTCGTCAAGCTATTCGCACGCACACCAAATGCAATGGTGGCAATTGAATCTGTGGTGAATCTCGCGCTAGTGTCCTTCACCTCTAAAATGTAGCTCGACTCTTTATCAGGCTTATGCCGGGCAAGATGAGCCTCTAGATCCCCACCAATCTATTAATACATATGATATTTAATTTGAATTGATTTTCAAATGATTTCTGAACTCACCTCCTGCATCAAAGGATACATTTGCTTCACCTTGCCGCTGGTAAAAACCGGAGTCAACTTTGTCCTTATCTCCTTCCACTGCGGATTTCGCACAAAGAACAAATTGCTGTTGCCCAAGGTATCTCCATGCGGGTCACAGCGGCCATACCGGTTGGAGAAACGTTGAAAGTCTTTTATCATCACGGATTTGATTAGTTCCGGCTCGCGAATAAGTAGTGCTGGTTTGTTTAACACGTAGATGCCGACGACAGCCTCGTCCTGCATTCTGGGATCATTGTAAATCTCCGAGAGGTGCAGGCCAAACGAGTTCTTTTGCGTAAACACCGGCTTGGTGTTCCCTATAATCGGCGTGGGCTGGATATAGGGTAATCCCTTTCGCTGCCAATAGCTGTGATTGCGCTGAAACCATAAATAGATGGCACTCAGTGCGCCCACAATCAGAAAAAGCGCCTCCGTTAAGGCCATTTCTATAGTAGCTGTAGATAGATTCGCTGCTATCAAAAAAATAAAACTTAATTATTTATATCAGCACTGAGTACTTGAAAGTGATCTGTTAATTCAATCATTGATGTGACTCTTAATCATTTAGAAATCATTTAGAAATCATTTAGGAATTTGAACAACAAAGCAAATCTCTTGCAAGCTCATAAGATCAGCTATAAATAAACTTTACATTGATAAGTCAAACTGATCTTTTTTTGCCAGTAATTCGCACTTTCAAAATCTGTATAATAATTGAATGTATATTTTTAAAGGAAAATATTTATAATCACACACATTTGACCTATTATATTATTTAAATAAAATTCCACTTTAAATCGAGCGATCGACTGACCATTAAGATGTCTAAAATCACATTGAGAAGCAATCCAAGTTGATCGCTCATTTTATAGCCAAAGCGACAGCCAACACATTGAAACTTTATATACATAAATTGGGTAGAAACATGAAATAACTGATAGCAGAATCAAAAGCGGTACAGACCACTTTTATAAATTGTTTTTATACCCTTAACCCATTAAAAAGGGGTAAAAAGGGTATAATGGTTTTGTGCAAATGTATGTAACAGGCAGAAGGAAGCATCTCCGACCACATAAAATATATATATTCTTGATCAGCATCAACAGCCGAGTCGATATAGCCCAGTCCGTCTGTCCGTCTGTCTGTCTGTCCGTCCGTCCGTCTGTCCGTCCGTCTGTATGGACACGCGGATCTCAGAGACTATAAGAGCTAGAGACTTGGAATATAAGCTCTCGTGTACCTGGCGCAGATCAAGTTTGCTTTATTTTATCGATAACTGTCTTAGTTTCTGAATTATCGATAGATTTCGATTTCCGATAGCAATTAATTCCACAATTTAAGAGGCAGCGGTTTCTTCTTTATACATAATATGCATATATATATTATTGATCAATTGCCGAAATTTCATTAAGATCGGACAAGAATCTCCAAAGTTATAGTCGAAAATATATTCTCATATTGATCTCATTTCTATCAGCAGCCGCAAGCATTTTCTGTATGCATAAATAGGCGAGCGAATGTGTGAGAAAGAGATGGCATGATAATCGACGCTAGCGTCAATATATTTGTGTGTATTCTGCAGAACCCCAACAACTACTATTTCGTGTACGTGTGTATGTGTGTATGCATGTACGTACATATGTATATGCACGTGTTTGTAGCCATTCAGTTCGGGCATTTGAGTGAAAATCATCTTTAAGGGAAATTTGCCAAGAAAACTAGAATATATTTAACAGCTGGGTTAAGGGTATATCGTAGTCGAGTTAACTCGACTACAGCATCTTACTTGTTATTTTTAATTACGTACTTAGAACTCAAGTGATTGATTAATACCTTTTGTTTATTATTCCGATTGCACAAATACATATAATACATACATATGTATGAGTATGAATTCATCATCAAATTGTGATTTGGCGAATAAATGTTATTATATACAACCGAAAACAAACGTGTTTGTAATAAATTGTACATTATAGATTATGCCTATCTTGAGAAGCATATAAGGTAGTTGCTCTCAAACTTGATAAGGTGGTAAATTGATTAATGTAGCGTCTAAGTATTGATATCAATTGCATTAGGAAGTCAACCAGATGGCTGTGCTGATAGCCCAGTTCCTTGCGATACAGCAGAGGATCCAATAATAAAAGTTTCTCGTGAACCGGGGCAAATGACATGCGCAGAAGATAAAACAATGTCAGATAATGACGATCTAGTTCTAGATGGTTTTTGTTATGGGCCAGCAAGCTTGCGACTTATGAACCATACCTGCTTGACGTAAACTATTTTTAGCTAGTTATTTTATTTTAAATATCAATATTATAATTGCATGAAGATTGTTAAATTAAAACATTTTTAATCATTTGTAGGGCGCTTCATCGCATTTAAATCGAGAGTTCGAGCGACAGTTTAATTTCAATGAGGTTTAAGGAGCTTATTTTAGTTACATATAATAACAAGTTTTTGATGAATATAAAAATTTCTTCAATCAATCCGATTGTAGATTAATGTTCATAGAACATAAAATATCACAAAGCTTGTTCTGCCTTATCAGCGTAGAGTCTATCGTTAACAATCTCCAGAAAAATGCCCGACTCCAATTGCAGCACAAAGACCTTAGGATCAAATTTAAGATCCATCGGCGTCTGCGAACAGCACCGAACATAATGATTCTTGAGCATATGCACCAGACCCAGTTTACTCTGAAGAAGGCCAATGCGACTGCCGATGCAGTTGTGCGGACCCAGACCAAAGGGCTGATAGGCCATGGCCTCAATATTTTTACGATTCTCGGGAGAAAAGCGTTCCGGATCAAAGACATTTGGATTTGGCCAGTACTGAAAAAAGGTTGAGTTATCAATATGTCTAAGAGGAGGTTTTAGGAGAGTCCAAACCCACCTTGGGATCACGTTGCAGACCGTAAATTGGTATAAACACAGGCGTTCCGTTCCCCAGTTGGAAATCGTAGTAAGGTTTTAGTGAGAAATCTGGTTGACCTTTTATGGACTGATATTCACGATCCAGGAAGGGAAGAACGGGATACAAACGCAGCACCTCATCAATAACCATCGACAGATACTCCAAGGAATTGATTTTCTCATAGCTCAGCTTGCCGTTGCCCTCCTCAAGGAAAGCATCGTTGATCTCTCGGCGTAAACGATCCTGCAGCTCTGGCTGCTTGGCCAGCTCATACAGACCAAAGGCCATTGTGGACGATGAAGTCTCAAAGCCAGCTGTCAAGAAAACAGCTGCCTGACCAACCAGAAAGTCTGGAATGTTGGCCAAATGTGGTTTGTTGGGCTCCAGGGCTGCCTCCTTGCGCAGACTCACAAGAACATCGATTAAATCATTCCTCACAGTTCCCGTTTGCTCCCTTTCCGAGATGACTTGGCCGATGGACTTGCGTATAAAGTTCGAGTACTCCTCTGTGAAGAATTTGATACGCAGGACCGACACCAGTTGAGGCAAAAAGAATGTCACAAAGAAGTCCTTGCTGCGGCTGAGAGTAGCCTCGAACATTTTGCTTCCTTTTGTCCGAAATTCAGCATCAGGATTCGTCAAGCTATTCGCACGCACACCAAATGCAATGGTGGCAATTGAATCTGTGGTGAATCTCGCGCTAGTGTCCTTCACCTCTAAAATGTAGCTCGACTCTTTATCAGGCTTATGCCGGGCAAGATGAGCCTCTAGATCCCCACCAATCTATTAATACATATGATATTTAATTTGAATTGATTTTCAAATGATTTCTGAACTCACCTCCTGCATCAAAGGATACATTTGCTTCACCTTGCCGCTGGTAAAAACCGGAGTCAACTTTGTCCTTATCTCCTTCCACTGCGGATTTCGCACAAAGAACAAATTGCTGTTGCCCAAGGTATCTCCATGCGGGTCACAGCGGCCATACCGGTTGGAGAAACGTTGAAAGTCTTTTATCATCACGGATTTGATTAGTTCCGGCTCGCGAATAAGTAGTGCTGGTTTGTTTAACACGTAGATGCCGACGACAGCCTCGTCCTGCATTCTGGGATCATTGTAAATCTCCGAGAGGTGCAGGCCAAACGAGTTCTTTTGCGTAAACACCGGCTTGGTGTTCCCTATAATCGGCGTGGGCTGGATATAGGGTAATCCCTTTCGCTGCCAATAGCTGTGATTGTGCTGAAACCATAAATAGATGGCACTCAGTGCGCCCACAATCAGAAAAAGCGCCTCCGTTAAGGCCATTTCTATAGTAGCTGTAGATAGATTGGCTGCTATCAAAAAAATAAAACTTAATTATTTATATCAGCACTGAGTACTTGAAAGTGATCTGTTAATTCAATCATTGATGTGACTCTTAATCATTTAGAAATCATTTAGGAATTTGAACAACAAAGCAAATCTCTTGCAAGCTCATAAGATCAGCTATAAATAAACTTTACATTGATAAGTCAAACTGATCTTTTTTTGCCAGTAATTCGCACTTTCAAAATCTGTATAATAATTGAATGTATATTTTTAAAGGAAAATATTTATAATCACACACATTTGACCTATTATATTATTTAAATAAAATTCCACTTTAAATCGAGCGATCGACTGACCATTAAGATGTCTAAAATCACATTGAGAAGCAATCCAAGTTGATCGCTCATTTTATAGCCAAAGCGACAGCCAACACATTGAAACCTTATATACATAAATTGGGTAGAAACATGAAATAACTGATAGCAGAATCAAAAGCTGCACAGACCACTTTTATAATTTTTTTTTATTTTTAATTACGTACTTAGAACTCAAGTGATTGATTAATACATTATGTTTATTATTCCGATTGCACAAATACATATAATACATATGTATGAGTATGAATTCATCATCAAATTGTGATTTGGCGAATAAATGTTATTATATACAACCGAAAACAAACGTGTTTGTAATAAATTGTACATTATAGATTATGCCTATCTTGAGAAGCATATATACTAGTTGCTCTCAAAATTGATAAGGTGGTAAATTGATTAATGTAGCGTCTAAGTATTGATATCAATTGCATTAGGAAGTCAACCAGATGGCTGTGCTGATAGCCCAGTTCCTTGCGATACAGCAGAGGATCGAATAATAAAAGTTTCTCGTGAACCGGGGCAAATGACATGCGCAGAAGATAAAACAATGTCAGATAATGACGATCTAGTTCTAGATGGTTTTTGTTATGGGCCAGCAAGCTTGCGACTTATAAACCATAACTATTTTTAGCTAGTTATTTTATTTTAAATATCAAATTATAATTGCAAGAAGATTGTTAAATGAAAACATTTTTAATCATTTGTAGGGCGCTTCATCGCATTTAAATCGAGAGTTCGAGCGACAGTTTAATTTCAATGAGGTTTAAGGAGCTTATTTTAGTTACATATAATAACAAGTTTTTGATGAATATAAATATTTCTTCAATCAATCCGATTGTAGATTAATGTTCATAGAACATAAAATATCACAAAGCTTGTTCTGCTTTATCAGCGTAGAGTCTATCATTAACAATCTCCAGAAAAATGCCCGACTCCAGTTGCAGCACAAAGGACTTGGGATCAAATTTGAGATCCATCGCCGTCTGCGAACAGCAGCGAACATAATGATTCTTGAGCATATGCACCAGACCCAGTTTAGTCTGAAGCAGGCCAATGCGACTGCCGATGCAGTTGTGCGGACCCAGACCAAAGGGCTGATAGGCCATGGCCTCAATATTTTTACGATTCTCGGGAGAAAACCGTTCCGGATCAAAGACATTTGGATTTGGCCAGTACTGAAAAAAGGTTGAGTTATCAATATGTCTAAGAGGAGGTTTTAGGAGAGTCCAAACCCACCTTGGGATCACGTTGCAGACCGTAAATTGGTATAAACACAGGCGTTCCGTTCTCCAGTTGAAAATCGTAGTAAGGTTTTAGTGAGAAATCTGGCTGACCATTTATGGACTGATATTCACGATCCAGGAAGGGAAGAACGGGATACAAGCGCAACACCTCATCGATAACCATCGACAGATACTCCAAGGAATTGATTTTCTCATAGCTCAGCTTGCCGGTGCCCTCCTCAAGGAAAGCATCGTTGATCTCTCGGCGCAAACGATCCTGCAACTCTGGCTCCTTTGCCAGCTCATACAGACCAAAGGCCATTGTGGACGATGAAGTCTCGAAGCCAGCTGTGAAAAAAACAGCTGCCTGACCAACCAGAAAGTCTGGAATGTTGGCCAAATGTGGTTTGTTGGGCTGCAGGGCTGCCTCCTTGCGCAGACTCACAAGAACATCGATTAAATCATTCCTCACAGTTCCCGTTTGCTCCCTTTCCGAGATCACATGGCCGATGGACTTGCGTATAAAGTTTGAGTACTCCTCTGTGAAGATTTTGATACGGAAGACCGACACCAGTTGAGGCAAAAAGAATGTCACAAAGAAGTCCTTGCTGCGGCTGAGAGTAGCCTCGAACACTTTACGTCCTTTTATCCGAAATTCAGCATCAGGATTCGTCAAGCTATTCGCACGCACACCAAATGCAATGGTGGCAATTGAATCTGTGGTGAATCTCGCGCTCGTGTCCTTCACCTCTAAAATGTAGCTCGACTCTTTATCAGGCTTATGCCGGGCAAGATGAGCCTCTAGATCCCCACCAATCTATTAATACATATGATATTTAATTTGAATTGATTTTTAAATGATTTCTGAACTCACCTCCTGCATCAAAGGATACATTTGCTTCACCTTGCCGCTGGTAAAAACCGGAGTCAACTTTGTCCTTATCTCCTTCCACTGCGGATTTCGCACAAGGAACAAATTGCTGTTGCCCAAGGTATCTCCATGCGGGTCACAGCGGCCATACCGGTTGGAGAAACGTTGAAAGTCTTTTATCATCACGGATTTTATTAGTTCCGGCTCGCGAATAACTAGTGCTGGTTTGTTTAACACGTAGATGCCGACGATAGCCTCGTCCTGCATTCTGGGATCATTGTACACCTCCGAGAGGTGCAGGCCAAACGAGTTCTTTTGCGTAAACACCGGCTTGGTGTTCCCTATAATCGGCGTGGGCTGGATATAGGGTAATCCCTTTCGCTGCCAATAGCTGTGATTGCGCTGAAACCATAAATAGATGGCACTCAGTGCGCCCACAATCAGAAAAAGCGCCTCCGTTAAGGCCATTTCTATAGTAGCTGTAGATAGATTCGCTGCTATCAAAAAAATAATTATTTATATCAGCTTTGGATACTTGAAACTAATCTGTTATTTGAAGCATTGTGGTGAGTCTTAATCATTTAGAAATTTGAACAACAAAGCAAATCTCTTGCAAGCTCATAAGATCAGCTATAAATAAACTTTACATTGATAAGTCAAACTGATCTTTTTTTGCCAGTAATTCGCACTTTCAAAATCTGTATGATAATTTAATGTATATTTTTAAAGGAAAATATTTATAATCACACACAACTGACCTATTATATTATTTAAATAAAATTGCACTTTAAATCGAGCGATCGACTGACCATTAAGATGTCTAAAATCACATTGAGAAGCAATCCAAGTTGATCGCTCATTTTATAGCCAAAGCGACAGCCAACACATTGAAACCTTATATACATAAATTGGGTAGAAACATGAAATAACTGATAGCAGAATCAAAAGCTGCACAGACCACTTTTATAATTTTTTTTTATTTTTAATTACGTACTTATTTATTTATTATTCCGATTGCACGAATGTATTTAATACATATGTATATTGCATTAGTATGTATTCACAAATGGGTCTCAATATTAATAAATAAACATAAACATAAAAATCATCATCATGATCATCAAAGTGTGATTGGGCGAATAAGTGTAATTATAAATAAGCTAAAACAATTGCGTTTTTTTAATAAACTGTATATTACAGACTATGCCTATCTCAAAGTTGATAAGATGGTAGGTAAATTGATTAATGTAGCGTCTAAGGCTTGATGGCAACTATTGCGTAATTTCTTGGCGAAATCACCGCATCAAACAAGTCAATAAGATGGCTGTGCTGATAGCCCAGTTCCTTGAGATACAGCAGACGATCCAATAATATAAGTTTCTCGAGCACCGGGGCAAATGACATGCGCAGAAGATAAAACAATGACAGATAATGACGATCTAGTTCGTATTGTTGTTCCAGCAATTGTAGCTCCTTCTCACCCACAGCTGCCAACCAAGGGGCATTCAATTTATCGGCACACTTTTGTATGTATTCTGCAAAGCCATTGAATTTACGCACTTTGCCCACTTGCAGTTCATTCTTCAAGTGGGGCGCATGGCGACAAACCAAGAGTTCGAGCAATGAGCGATAGTAGAGTGTTATATTGGGTAACTCCTTGGATGCGATTGTGCGCTTCATAGACTGGGCGGCAAGCATTCGTGCATTCCGTCCAAGGCGCAACTGACGACTCTGTAGATAGTTGCTCAGTGGAAAACCATAATCCGTTTGCTGCTCCATCAGGACTTTATTGCCGAAGAATTCGTTTTTCGAATAGCGTTCACGCAACAAATGATAACAGCAGCCCACGTTGCAAAGGATACGACATTCCTGCTGAGCATGAAACACCTGCAAACAGGTGGCTGCCAAATTGCCACAGGTGTGCAGACCAGTCAAACATATTCGGGGGGTACTTGGGGCTGTCAGGGCCTCCTCAAAGTGCTCCTCTATCAGAGCGCTCAAATTCAATTCAGTTGTTATAAATCTGGATGTGGTTTTATATTTCTCCGGTGCGGGCGTAATCATAGATTTATCCACTTCTGACTTCTGCTTTTTGACGCGTCGTGCTGGTTTTATTCCTTGACTCTCAACCTCAGCGCGTTTCGTTAAACCATTCCACGCGCGCTAATTTCGAAAAAAAAGGAAAGTATTATACATACATGTAGTTGCAAATCGGTTAGATATAAACAGACACTTTCCAGCACTGCACACTTAGAAAATGTGAAAGCGAATTAATGTAAATGAATCAATATAAAACAAAAGCTTTACACATTTATCATTTGAATATAAAGTAATAATTTCTATGTTTTCCTCAATTTTTAATTGCTGATTATTTATCGAGAATACATAAAAATCGAGCAGAGCACAACGCACACACACTTGCCAACACTGCACACTTGACGCTCGAACAACCCTGTCCTAAGCAGCTGTCAGTTTTTCTTCTTCCTGCTGCTTGCACGACGCGAAAACGTTTTTAGCCGGCAAAATATATTTTGCGCGAATTTCAGTTTTCATTCCAAAATAACTAATAAATAAAGCATCAAAATGTCGGCTGGCATGCCCATAAATCCAAAACCATTTCTAAATGGTCTAACCGGCAAGCCGGTGCTCGTCAAATTGAAATGGGGACAGGAATACAAAGGATTTCTAGTGTCCGTCGACGGCTACATGAATATGCAGTTGGCCAACACGGAGGAAGTTATCGAGGGTTCTGTGACGGGCAATCTAGGCGAAGTCCTGATACGCTGCAACAATGTGCTCTACATTAAAGGCATGGAGGATGACGACGAGGAGGGAGAGATGCGCGATTAACACAAATCAACAGAAAACCATTTTTAGTATTAAGTGTAATAATGAATGATAGTAATGAAAATAAATATATAATATATATATACATATATATATAATCAAAAAATAAAAAAAAAACATACCTGTAACCTGCGATTGCGTGTCAAGGCATTTTCAGTGTTTGATGTATTGGCGTCAATGCCCAGCACACGATGCCCAAACTGAAGAGCCAATCTCGACGAGAGATATCCTTTACCATCGCCAGCATCGACAATATAACAATTTGCTGCTGCTGAGCTACTTTGGACGAGTTTATTAACCAATGCCGCGGTTAACTCCACCTATTGGGAGAATCATTTAACCTTATACGGAAGCGAACTGTTTTTTCCAGCATGGAACACGTACCTCATGACACTTTTTGGCGCTCATAAATTCCCGAATGCTCAGCCCCTGCGTGTCTGTGCTTGCAGCCAATAGGTTTTCCAGTTGCTCCACTGTTGTCAACAAATCCGAGCAGCCTTCCAGTCGCTGGCGCTCGCCTTCAGCTAAAAATTCGGACAACACTGGAAATTGCGCTGAGTGGCGTTCAGTGTGCCAAAACAATTGCTCTATGGCCAGATTTATTTCATCAACACCGCGTAGCTCAGCTCTCACTGCAACGGGTACGAACTGAAGCCAATGCTTGTCTGTTAAATAGTTAACCATGTGACAATTAACAAACTTCCAATGCGGTTCCAAATATTCCAATAAGCGATCGATGGAACGCTGCAAATGAGTTGCGTTGGGCGCCATTTTAAGCCGCCGTCGGCACTAGAAACTGTAATCCTTGCGTTGCTCTTGTGCAGCTTTGCCACTCTGCTTCTGCTGCTTGGTGCCCAGCTGAGCGCAGAAGCGTCGATGAGTGTTGCGAATGAGTTCAATGGCGCCAATGATATCCGCTTCAGGATCGTCGTTGGTGCGCGGAAATTGCTCGACGAGTTGCCGCAACTGTTGCAATGTGCGCTGCACTTTTTCCGTATGCTGTTGTTGTTGTTGTGCCACCACTTGCCCGTAAATAGCGCCCAGTTCGGCGCCAAGTTGCACGCCCTGCGCGTAGCCAAGCTGGTAGCCCTCTTGATTTCCTTGAGCGCGTCCCTCACTGATGCCTTCCTCGTAGCCCTGGCGAGCGTGTTTCTCCTCGGTCAACACAATATCGTCGAACAGATCGTTTATATCTCTGGACGTCGTGTCGGACATCGTTGTGTGCCCGCTGTGGTTCAACACTTATCGAAACTAACTTTATCGATGTCGATATCAATGAGCAACTAGTTGCAGAGCAATTCGCAAAATCAACACTGTTAACTAGCTGTTATACTGTGTAGATTCTGTGAACAGCTGTCCAACGCTGTCAAAATAAACATCGGCAGACCACCATAAAAACAATTTCCAAGGCTAGAAGTAAAATTTCGCAATAATTTTAATGCTCGATCTGCCCAAATAGTTATTTTCTTTAAATAATTTACACTAATGCTTAAAGCAAGGCACACAGCTGGAACTAAGTTAATTCTAATGCGATTCGTTTACGACTATTCATCCCAAGCAGCGGCATCATCATCGTCATCAGCGGAATTGCGCTCATCGCTGGAAATGGAAACTTTGCTCTGCTTCTGCACAATAATCTTGGACAACTGCAGCATCATTGGATTTCCCGAGTGTTCCGGCGGATTCTGACTGCCTGAGATGCCCTTGCGACGCAGCATCAGTTTATTATGCAGATCCGCCATCAGATCCCCGCCGCTGTTATTCCCAGCCACTGATCCGCCTGCCCGGGAACGCGCTGAGAGATTTGCTGCATTATTTTGTGTGTCGACCACATCCAGATCAATGGGCGCTGCAGCCCGCAAGCCGCCGCCATGTGCACCGCCTGCCTTGCGTATGGCATCCATTAGCTCCATACGCGGATCGGCGGGCGGCGGAGCCCGAGAATTTGGTATGTTCAACGGTGTTTGCACTGACGGCGATATAGGCTTGATGACGCCATCCATTGGGAAATTAAACTCTGCAGATGATGCTGGCGGCATCAGTGGAGGAGGAGGTGGTGGTGGTGGTGGAGGAGGGGGAGGTGGTGGTGGTGCAGCAGGTGCCTTTGATGGCACGGTGTGTTGGTTGTTTTTCCTGGTCATATGGGTTTGCGCAGCCAACGCTTGCACCGTTAAATCCTGCTCCATTTTAATAGCTTTGTCATCCTCCGGTTGCGATTCGGGCTCGTTTTCATTTAGGCCCGGCAGATCTGGCAGATCGACAAACTGATGCGAGGGCGCAATGGGCGTCTGCTCCTCCACCGGCTCGTATTGCAGATCATTGGCAATGCCAGGCAGATCCGGCAAATCCAATGGCACATCAATTGCTGGGGCTGCCAGAGCAGCTGGCGTATAACGCAAATCTCCAGCGGGTGTGGTCAACTTGATGGCACCATGCGAGAGTGAGTGTGGTGCCGGTGCCAGCAATGCACTTGACCTGGCAGAAACAGCACGCTTGTGGCTGATCCTCTGCGGTGGCAATGTGCGTTTCCAGGCATTGAGGTCCTCGTTGCCATCCTGGCCACCGGCAAAGGCAAATTCGTTGGTATTGAAACGCATCAATGTCGGTACCGATTTCATTGCCGGCAAAGTGCCCAAACCGGTCATGCGATTGGTTTGTTGACGTTCAACGACCAGCGGCGTTTCCAACTGTTCCTCGCCGCGCACATGAAAGAAAACCGTGTCCAGCTCGGCATTAGATGGCTGCTCCTCGACGACATCATTCAAGTTGTTAGTGTGACGTCGTCGATGCGGCAATTCCGTTGGAACTGCTGCAGCTAACGACGTCGATGACTCCATTGATTTTGGCTGTTGGTGGTCAACCACCTGGGGAAATGTTGCCGGGATGTTGTTGTTCAGTGTCGCTGTGCCAGGAAAGCGGGCGGGCGCGTAGATTTTGATTGATTTCTTGGAGCCGACGAGTGCATCAATTTTTGCCTGCGCACGCAAGACACGCTCATTAATTAGCTGAACGTGGACACCATTTCTTGCCAAGCGAGCATCAATGCGCCCAAAAATTGAGTTGATTGTTTTGTTTAGGCAGTCGAGCGATTGGGCTGCTCTGATTATTGTTTCCTCGTGATGTAGATCCGTTGGAATTATTGACACCTGATAGGCGCTGTGCACACACCTATCGCTCTCTTCCATTTTTGACCGTAGCTCTTAAAATTTGTTAATTTCATTAATCACTAATTTTTCATGGTCGCTTAAGCTACGATCTAAATCAACAGCTGGTTGTGTCGTGTGCGGCGTTGCTAACACTTGTGTTCTTGCTATGTTAACTGCTATCGATATTTTATGTTATGTATCGAAAAAGTAAACTTGCCGTACAGTCAATCGCGTCAGTGTGCTTATCACTCACATCACTAGTGCACACTCATCAATTTTATTGAAGTTGTTACGTGAAAAGTTGTCAAAGGCTGATTTTGTTTAGTTTTAAAAGTGCTCAATTCATATTTTTACTGCATAAAAGTGCGTTTAACTGATTTGTACAAATGTATAATAATATAACAAAGGTATGTTTGCCTCGAAATTTCAATTCCATGCAAATCGCTTTCAAACCAAGCGTGTGCTTGTTTGTGTGAGTGTGTGTACAACATAAACGTGGCTACAGCAATGGAAATTATGGCGAAAACACCGAAATAATCAAGCTCTTAACAATACTAAGTCAAAAGTGTACATTTGTCAATTGTTTGCACGAAATATAGACTCTTTCAAGGAGCGCCAAGTGAATTTCGCAGTGGTGTGAAAAAATTCGTATTTGATTGTCTGGTGGTCGCCATTTTGAATATGTGCTGAAAAATTCTCCTCCCGCCCTGTTGCCTGTCCGTGTGTTTATTGTTTGCCCACAAACAGTGTGCATGTGTTAGTGTGTATATATATATAATATAGATCAATATATATTTATTGAATTACTTGTTACATGTGTGTGTTTTATTTTGTCATGGCTCCGAAGCCACATCAACAATAAATATAAAATATGCATGTATGTGTGTATGTCATTTCTTTGTTGTATATATAAACATATATTCAAGCGTATATTTATGTTTTTGAGTGCGTGCGCGTGACTTCACATAAAAACGAGGGTTGTTTTTGGATAATATCGAATTATTGATAAATTACCAATAACTCTCCAAATACATCTTTGCCAAATACTAATTTTTATTTTTTTCTTTGCGATTTCTTCACTTTGACAGCTTAACAACTCTGCAATTTAATTTGTTAATCACTCAAGAGCATATATATTTATATATAACGGAATCCGGAGAATCCTAGGTGAATCCTAGAGGCCTCATTATGGAACATTTTTTGCAATCGTATCCAGAGGATGCGCGCCGCATTGGCGAAGAATATTTGTCCAGTTTAATGGATTTGAATTGTAATAGCAAGCCGCTCATCAATATGCTCACAATGCTCGCCGAGGAGAATATCAACTTTGCACCAATCATTGTGCGCGTGGTGGAATATCATATCAGCCAGGTTAACAAATAATAAACCTTAATTAATTACAAAACCAAAAAACAGAAAACAGCCAGAAAACACGCCCACACACAGACATACAATTTACTCACTCACATATAACATGAAGTGATCCGAGTCCAAGCATCGGCAGTTGTGGTCACCACATGATCTCCATGTTATTAGAAATCTGTGTGCAAGGAATACGACGTGTTGAAAAACTATCGACAGGGGTTGCTATTTTTAAACACGATTCAATTTAACTCTGTCAGTTAACTTTTTCCATCTACCAATTAATAATTTATGATCGTAATACTATAGATATTTAATAAAATTATTTGAATACAAAACATTCAATATTATTAAATATGTATAACTTCTTGTAATGATCATAATATATTAATTCAAAAAAATCCAGCAATTAATATTATCAGATTAGTTTGAATCTGTAATTTCTGAGCGAGACGATTTCCAAATATAATTAAAACAAACAAATAAAAGATAAAGGCAACACTATCGATGGTTTTTTGTCTCCTTAGACCTGTGTGGCAATATCAACGAAAGCGGCTTTAAAATTTATAATAATTGGCACACAATATTTCATTGATATTTCCCCCGTCAGCCCTCGCTGCTGTATATAAGCTCCAATTTTCGGTTTATTTCGGTCAATAGCTTGAAATAGTCTCATTGCGCTATTGGTTTTGGCTTAAACTTAAAAATTAAAAACATATCTTTACTCAATTCAAATATTTACTTATGGGTTTTAAGCAGATTGACTGATTTTTTATCCTCTACAAGGTAAGACGTTTAAAATATAAATATATTTCTATTCTTCCTATATTTTTCCTCGATACGTTTGAAGTACATTAAATACACAAAATAAATCGAAAAAAGAAAATTGCAAATAAAAAAAAAATACTTAAACAATTGTCATCAAGTTGTCTTTTATTTTATACAATGATAAAAAACACATTGCCCTAATGAAAAATACGCAAAACAAACGATTAATAACAAAAACTATTCACGCAGCGATTTTTATATTACAAACAAATATAATAATAATAATAAAAACTTTGGCAAAAATGGACACAAATCAGTAATGTATTACACGTAAAAAGCAAACTGTATAATTTCGCTAAACTCCCTTTTTTAAACCGCTCTTCGTTGTTATTAGAATATGGTATATTAAAAAGGTTTGATCAATATATTTTAAAGAAATGGTTTTCTCACACCATTTTTTTTTCTGTCTTTTATATTAAGTATAAAACAAGAATTTGATTTTCAAATAAAATTATTTCCATCGAAAGATTTAATGTTGTAAAATAAATAGTTGATCATAATAAGGTATTTTCGTATATATGTTTTCTACATGCATACAAAGTTCAATTTAAATTGAGGATAAGATAGGTTGCTCAAAATTATTATAAATAATCTAAATTGATAAAGTGCGTTGGTTTTCTACAGTTGATTAAAACTCTTTTTGGGTACCAACTACAGATTGAAGAAGGGTTGCTAGTGTAGTTAGTTTTCCCTGTAGATTTTTTTCGCTAACGCTTTGCTTTGATCAACAACAACTGACTATCAAACCAAAATCTGCCCCCAAAACTCACAACATGGAGATGCATCGGTGTCTCTGCAGCTGTCGCCGCCTTAACCAGGACGGCGGATAAATGTAATCGGATAAATGTGGATGATGAAAAGAAACAAAAAAAAAAAATAAGAAACAAAATCTCAGATCTCTCTGTGACTGCGTCCATACACTTCGCTAGCGACGTTGTCGAAACTTATGTTCTGTTTTTATTCTTACATATCTTACCAAATCATACAGGTGGCGCCCGAATTCAAATTGCCCATACTATATTTAATTGATTCGATAATTAAGAATGTGAAAAGCAGCTACGTCCAGCTGTTTGGGCAATGCATAGTCAATATATTTCTCAACGCTTTCGAATCGGTAAGTCAACAAAAAAAAAAAAAAAATTAATAAAAAAATAAAAAATTAACAAATAAATTAAATTAATTAATTAGGTGCAACATTCGCCGTCGTCGGTGCTGGAGAAGGTGCGCGAGCGCATGTATTTGCTGCGACAGACATGGAATGAGGTCTTCCCGCCGGCCAAGATGTATGCGCTGGATGTGAAGGTCAAGCGATTGGACAACAATTGGCCCATCACAGCCAAGCCGATACAGCCAAATAAAATCCACGTTAATCCCGCTATACACGTCAATCCCGATTTTCTAAAAACAGTAAGTCTGAAATAAAATACAAAATAAATGTAGACCCTCCATTAAAACCATTATCTAATAACTAGGGCATGCCCCTTACCAAGGAGCTACCCATGGAGGAGATGCTGCAGGTGAAGACGCGAGAGCTGCTCGAGCTGAAGAAGCGAAAGCTTGAACTTGAATTGGAGCAGACGAATATGCATTTAATGCAGCAGGAGCGTCAAATACATCAGACAACGGATACGATTTGTGTGGCTCCGCCGGGCTTGGGTATGCCAGCACCAGTCGCTGGCTCACTGCGTCCACCTGGCTTGGAGCCGGCAGCAGCCGTCGTCCCACCTATGTATTCCAGCAGCGGAATTCGTCCACCCGTACGTCCCATGCTGCCAGTTATCGGCCAACAACCGGTAAGAGTAAATAATGCTGAAAGAATCCAAAAAGTGAATCCATCCCTAATCTAAATCTTTTTCACAGCCTTTTGCAAATAAGCCCAAAGTTCATCCAGTCAATCCGGCTATGGTGAATACGGTGCGTCCACGTGATCCACGCCTGGCGCGCCAAATGCAGCCACAACAGATGGCAGCGCCCATCATGCGTAGCAACGCTGATCCCCGGATGGTGGACAACAGCCACAAATCAGGCACGGCCATTTCATCACACAAATCTAGTCGATCTCGCAGCAAGTCACCAACGCGCAGCAGCACCAAGAGCAAGTCCAGCAGCAATCATCACAGTTCCAGCTCCAGCTCCAGCTCGAGCAATCGCAAGCGTAGCGAATCCAAGAGCTCCACATCATCCTCAGGCTCGGGCGACGGTACCCGGCACAAGAGCAGCAGCAGCCAGTCACCGACAAAGCGTTCGTCCAGCTCACGCTATGCACACAATGGAAATGGCAATTCGCCGGCATCATCCTCCACCACTTCACCCTCGTCAAAACGCAAGAGCAGCTCACCAGCCGCCGCCAGCAGCAATAGCACCTCACCCATGAAATCGATGAAACGCAATCAAAGCACACACAACAAAAACACACACACAACGAGTCGCAGCAAATCGTCCGCCGCCAGCAATGAGCGATCTTCTCGCAGTCGCTCGCCTGTGTACAGCAGGGATGTGGATATGCGTAGCGTGGAGCGCAGCAAATCGCCAGAGCAAAAAGCAGCAACAGCAGGTGCAACTCAAGCAGCAGCTCCTTCAACAGAAGCAACTCATCCAGCAACAACAGCATCAGCAGCTCCAGCAAATGATTTAGAGAAACGTAAGAAACAATTTTTAATTATAATTTCACACACGGAAAAAGTCGAGCTAATCGACAAAATCAGCAATTCAAATGACAAAGTAGTAGTTGAATTATGCAGAAATTACAAACCAAATTGGCGGCATCCAAGGCTCGGGTGGGGGATTGGGAGCGGTTGTTGGAGGGGGAGTGTCTCATTTTGAAACGCTGCTTCAATTCAGTTTTCACTTCAATAATACACAAAAAAAAAACCCAAAATATATTAGTAAAGTGCAAAAAATAGTTTGTAAATTATATTTAACTAGTAGCTTATTAAAGCTGACTAAAATGTTAGAAGGAAAGTTCAAAAATTGTAAAACTGTTTTAAAAAGTAATCAAATTTTACAGAAAAAATTAACTACGCAAAATACATTTTTTTTAAAGCTATATGAATATAATTTATTATTAAACATTCTTATAGCAGGCTACAGTGTACAAAATTTACTAAATATATAACGTAAAGTTAAAAAAAAAAAATTTTAAGCTCTTTAAAAATGTTTAAAAAAAAACCTGTACGCAAGATCCATAATATTATTATTTTGTTTATCTTTTTGAGCTTTACGAATATAATTTACATTTTAGAATGCGCTTTACTGCTTAAACTTTTGGATACAGCAACTGATTTGACTGTTCTGTGTTATTTTCTAAAAACGCTTTCGAAAGCGTTTTATATTCGAATTGTGTTTGGTGTGTTTTTTACTCGTTGCTTCACTCAATCAGGTTTTTTTTCAATATATTCTTTTCTGTGGGGATATTATAATTATTTATATTTCCAAATTTGAACCGGAACTATTTAATCCTATAATACTTATACCGGAACTATTTAATCCTATAATACTTATGCACATTTTTTTAATACTTAAGAGTAATGCCAAAGTTCAAATTAGCATTAAACATAAAAATCAAGAAAACAAAACGAAACGAAAACAAGAAAGAAAAAACAAATAAAATGCGCTTGAAAACCTTTTGCATTCCAGTTGTTTTAATTAATGCAAAATGTAGCCAGGTGCCGCCTTTGGTGTAATTTTAAGTCTATTCACTTTGTGTAATTGTAAAAAACAAAACAAAAAAAAAAGTAAGAAGTAAAAAAAAATCCTTGATAAACATTTGTGATGAAATTGTACCTGATATAAAAAAAAATGATATTTATATATCAGTTTTGATAAAACTAAGAAGAAATAAAGACTGCAGTTTTAATTTGTTGTTGAAGCCTACAAAAAAAAAAAAAAACCAACCCTTAAAAACTCGTAAATAATCTTTAACTTTTGACATACATAAACGTAAATATTTGTATAAACAATAATTTATTTAAGCGTATATTTGTAGTTGTATTATATTTTAATAATACAAACAGCAGCCAAAACAAATATGTATATTTACTAAATTATGTATGATATAATTTTCATTATTATTATTATTATGATATATTATTTTTTGTATTTGTAGAACGGCACTTTTTTTTTACAACATATAGCTAATCTCTTATGGTCCCTTTTAATTTTTTTTTATTAATATTTAGTCTAACCTGGTTCCTTAACGGAGTCGTCTACTTTGCAATATGAATAGTTTTATGATTTATTACTAATTTCTTCTAGCCCCATTGCTGTGCCTGGTGTTTGTTGATGCCCCGCCCACTATTTTTTTTTTTTTTAATTTTTTATATAATTTCTTTTTTTTTTTTGTTAATTCCCTTACACCATTTTTGGTTAGCTATAGTTTAGGCCGTGTAATATTTCTTTTTTAATCGTTTGCTCTAAGAACAATTAGTTTTTGTTGTGGAAGCATAAAAAAAAAATACCAAATTTCTAGCTACATTTCAAATACTTGAACCAGGCCCACGTCCTTCCACGTCGCCGCATATAGATGCATCTAGCATGGACGTCGATTTGCGGCCAATGAATTTTGCTCAGTTGGCCGCGTTGTCGTCTTTAATTAGGCCAACAACGCCGCCGCCGCCGGCCATAACAACAGCATCAGTCAGCAAAAAAGCGACAACAACAACAGCAGACACCAGCAGCACAACAACAAATGCTAGCAGCGCCTCCAACGCAACAGCAACAACGACATCGAACAGTTGTTCCTCCTCCAAATTGCCCACAAAAGTGTCGTTCAAAATACAAAAACCGTTTAATAAATTAGAAAAATCTACAGCGAATTTATCAACAGCAACTCTGCTAACTACAACAACAACAACTTCTGCAGCAACAACTGCAACTGTAGCAGCAGATACAACAGCCGTGAGCAGCAAGCAATCCTCGCCAGCGCCCGCCTCATCCTCCTCCTCCTCCACGGTGGAGTTGGTAGTGTCACTTGGCAACAAGGGCGCCGGCGAGAAACGCTCGGCTGTTCAATTGCCAACGGATGCCGACTCGGATGAGGATGATAAACTGCAGCAGCCACAGCAGAAACGTAGCAAATCCGCCAAACTGGATGCGTAAGTCTGACCTTAAAACTGAATCTCTTAATCTTCTAATTTATTTTGAAACTATTCTACAGCCTTTTTGGCAGCGAGGATGTGGATTTGAGGCGTGTGTTGCCCGCCAAGCAACCTATGCTTGTGCCCGGTGGTGTTATTGTCGTCGAAGATGACTCCATGGACAACTGGGAAGTGAATAAGGTGTGTATTATACAATAATTTTATATTACAGCTATATGAGTAAATCACAAACTGAATATGTAAAAAAATGTAAGATACCGAAAATTAGTTTTATAATAATTTAAATATTATGAACTTTCTCACCCAAGCAAACGGCGAAACCTTTGTCGCCCGCCAAGAAGCCTACGTTGGATGAGCTGCGCGCCAAGCTCGCCAAGACGGTTCGACACAACAACAAGCAGTCAAAGTTGGGTAAGTGATGTGAACAAGTAATCCAAATACCGATTTTAATCAACGATTAATGCCAACAGATAAAAGCAAAGATCATGTTGTGGCGCAGCGACTGAAGCAGCTGGCGGAGCTGAAGTCCAACGATGACTCGCAGGAGGCGCACGATGAGAAGATGCGCACGATACTGAGTCAGGCGCAGGAGATGTTCGAAAATCATGGCATGAATCAGGAACAGTACAAGGATCTAGTCACCAAAGTGGTCGTCATGAACGAGAGCAGCAAGGGACTGAAGGAAATGCGACGACGCGAAGCAGCCGCCGCCGCTGTTAATAATGATGAGGATGATCTCGAAATGGAACGAAATGCGGCACGTGATGCAGTGCTACGCAAGCGCATACCCAAGCTCAAGGGCAATGAGAATCAACAGCATGCCACCGGCTCGCCACGCAGCGATGGTGAACCACGCTACGAAGAGCAGCAGCAGCCAGAGAAATCCCAGCAGCAACCACAGCAGGCGCCGACAAAGCAAACGAAAACCAAACGGGATGGCAAGCGCCGCAAGCCGAGCAAGTGGGGCGAACAGGTGGATCCAGCGGCCGCGCAACGTGCCGCCTGGCAACTGCAACAACAGCAGCAGCAACAACAGCAACAACAAAACAACAATAATAATAATAACAATAATAATAACAATAACAACAAACGCATGGCGCAATCGAATATTTTGGCTGGTGGCGGAAGTTTTCGAGGCATGCCCTGGCAACATCCCCCATTGGTTATGCAACAAGCTGTCGCGCCACAACCACCGCAACCACCATCGATGCTAGCAATGTCGCAAGTGCCACCCGTCGTCAGCATAACCAAAGCCATCAATTCGTTGGATAATCCCATGGCGGATGTGGTGCGCAGCATCACCATCGATGGTGGCAGCAAAGAGATACGATTTTACAATCAGGTTGCGATCATATTCATGGATGGCGATGAGCCGCACGAGATTGGGTTCCAGCAGGGCCAGCGTGCCATTTATATTGATCACAACAATGAACCATTAGCGCTCAGTTTCAATGATGACTATAAGCCCTTCCAGCTGGATGGACAATTGCATCGCATACGCTTTGGACATCCGTCGAGGGAGCTGTATATCGATGATCATTGGTATGAGATCTATTTTGGGGGACCTCCTGTGTCGCTGCCCATTGGCAATAAGCTGCATGTTCTCAAGGCGGAGGGACCACCGCCCAATGTAGATATTGGACGAGTGCGTCGCGATCTTGTCGTCGGCAAGATCAATATGATTGTGGATGCGCACACAATTGTGCCGCTTTTTCTCGATGGACGCCAGCAGACGTTCCATTTGGGCGCCGAACAGCATTCGTTGCAATTTGTCGACAGTTTTCTGTATGCCCTCCTCGATGGTCAGCTCCAGAAGCTGGAGTATGGCGGTCTGCCCAAGAGCATGAAGCTGAATGGCGGTCGCAATTGTTTCATACGCTTTGGTACGCTGCCCAAAAGTGTGCAGGCAGGCAAGACTCATGTACAGGACATGGTCTATATTAAAACTGAGGCGCCGGCAGAGCCACCACAACCGCCACCGCTGCCAGTGGTGATTGCACCAGCGCAACCATCTTCGATAGCCGCTAATCCTCTCGAGCAACAGCAGCCAGCAGTGGCAGATGTGGCTTCTGCGGTTTCGTTGCCTGATGCGACATCAGCGCTAAGTAATCTCAACATCGATGAGCTCTTCAAGAAGCTCGTCTCCTCGGGCATAATTGGTGCGCCAGCAGCAACAACAGTTCCAGCAACAGCAGCACCAGCAGCGGCAGTCGCTGTCAACAAGCAAGCCAGCAACTTGCCTGCTGTCGAGACAAGCTCAATTGCCAGCAAAGATGCACCCGCAGCAGCAGCACCCTCAACGGAGGAGCCCATCAAACGCATTGAACTTCATAAGCCGGATACAATTAAGACGCGACAGGCGGCAGTTATTGCCACGCTGTATTTGGGGATGCAGTGCAGCAGTTGTGGTGTTCGCTTTCCACCCGAGCAGACCATCAAATACAGTCAGCATTTGGATTGGCATTTCCGGCAGAATCGACGCGAAAGGGATTCCACACGGAAGACGACTTCGAGTCGTTGGTTCTACGATCTCAACGATTGGCGGCAGTACGAGGAGATCGAGGATGTCGAGGAGCGTGAGCGTAACTTCTTGGAATCGCAGGGCCAACAGTTGGGTGGTCTGGGTCCCAACGATGGCAGCGATGAGGTGTCGCAGCAACGTTCCCTGGACTCACCGGTGCCCAGTTGTGCCGCCGGTGCTGACGATGTTGATCGCAGCTGTGACATGTGCCACGAGAGATTCGAACAGTTCTACAACGAAGAGCTAGAGGAATGGCATCTACGCTCCGCAATTCGCGTGGACGAGAAGACCTATCATCCGCTGTGCTATGAGGATTACAAGGCATCGCTAAATCCACCAGCGCCCGTTGTCGACGTTGCCAGTGGCGGCGGCGAATCTTCGCAAGCCAATGGCGATGTGGATATGTTGAACCTAAGCGATGACAATGCCATGGATACGCTCATCAAGTTGGAGGATGATTCGGGTAAGTGCCATAAAGTTATTTGTTTTATTATTATATACACATATATTAATATAATAAATAATTCAAATCTCTGCAATACACTAATCCTCTTCGATTCTCCCACACACACAGATGATGGCAAAAAGATGTTAAGCGTAGACGATGATGATGACGATGATGTAATCGTGCTGCCCAATGAGGAGCCGAGCGTCACCGAAATCGTGGACGATGATGATGATGAGGAATATGTGCCGGCAACTGTGACAAGAACTGCTGAAACGGAGCTGACGGACAGCGTTGAGCAGGAGAAGGAGAAACCAAAAGCAGCAACAACCAGCACCTCCGCTAGCGACGAACAAGAGAAACAGCAGCAGGAGAAAGCGAAGCAGCTGGATAAACAGAATGCCACCGAATCGGATGTGGATGTGGAGATTCAGGAGCCAAACATTCCCTTCACCGATCTGGACACATACGTCGAAAAGGAGCCCATGCCCATGCTCCAAGTGAAGATCAAAGAGGAGCCCAAAGATGATGACGAGGAGGACGAGGACGATGGCTTTGAGGATGTGGGCACTGTTGTGCAATTGCTGCCACTGCCAGAAGATGAAATCTCGATACACAGTAGTGGTAAATATTATTATTATTTTATTTTAATAGCTGATCTCTAATTAAATTACTGGGCTTCCTCTGGTTCGATAGAAACCCAAACGCAAACCATTGAATCGTCTGCGTCGCCGGCAACGCTAGAGCGGCCCGCTTCGGTGGCATCGCTCTCATTGCCAGCTGCGAATGAGGATGACCTGGAACTGGAGTCTTTGGCGGCGGCAACAACTGAGGCTGATTTTAACGGTGAGAATCCGCAAGAGGCACACAATCTGAGCGCAGCGGGTTTGGCGCCGGCGTTACCTTTGGCTAGCATAGTTAATAAAATAAAAATAAATATCACTAAGAACACAAGTAGTAATAGTCATAATAGTGCCTCAACATCAACAACGATGACTTCAGCGGACTCCTCGCAAGTGTCGGCCATAAGTGTGATTGGCTACACTGCCAATGCCGATGGGCAGCACCAACAACAACAGCAGCAGCAGCAGCAAAATTCAATACAAACCATTTCCACGATTCCAGTCTTGTGCGGCGGCAACACATTTGTACCGAAGATTGCCACGAGCAGCAGCAGCAGCAGTTCTTCCACAAATGCACCGCCTGCCAATATTAGTTCCATTTCCGTTATTGGCAGCACTTACGGCAGCAGCGGCAACAACAACGGCAACAGTGCTGCCTCGCACACAACAACATCATCGATGGGCGTGCCAGGAGCAGCAACAGCAGCAGCGACTTCCGGTACGTCGTCTGCTGTTGGTCAAAAATCGACAACTCCACCGCCCCCAAAAGTTGCTGTCGAAGCTATCGAACCCGAACCTGTTATCGAACTGAAGCCTGCGCTGCGAAATGTGACGCTGAAGAAGACAAAGAAAGTTCAAAATGGTGTCGAAACTTCCGGCTTGTGCTCGATCATGTAAAAAGGGTGCGAGAGAGAGAGAGAGGCATACACGCATATTATTCCTACTATTCTCACTTACTTTTTTTTTAATAGCAATCTTACAATATTAATTTAGAACGTTACTTAGTTTTAGACAATTTACAGAAGACGCGCGATTTGTTCTCTCTGTAGGTGTACGTACGTTGCAGCCAAATGATAACACATATAAAAAATAAACATCAACCAACGATCAGCTGGGCAGCGCACAGAGGGAAAATACTTAATTTATTTTTACAATAATATACCATTGCAAATAATAAAAAGAATACGATTTTACACAACAAATGCGAAATCAACTTATATATATATATACATAATTTGTGATAATTTTACTACAAAAACTCAAGAGAAATTCAGTTACACAAATCAAGCTTGATTTTTGTCATTATTTGTCATGCATCGAAATTGAAACAATAAAATATAAAAAGCTGAATTCAAACCAATCTTCAATTCGATTCAATTAATCTTAATCAATTACATGTTTAATTATATTTACCAAGTCTTACATATTGCAATAAAGGTACAGGCAATAACCAAATAAAAGAGAGTTGTTATTATTTAAAGTAACTAACTAAGGAAACGAGTTTGTCGACTTAAGAATTTGTTGGTGATCGTGGCGAAAATTTCGATTTTTTTGAATGCGCGCTAAATCAGTGCTGGAAATTGTTACAAAGTCAAAGCAGCCAGCTTGTGACACGCTGCGTGCCCAGCAAACAGCTGTTGTATATGAAATTGATTAAATAAGCCCAAAACGCATTATACTATGCACGTGGGCCTGTTTAGCGTTTTTGTACGCTAAAGAATTAGTAATTTTATAAAATGTCTTCATCGTTTTTCCTAAAACCCGGCGCCGCCAAACAGGCCAACAAAAAGCGCAAGGTAAGTGCCAAACAGTAAATGAAAATGAATATACACAAATCAAATGTTTATTTTACTTTAGATAAATGCGACGAAAGCAAAAGGAAAGTTAAGTTCCAACCCGGGTAAAAGAACACAAAATACATCAAATGCGGCACCAAAAAAACAACGTCGGGCCAAAGTGGACGACGAAGAAATAGCCAGCGATGATGAGGAATATGATAGTGGCAATAAAACGTTAGCATACTCAACGGACGAGGAGGGTGTGGAGGAGGAAACGGCACAAGATAAACGCCTGCGTTTGGCCAAAAATTATCTGGCGGAGATTGAGAAACAGGAAGCGGATCGCGTTGAGGATCGCGACTTAAGTCAGACCGTCGAGCAACGACTACAAACTGAATATTTGGATAGTGTGGGTCGGTTGCGCCGCAATATTGCTGCCACCATCAAATCCTGCAGCATTCACGATGTGCTAAAAAACAGACTCCATCATAGTCCAATTTGTGCCCTGGCTTTAAGTGCGGATGGACGACATTTGTATGCCGGAGCCAAGTCGCAATTTGTGCTCAAGTGGTGCACGGACAGTGGCAAAGTGCTGGGCAAATTTGATGTGCAGCCGCATCGCGATGAACCCGAAACGGGCAAAAAGCGAAGATCGCATGTGATTTCTATTTGCCTGTCCACAGATATGAAATATCTGGCCTTGGCGGAGGGTGGAGCACACATACAGATCTGGTGTCCGCAGACGCTGCGGCATTTGAAGACGTTCAAGGGACACAGGGACAGTGTGTCGGGTTTGGTCTTCCGCAAAGCGACACACGAACTGTATTCGGCGGCCAAAGATCGTTCCGTGAAGATTTGGTCACTGGATGAGATGGCCTACGTGGAAAGCTTGTAAGTGTGGCAGACTTACTACTTTCCAGTTAATATAAATCGTATTCTTTTGACTACAACCAAGTCAATAGAAATCCCTTACTTATTACTACTCCTTAATTCTCCAATTCAATTTGTGAATCCCTTTTCAGATTTGGCCACCAGACCGCTGTCACCAGCATTGATGCACTGAGTCGGGAACGTGCCATTTCAGCGGGCGGTTCAGATTGCTCGCTGCGCATCTGGAAGATTACTGAGGAGTCGCAGTTGATTTATAATGGTCATCACGATGGCATCGAGTGCGTCAAATTGATTAATGACGAACACTTCGTCTCGGGCGGCGTTGATGGGTAACTGTTTTGTGAATAATTCAATTTGAGCAACCTCAACTTTCATCCGTATTCTAAATTTACAGCGCGGTTAGCCTGTGGAGCGCCTTGAAGAAGAAGCCCATCTGCACGGCACAACTGGCGCATGGCAAGGGCGACAATGAGGTCGCCAACTGGATAACAGCAATGGCCGTCGTTGTCAATACGGATTTGGTGGCAACAGGTGCGATCCAAACACGTTAATTAACTTACAATATCTAAAGTTAACTTCACTGTTTTTTGTAGGTTCCTGTGACGGTTGCGTGCGTCTGTGGCAAAGTAATCCGAATGCGCGCAAGCTGCAAGAGATTCAAAGCATATCCATTGCCGGCTTTATAAATGGACTCACTTTCAATAGCGATGGCACAAAACTGTTTGTCGCCGTGGGGCAGGAGCATCGTTTGGGGCGTTGGTGGCGGCACAAAGAGTCCAAAAATAGCATAGTTGTAGTTGACATTAAGTTACAAAGCACAGCCAGCAATTAAGTTAATTATAAGCTTAAGGAAAGCGTCGCGTAATGTGAATAAAACATGTAAAATTTTAAAACATCAATCGATAAGGCGACAAATTACTTATCGATATCAACTAAATATCGCCTCATCAATGTTTTCGATCAATCAAGAGTGGGGGCTCGTCGATTGGCAGTGATTACAAAACAGGCAAAAGCATGCAGAAGAAAGCCGGCGCTGGCCTTTTGGGCTTTTTTAAAACAGAAAAAGGACGCAAACTGGTCTTCTATGCGGCGGGCACAACGACAGCGGGTCTGTTTGTCGGCAACTTTCTGCCGCACACATTTGGCCTGAAGTATTATCGTGATTTTGTGCAGTGTTATCAGTGGGTAAGCAAATGAAAGCAGCATGAGCTAAAAATTAATAGTTTCTTCTCTCAGGAATGGCATTGGGCGAGAAGTGCCGCCAGCTGTTCAGCAGCGTGTGGAACAGGCACTAGAAAGACTGGAAGTTGATCAGCGCGAGCGCAAATTCGTCAAGCCATTTACCGTCTTTGGTTTTGATCTGTTCCAAGCGGGCACAACAAAGTTTCGTTTTGGTGCCGCTTTGGGTATTCCAGTGAACTATGCCTATGGCAGCATTGATGAGATTAAACGAGCCGATATTCGATTTCGCGATAAACAAGTCGATTGGAAGTCGGACAGCGGTAAACTGTTGGAAAATGCAATTGTCCTAACGGAGGATGAACAGCTGTTCGGTCTGAGCAAGGCAATTCTACAGCTGCAAACATATCGCGTCCTGATGAACTCGATTTTTCCCAGCGTGAGCTTCTTCATGGTCTACACAATTGGACACTATCTGAATCTGCGGCTCAATCTCTTTGCGCGACATGGCAGCGTAAGTTGTTAATGTAATACACTTATTCATATGTACATAAATAATTCGAATTTCCCCTTCATTGATTTCCAGATGCGTTTCGTTTTGTACAGCATTTTGGGACTGTTTGGCTTGGGTAGCTGGTCCTTCATGAAGGACTTCAATCAGGTTGCAACCGATGCGGAGATTGATAAGCGACTTGCTATGATGGGCCCGCAATTTGTTGCCGCCGGCGTCACTTACTACGACAAGCATCTGAAGAAGAATATTGCCCTGCGCAATCTAATTGGAGATAATACCTATACGGCCCTGGGGAATGAGAATTATATGCTGCGACAAAAGTCCATGCCGCTGACAGCGCGCAAATCTTTCTTTGAGCAGAAGTGGCAGGAATTGCAAAATGCACAACAGAAGCAGCAAACGACGGAGGCACAATAAATATATAATTTATGAGTTTTTATTTGTTTAAATTTGCCAAATCGTATATTGGTTAAGTTTACGCAATTCCCATTGAAAAATATATTTAAAATTTTTAATGAGTTTTATTTTATTCTATGGATTTCCCTTTCCAAAATCTAAATTATCTGAATTAAATTGGGTAAAATGGAATAATGGTTTTGTGATCAATTGCCAAAATTTCATTACGATCGGATGAGAAACACCAAAGTTATAGTCCAAAATATATTTTCATATTGATCTTGCTGTCAGCAGCCACTTCAGACTTCTAGGGCCGAAGCTCGTAGAGCGGTGGGGTTGGGCTTTGTTTGAAATGTATATTCCGATCTTTGAGGAAGTTACCAGCAAAAAATTGCGTTTATACAACATGACGGACATTGCACACACCCAATATACTATGATACTTTTGGTGTCAGAGCTTAAAAATCGTATTAATATTAGAATTATTTTGTAAACTTTATATAAATTAAATAATTTTTTATAAATTTATACTCACACATTTTGACAGTGAATATACCGATATATAATTTCAAATCTTATCTTGACCCGCCATTGCGATAACTTATAATCGAAAATGTGACTATGCGATAAGTTATGGCACAACATAATCGATGCGTATCGATGCCAAATATACTTATGGTTACGCTTGGCGTGCGTTCATTTTTCTGTCAATACTGTTTTTGATTGTTAGTGCCTGCCAATCATTTTTTGGGAGCGATCGTTAAAAGTGGTCTGTTACTAATAGGTTTGACATTACGCATATTGTAAGTGAGCAAATCTATAATAAGCACGTTAAGTAAAGAAACATCACAACGCTCCTCCGGTGGCGTGCCGGATGAAATAAACGTTTTTCGTGCGGCCACTGTGATTTTGTAAGTGCATTTCGGCGTGTGTATGTGTACGTGCATATTTGTCTATTTCTTCTCGAGTGCAAACCAGTGCAAGCAACAGCCTTAGATACAACAAAGTGTCACCGAAAACGCTCCAAAAGGAGCTGATATTCCCAAAGTGAAGGCCAGGTAATTTTGGTTGGGGTTATTGTTTTGTTTTAGAGATGGGTGTATGTCGAATTTTATTCAACAAGGATACGCAACTTGGCATGGCAAATGCACAAAATGCAAAAACATTAAACATACACAGTAAACAAGAATTACTAACTAACATCGCTTATATTATGCAAAAAGTTCTGCAATCCACATATGCAAAAATTCATGCATACCAACATGTATACATACATATGTACGCATATGTTTATTTTTTGTTTGATAATGTCTCAAACAGCTGTTGCCATTTAGATTATGTGCTCAAACGTAAATAACGTGTGCTAAATTAACTACACATTTATTAATATACAATTTATTACTTTTGTAAACGGCATCAAGAGGATCTAGCAGAATGCAAGAACAATTTAATTTTTTTGTTTGTAGAGAACTTTTTGCTAGTCATAATTACTTGCGATAAGTTGGTAACTAATCGGTTAGCTTAGTCCATGTTACGTAGATTCGTGTATGATATGTAGATCCTTGTTGTGTTTGTCGTGACACACGCCTATTTCTGCATCTTGGAAATTGAGAAATCAATCGCTGACCTTTTTGCAGATTTGTCCACATCTGATATGAACTTTTTAACTGGCGAGCCTGTTCCGCCCGGCTTCGAGGATGAAATGTCACGAACGCCGGTCATACAGAAGCTAATTGAGAGTCACAAAGGCGGTGGCCTCATCGGCACCGAGTATGTTGTCGAGCTGCACGAGGATGGCCATATGCGTCCCGACTATTTTTGTGTGCTATGCAAGACGTGCAACGATTCCCACTCCATATTTCTCCACTGGACATCATTGACGCATCGCACCAACTATCTGAAGACGCACTATCAGAAGGCCTTCGAGCTGCTGCAGCAGCTGCGCCGCTCCTCTGACAATTCCGAACTTATGTGCAATTGCACTAACAAGTTGGTCCAATATATCGAGACGCATTTTGGGCGCAGCACGCATATCTTGGCCGTTGCTGGCGATTATTTTCGTCGTAGTAAAGCTAAAATTTGTTCACAGGTACGAGATAAATTTCATTTTGATGAATGCGATGGACCTGATTTCGTGGCGGAGGTGCGGCAAATGATTTTCGAGTCCAAGCCGACGGGAACACTGAAAGTTACGCTTAATTTAAATAAAGATAATGCCGAGCTAATTGCCCTGGATGCCATTTCCAGTGATGACGATGAGAATTTTGCCACAGTAATGGGTCAGCAGTCTTCGGGCAAAAAGTCGAGAAAAAAGCAGGCCGAACAGCAGCCGGCATATCGTGCCATTAATCGTTCTCCGCCTGCAGCCAACGAGAAGGGTAACCAGGCAAGCGGTATCAAGCCAACAATGGGAGCTGGGCTGGGCATTAAACAGCAGCTGCCAACGCCCAAGGAGCTGTCGTTACAGGCCTCGCAAATTGCGCAGGAGCGTTACCGTTGGGAGAAATTTCGCTGCATGCTGGAGCTACAATTGAAACAGCTGCGCGATGAGACGGAAACATATGAAACTAATCCGGAGAAGCATCCCGACTATTCTGAGGAGTGGAAACTGTTCTGGAATCGACGCTACAAGCAGCTGCAAGAGGAGAAGAAAAGCGATCCAAATAGCTATGACTACAAGCCCGAATGGATTAGCTATTGGAATGGTCGACGCGTGGAGCTCTTCAACATTTCTGTCAACAAGATCAAAAAGGAGCTCAAGGAGAAATTTAAACTGGGCGACGAAGACGAAGAGAACACCATGGAGCTAATGGAACGCTATAAAATACGCATCAACAGTCCCAAAATCACAACTAGTGATCCACATTCACCTGCCGGCGCCGCCGCCGTCTCATCCTTGACGAATGCCGCTGTGCGCCGCAAGCCCAACTATCGCGGACCCAATAATCGTAGCGGCAACGATGCCACAACCGTCGGGCCAGATGCTGTGATCAACATCAGCGATGATGATCAGCAGGCACCGAGTAGACGCTCGGCTCGTCCAACTCGCCGTCCACCGTATGGCCGCTCATTGTCTCGCTCGTCGTCGCCAAAGCGGGCACGGCGACCGGGGTCGTCGCGCATGAGTCAGCGCTCGCGGTCTCGCTCCTCAGTGGCCTCACGGCGCCGACAGCGTTCGCACTCCAGATCGCGCTCGTCGCATCGGCGCAGCTCGCGCTCGCCATATAGCCGCGGTCGTGACAGGTCGCGCGGCCACGACGATTACGGTGAGCGCGATCGGGAGAGGGAGAGGGACAGAGACAGGAAACGTGAACGCGAAAGAAACGATGAGTACAACAGGGATCGTGGCGATAGTTTTACGCGTTCCTCGCGCACCTACGAGCCCTTGGAGACGTTCCGTGTGCTCGATTCACGCTCGTATCCGGAATACAGTCAGCCCGTCGGCGGTCAACTTTCCTCATCGCCAACGAGCACCAGTGTGACAGGTGCGGCAAACAAAGATCCGGAACCTGTTGAAGAGGTGGTCGAAGGTCCACTGACCGTGGTTAGTGTGCTGCGCATGCTATCTGCCATGGAGGATCAGTTGGGCAGCCTCGGACCCAAAACGCTTAATTTGCTCAGCAAGGCACTGGCCATGGAGAAGATCAAGCCGAATGCCGCCGATGACCTACTATTGAATGAGGACAATTGTGTGCTGCTGGAGACCACCAAGGAGAAGCTAAAGGGCATTCTCATTGCGGAAGTGCTCGAAGATCCACAAAAAGTGCGTGTTGTGAAAAAGTTAATCAGCAATATTGCGACCATCATCTGCCAGGCCACAAGAAAAAGTAAGTGCAACACATTACAAACTAAAAAGCTTTGCAACTTTACAGATCCTAGACGGAGTCCAATGCATATATAAAGATATTGTGAGTCAAGGTAAGTATTTGTCTGTATAAGTTGGTTGGAATCGGGCGCTCAGACATTTGTGCAAATTTTAGTAGTTTATTTGTGATAAGGATCCAATGAACAAAGAAAACTAATGGCATCCCGTATCCGTAATCCTTGTCCTACTTGGGACCAGTTGCCATCCTTGCTCCTGTCACAAATATACTTAATAGTAAGGATATGCGATCTGTTTGATTTCTTCGGTACTTCCTTCCTTCCTTCATTGTGTGTGTGCATTTGAGTTCAAGATACGGTTCAGAGCTCGTACTTTTTATTCCGCTTCGTGCTTTCGCGTGTTATCTATCTTGTCTTACAAATCACCCAATCTTTTCGCAATACGTGTACTTTATCCACAATAAAACTGCTGCTTAAAATGCCGACCTACATTTTAGCTCATTTACTCTTAAGGATGTAAGACTTTGGCATAAGGGCTGAATTTTGGGTAAGGCTAAAAGTCGACGTATGACTTTTAAGAACATATCGTTAAATGAAAATTTGAAATGAACATATCGTTAAATGAAATACAATTATATATGTACATATTCCGCTTGTTAACCTTCTTGTAATTTCCTTTAATATGAAATTGTAATTTAAATTTATGACCATCTGGGGAGTACTATTATTTATGATCCAATTACTTTTGCGAAAATCGTACCGTTTAAAATATTTTAAAATATATACAATATTTTCTACATATAATAAAAATGTTTCCAACTACAACTCTCTATTCTGTGATCTACCAAAACAGAGTTATCAAGTTGTCGGTTCGTAATTTTTTTAATCCGGTTTTTTTCTGTAATGATTTTTTTTATTACATTTAACTGTGGGTTCAGCGTTCCCAGGTGTTAGTTTTGTGCAAAAGTGCCGAAAATAATGGAAATACCACAAAAACAATATAAAAAAAATTAAAATAACAAAATATGTACAAATAGACGCATTCTTGTCGTCCTGGTTAAGTGACCACTATCCATCAGCTGAAAGCGCCGCATTCTTCAATCTTTTGAATTGTATGTAATCCTTGACGTATGTAATTGCTTTCATTTTAGATTGAGTACAATATCAATCAATTGTAAAAATAAATTAATTAATGTCGTTTATTGTGTTGCTCCTTCCTTCCATCTTCCTCACTCTAACACACACATACACACCCAGATGAAGAAGAGTCGACACAGAATGATCCAAAGCTCGTCGAATTGACCAAGAAGAAGGAATTCCAGTTACCCTTCGACCGGCAGCTCGTATCCTCGAAATTGGCAAGCGCACTGATCTGTAACGGCGTGGATGATTTAAATACAGAGGATATGAACCGGCTGCTGCAATTCTTTACGCTGCTGGTGAGGACGAATCATAGGCGACGCCAGACCGATCGTAGCAGCGGCCTTAACTTTGCCGAGTTCCTCCTTCGCCTGGGACTTGAGATCAGTGCGACAAATGATGAGGACGCTACTGTTGATGGTCACGATCTGGACGTTGACATTGACTTAGCTGAACTGATCAAGGAGGTGGAGCAACAGCTTGCCGCCAAGGATTCGAGCACCAATGTTGCACCCAAGGCCAGCAGCATCAGCGATGGCATGGAATCCCTAACAGATTCCGATTTGCAGACGCTGCTGCAGAACTTCAAGTTTCTCTCCAATGAGGAGCAGGTGCATCTCATCGGCTATCTCCGCAAACTGGAGAAACTCGATCCGCCCCGTGTAGAACGTTTGCGCAAATATGTTAACATTACTGAGCTAAGCAGCGATGGTGAATCGTGCAGCGATTATCTATCGCGTGTCCTTGCCATCGGTCGTCCGCCTGCCAACAATCACGAGCGTTTGCAACGTGGTCCCTCCAACTCACGTCTGTCCAGCGTAACGTCGGCCCCCACGGCGGTGGCCGTGACGGCAATGCATCGCAACGATGCGAGCAGCGAACGCGAACAGTCAGCGCCAGCGAAGCTGCAACGACGTCCCGCTATGCGCAACTCACCGAATTTTATGCTGGACGATGATGACGATGATGATTACAATTTCGATGATCTGGTGCTGAAGGCCAACGATTCAAATGGCAAAAAATCCATAATGATGGGCAGCAATCTGCCCATTCAGACGGCATCTGCGTCACCCAATTCGTTGACCTTTAAGCCGACGTCGCCAAAGATCTCGCTCAAGGACACAGAGAATATAATTGCCAATCTAATGGGTACACTGGCCAGCAACAGCAAGCAGGCAACAAGCGCAGCCAAAACACAACAGCAGCAGCAGCAACAACAACACCATCAACAACAACAGCAGCATCAGCAACAACTACGCAATGTGCAGAATCGCGCACAACAACAACAACAACACCATCAGCAGCAACAACTGCCATCATTTGGAACCAATAATGGTGGTGGCAATTATTATAATTATGGTACCGATCAAATGTCAAACGGTCCGTCTGGATATCCGGGCGTTCTGCCACAGCAGACGCAACAACCACAACAGCAACCGCAGCCTCCCTACAACATGGGCAATTTTAATGCCTATGGTCCTCCCATGGGCCCCACTGGTGGCTATGGTGGTCAAATGAATCCCGGCTGGGCCAACGGACCGCCGCAATCATATAGTAATAATCAGCAGAACTATATCCCGTCGCAACAGCAGCAACAACATCAGCCGCACTACAACAACGTATATCAATGAAAAACAATAAATGTAACTATGTCTGAAATAAACTGAAAGAATCCCTATTCCTAAGTCCTTCAGCTGTGACAGCCAAAAGTGACATGTTGCATAGATTTGATTTTAAAGAAGATACTTCAAACGCTGTTTTTTTTTCATTTCTGTACACAAATGTTATTTCATAAAATATTAAAAAAAAAATTAATAAATCGGAGTATTTTAATCTATTTTATATCTATAAAGACAATGTTTCAACGGCTCTAACGGAGTCCGTCAGTCTACTTTTGAATTTAATAGGTCCATCATCCATTTCCTACAAATAAATCGCAAGTACTAGATCTGTATGATGCATAGTTATAAGTAAGTTCCTTATTTGTTGCTACAATATAAGGATCATCATCATAAATCAGGTGGAAAATTGCTATTGCTATTGCTATAGTTTTTTAAGGAATACAAAATAGTTTTCTACACATAAGCAACTCAATTTGACCAATTCTTTCTATATTATTATCATGCTGATCAAGTATAAATGTAAGTCTATATATGGGTTCAGATATGTCTCCAAGGATATACAATATTTTCTGTCCATAATATGCATTTCATATTCAAGTTGGAAATCAAGTCTCGTAAAGTCTGGAAACTTGTAAATTGTGAAAGTCTAAGGCTACTAACTATAATTTGAATATTTGTAATTTATTATCAGACTCTTGCATGTTGTGACTTGCCAACAATGCTTATGTTACTGTAGTAATCGTATTCTAACGGTATTATAAATATTGGTGTTGACCAGTGGCTGTGGGGCTGTTGCAAAAAATCAACTAATTGCCCCTTAAAGATATATTCTTTTTTAAACCCCCCTGGGGATATAGTAAATTGTTTCATTTATTATTTAAGCCACGCTGTTCTCACTCTCTCTTTCGCCCAGTGTTCCTCCCCCTGCACCCAGCACTACCCTCCCGCTGCCTTCCTTGTATGCACATTGTTCTATTGCTGCAGTTTTTTTGGGGTTATAGGACCACAAAAAGCGTCGGCATTAAGTGGGTTAAGTAAGATATGTTGATCTATATGGGATTGTATCCCATTTGTAACGCCCTAAACCCCCTCATAGGCAAAAAAAAAAGATTATTTTATTTGGTATTATATTATATTTATATATATGTAAAATATACTTAAAAAAGGGTCAAAATTGACTAGCATCATGGGGCATGGGAGTGTTACTATGTTGTTTGGAATTTCACACATAAATTAAGTCTAAATAACAATTGAATATTATAAATGTATAATAAAAATGAGTTCGATTTTTGGAATGTTGCAAATAAATCAAGTCTAAAATAAGAAATTAAAAGTTTATAAAAGGTACTTAAAATGTCTCCTCGCCAACCACATCGCTTATGGTAGCCACCAGTCTTCTGGCATGCTCCACGGCACAGGTGGCGGTGACCAGGCCTAAGTGGATGCAATACAATTCATAGACACGAACTTTGCCCGGCGACAGTTTGGGAAAACAGAGCTCGACCAGATCGCTATAATAATCCATGGGCAAGGCGCCCGGTTCTACGGGAGATTTCTGCCCATTACTGCTGGCGCCGCCAAAGCCCGTGGAGAGAAAATGCTGCTGCAAGTCCAGCGAGCATTTCAAAATGCCACCGGCCAGATCCTCGAACCAGAGGAAATACGAGTAGTGGAAAGTGCGATCCTTCCACATGACCGTCGTCTGTCCCTTCTTTAGATAGCTGCGCGTAAACTCCACCATCTGCCACAGTTTCGATTTGGGCAACAGCTGTGGATTATTCTGACGCAAATCCGGCGCTAGCATTTGACCTGTGCTCCGATTGACATACATGAAATGCACCAGGCCCGGGAAATCCTCTAGGTACGCATCAATGGAGATGTTTCGCGCCGCTTTAACGGCCAGAAATTCGGCAAATTCCAATAGCTTGGCTTCGACAATAGCCGCCGAGTCGGCAAGTTGATCCAGTTGAGGATTACTGGCGCTATCGCAGGTGGCAAGCGAGAGGGTAAACAATTGCTTCAGTTCTTCGACAAAGGCGGGCAAATTGGACTCGATGCGAACGAGCAGCTCCCGTTCGTAGCTCTTGAAGAACTCCGAGTACATCTTGCGCAGATTCTCCCAGCGAGCAGTAAACTTTTTGATGCAGTTCTCCAGATCATCATGTCGTTGCTTCAGGTGCCTCTTCAGCGCCGTCAGCGTTTGACTGACAAAGGATTCGAGACTCTCGAAGGCGGGCTTGAGGGCATCCGCATCGCCCTGTTGCTGCACGGCGACAATCTTCTGCAGCACAAAGAAGGTGTCGTAAATGGAGCTGGTCAACGGCATGTGACCATATTCGATGAGCTGCAGTAACACCTGATGGCCATGTAGACGCGAGATGTGCACAATGGTGGGCACACAACCCGAATTAACATCGTGGGAGACGCCTTGCAGGAAGACGGCCACAGCTCGTTGGGATTTCTGAGCCTGCACAGCTCTCGCGAGTATTGCCAGAAAGAGTAGATCGGCAGGTGCCAGTGGCAAAGCTAAACGTGTGCTGTTCAATGCCACCAGCTTATGAGAGACGAGCAACAGGGCATGAGCCCGCTGCTGACCACCAGCTTGACGCAATTGCTCCAGAGTTGCATCGAGTGTCACGTGCACAGTGCGCTTCAGTTCCGCGTTGATGATTAGCTTGGGTAATGCCTCCAGCAGATAGGCCTGCTCCTCCTTGCACAGCTGAGTCTCATAGCAGTTGAGGCACTGCGTCAACAGCTCCTGTTGTACCGCCCCCGCTTGCGAGCCAAACAAATTGGCGCCATAGCAATAGCGGGTCAGTGTTATGGCCACGCCCAATTGTCGCTGCAGTTGCTCAATCCCAAGTTGGCCGATCTTCAAGAACGTGAAGCCCAACAGCTCGCCAAAGACCAAATTGAAGCCCTGCTCGCACTGGAAACTCGCGTAAGCATTATCAAATTGACAATGCATAATTCTCTGCGAACCGATTATCGGACTAAAGATCTGCAACAGCACATTGCTGTCGAGTGCTGCTCCACTTCCTTCTGGCATCAGGCGCTGTGTGATGGCTATTTGGCATATCTTATCGGTTAGATCAGCATTCAGATTCTGATAGGCAACATCGTTGGCACTATTGAATACAATTAAGCCATTCATTTTGCTCTGATCAGAATTCCGATACACACACGATTCACAACTTTTGTTTTTTGGGGTTTCAAGTGATTCCGTGCCCTTTCGGCATTAAGGAATTACTTCGGCTAATTGAAACAGATTAGCCTTGGTATTTTGAGATAAGATTTATATTCATTAAATGAAATTTATTATGCCAGAAAAAGAGTTTATTGACCGTAAATCTTTGCGCTATTACAGTTCAGTGTTAATTCGCTGTCGTTATCGTTTTGACGCGATTTCGATAATGATATCGACATTGTTGCTTAATGCTGTAATCGAACTAGTTCCGAACTGAACACCATCAGCTGTTTTCTGTTAAATCCTGCGCACACATGCAGTGTTATCAATAAGCAGGCAAAAATATATAAGAATATAAATAAAATTTCACAATGGGCCGCCTTATACTAGAGCACACACTGCAGGGACACAAGGGACGGATTTGGGGCGTCGCCTGGCATCCGAAGGGCAACAGTTTTGCCTCGTGCGGAGAGGACAAAGCAATCCGCATCTGGTCGCAGTCTGGCAACACTTGGGCCACCAAGACAATTTTATCCGATGGACACAAGCGGACAATACGCGAGGTGCGCTGGTCGCCATGCGGGGAATACCTCGCCTCGGCCAGTTTCGATGCCACTACAGCCATTTGGTCAAAGCACGAATGCAACGCCACGCTCGAGGGCCATGAAAACGAGGTGAAGAGCGTCAGTTGGTCACAAAGTGGTGGCTTATTGGCAACCTGCTCCCGTGATAAATCTGTTTGGATCTGGGAGGTTGCCGGCGATGACGAATTCGAATGCGCTGCTGTACTTAACGCCCACACGCAGGATGTGAAACGAGTCGTTTGGCATCCTAGCAAGGAGATCCTGGCTTCTGCCTCGTATGACAACACAATCAAGATGTATGCGGAGAGTGCATTGGACAGCGATTGGGATTGCACGGCTACGTTGAGTTCGCATACGTCAACCGTTTGGAGCATTGATTTCGAGGCGGATGGCGAACGTTTGGTCTCCTGCAGCGATGATGCCACACTGAAGATTTGGCGTGCATATCATCCAGGCAATGAGGCTGGCATCGCCACACCCGACAAGACCACAGTGTGGAAATGTGTGTGCACCGTGGCGGGTCAGCATTCGCGTGCAGTATACGATGTGTCGTGGTGCAAGTTGACGGGTCTGATTGCCAGCGCATGTGGCGATGATGGCATACGCATCTTTAAGGAGAGCAGCGATTCCAAGCGCGATGAGCCCACTTTTGAGCTGTTGACGGGCGAGGAGAGCGCCCACGAACAGGATGTGAATGCGGTCGAATGGAATCCGGTGACAGCCGGTCAACTCATTTCCTGCAGCGACGATGGCAACATCAAGATATGGAAACTGCAGGAGTAGTTTCATGTTGTTTTTTATATACATCTATATATTTAAGTTATCACTGGAGGAATCAGCTTTCTTTATAAATTTCCACTTGTAATAAATAACTGTTCAACACAGCATTCCCCGCCTATTTGTTGAGAAACGGTTCGTGCAGGGTTTTGTGCAACTTTTTGGCCTTGCGTGGACCCAAACCCATCACTTGCGCAAGCCGCTCCTCGCTGGCATTGATCAAATTTTCTAGATTGCCAAAGATTTGGAGGAGGGTCACAGCATCCGTTTTATTCACTGGTTTAATGTTGGTTAAGGCAACCACAAGCTGTGGAAAATGGATGATAATAATTAACAAATGAATACTATCTAAAAAAAAAAACACACCTTTTGATGTGGATTTGATTCGACACGCTCCATAATCAAGTCTGGTGGACGCTTCTCAAACTGTTTGTACGTTTCGATTATTTTGCCCGCTTCGTCGGCGTTCCAGGCAAGCATCATAGTAAGATCCGCTAGCAGCGAAATGCGTGTTAAACTCTTCAGAGCATTGTGCGGCTCTGGTGTGTCCACCTGGACCAGCAGAACACGCAACTCATATAACTTGCCCAGCGCTTTAAGTCTTTGGCAAATATAATCCGGATTCAGATTGTGATATTTGAGGGATAGAAACAGAATGCAGGAAGTGCGCCCGACCACATAGTCGGGTATGATATCATCACGAAACTCCAAGGGTACATTAAGAATGGATTTGAGAATGGGATTGCCTCGCTGCTTGCTGTGCACCAAAACACTGTGTGGATTTGAAGGCGGTTTGGTTGCAACGGAGATGCTGCTGCTGTTGCTTGCACTTCCGATTGAAGACGAAGTCTCCACCTGTATTTTGGTTTGCTTTGGAGCCGAGGGCATTTCCATGGCAGCCAAAACATCATCAAACGAATCGTCGTTGAGATCCTCCATGGTTATAGCCCGGCACAAATAGCCAATTTCTTGAAATAACAAATATCGATAAGTATAATCGATACCATCGATATTCACGACTTGACGCAGTATGGCAACTCTGTGATTGTTTTGCCCTTTCCTTTCGAGTTGTCAATTGAGCGAAGACGGCGACAACGACGTGTGCGTGAAAAATTGTTTATTCTCTGCGCTTCAATAAATAATTAATCATACAATATAAACATGGCATCGCATCCGGTGTTTATAGACCTATCGCTAGATGAACAGGTAAATTTGCACAAATGCTTTTACGAGCCGTCTCTGTTACACTCCATCGAAAAGAGTGAGGTTATGTGGTCAATCAGAGGCTGCAAAAACAAATTTGTAAATACAGTATAAAATTTAGTATTAAATTGATGTTATTTCGCACAGGTGCAAGAGCTGCGCAAGTTTTTCAAGAAGCTCGGCGCTGAAATCTCGTCGGAGAAATCGAACAAAGGCGTCGAAGATGATTTGCACAAAATAATTGGCGTCTGTGAAGTTTGCTTCAAAGACGGCGAACCAGCCCAAATTGATGGAATATTGAACAGTATTGTGTCCATAATGATAACAGTGAGTATAATGGATTATAATCCCTTAATAGCTAACAATATATGCTTGTTTAGATACCACTAGATCGTGGCGAGAACATTGTGTTGGCCTACTGCGAAAAGATGACTAAGGCGCCAAATCAGCCACTGGCCAAAGTGTGTCTGCAATCATTGTGGCGTCTGTTCAACAATTTGGACACGGCATCCCCTTTGCGTTACCATGTCTACTATCATCTGGTGCAGGTGGCCAAGCAGTGCGATCAAGTCCTTGAGGTCTTCACTGGTGTCGATCAACTAAAATCCCAATTCGCCAACTGCCCGCCATCCAGTGAGCAAATGCAGAAATTGTATCGTTTGCTACATGACGTAACCAAGGACACCAATTTGGAGCTGTCGTCCAAGGTGATGATCGAACTGTTGGGTACATATACAGCGGATAATGCATGCGTTGCGCGTGAGGATGCAATGAAGTGCATTGTCACCGCTCTGGCCGATCCCAATACATTCCTGCTCGATCCGTTGCTGTCGCTGAAGCCAGTTCGGTTTCTCGAAGGCGATCTAATACACGATCTGTTGTCGATCTTCGTGTCTGACAAGTTGCCGTCGTATGTGCAGTTCTATGAGGATCACAAGGAGTTTGTCAACTCGCAGGGTCTGAATCACGAACAGAACATGAAGAAGATGCGTCTGCTTACCTTCATGCAACTGGCCGAAAGCTATCCAGAAATGTCATTCGACACCTTGACCAAGGAGCTGCAAATCAACGACGATGAAGTGGAGCCCTTTGTCATCGAAGTGCTCAAAACGAAGTTAGTGCGTGCCCGCTTGGATCAGGCCAATCGCAAGGTGCACATCTCCTCGACGATGCATCGCACCTTTGGTGCACCTCAATGGGAGCAGCTGCGCGACTTGCTGCAGGCCTGGAAGGAGAACCTCAGCTCGGTCCGTGAGGGCCTGACGAATGTTTCATCTGCACAACTCGAACTGGCACGCACCCAAAAGCTGATCCATTGAAATCCATAATAATATTACTACAAGGACAACAGCAACAACTACAACTACAACAAGTGACTTCAAGAACAAAAATAAAAAAGGAGCAGCGTAAAAGCGTTTACTAAATATTATAAATTATTGTCGAGGAAATGCGTGAAAATTCAAGCTTGAATAAATTTATAAGTAAAGTCAAACATTGTGTTTTAATTAAAACTCCGCCTCTTTTTATGTAGTATAAATGTTGCTATTACTAATACTACTATTTTGTTATAAATAGTAGTAGTATATGTGATTTTTTCACCGAGAATGCCAAATCAGTAGTAAAAGTTTCGCAGCCTTTTTTCATATGTTGAGAATATAGTTTTTATATATATTTTGTATGTTAACAGAACCTTTTAATGGAAATGCCTATATAATAAGTTATATTATTTAAGATGGGTTTGTTAAATGCAGGTAAATACTTTCTAGCTTAAAACTAAAAGCTATGGTTTAAAAATAGATTGATAATTTAAGCATACTCGTCATGCTGTCATAAATATGCATCCCACTTGGGAATTGTCCGAGATTCTGATGGCTTTATAGCTCCTCATGCGCTTTGGCCTGCGTGCGCTCCTTTTCCCTGGGGAAAGACCAGAAATACGAAGGAAAACCGTGCGAGTCCCGTTCGCGTTTCACAAACGCCGTATACGATGAAATGCAATTGCCAATGAAGTGATTCGACTGTCCCAAAATGGCCAAATCCAAGTAGGGATCATCTTCGGGCAACTTGTGCACACTTATGTCCATGCGACTTAAGGCTGAGTTCAATTCACCAATCATATGATTGGCATCGGATGCCACAAAAACGGACTTCACCTCGTTTGTCGGCTGAGTCTGCCGCACATTCTTGATGGTGCGCTTTAGCTGGCGCACGATTGCCTCTTTGGTGGGCATACAAAGCTCCTCGTAGAGCTCGCCCCGCTCATTCTTATAGCCCAGACACTGGGGCGATGCGAACAATTGCTGACTGTCCTTGATGTGCTCGCAGGCACGCACCCAATCGATGCCATTGCGCAAATGCAAGCCAACGAATGCTCCACGCGGCAGCACATTGCGTATGAATTCTCGAGCGGATTTCCTATACTTGCTGCTCCATTTCAAGTACTTTTGCAGGCCACGATTCTCGTGCTGCACGGGGAAACTGGCTGGCGCGCCCGTAAATGCCAACACTGGCCATTTATCAGCGGGATAATTGTTTTGCCACTTGGCTGCAATGGCACTGTGATGCACATCGAAGTGCAATGGACCATAGAACTCGGAGGCGACAAAATCAATGCTGTACGTATCCCAGAACGGGCCAAACGGATTCCCATCCTTGGCATGGCAATTGGGCGCCGCTGGATCGTTCTTCTCCTGCTGCAAACTCTTGCGCTCCATGTAGCAGAAAGAGACACGCTCCCCCGCCGGCCACAGCTCCTCGGCCAGCTGTGCCATAAAATCAGACATGAGAATGACGCGATGATAATCCTGCAGTGGCTCCACGTCAAAGTACGTGTCGAATGACACCTGGCGCGAACGCATCTCTCCTTTGCGATATTCAACCCATGGAGGCAGTATAAGCGTACGATTCAGTGACTTCGCAAAGGCCAAAGAGCCGAGAAAATGATCCGCCTGGTTACCAAAGCGTCCTGAAAAATCAAACAAACAATGATTAGACTGTGTAAACAAAAAAAATGCTAGTTAAACAATTTTTACTGACCCATGCAGGGGCAGTAGGCAATGTAGCCATTCTCATCCCGCTCAATTTGAGCATTTGCTTTTAATATTAACGAAATTAAATAAATAAATAACTGAAGCCACTGCATTCTGCCGGCTTCGTTTCTAAGCCGCTGTCAATCGACATTTTGTAATCATCATGTTGCCACCTGGCTTGGGGAGATAAATTTAGCAGTATTGAGCGCGTACAAGCGCACATATTGATAATCGTTTGTAGCTATCGATTTTCTAATAGCCCAATGAATTTATAAAAAATTATTAAATCAAAATTACTAATTTAAACAATTGCCTTCTGCCTGATAATTGTTATCGATTGAGCGCACAAAAAAAAAAACAGTATGGCAACCTCGTGCAGCATGCCATCTGACAGTTGTTTTTGTTTGCTTATTTACGTTTTTATCTATTTCATAATTGCTGTGTATGCTCATTGTTTTATGCTCTAAGAGATAAGATCTTGTGCCGACGAGAAGACAATCAGACAAATGACTTCACAGATCTACAGTCAAAAGAAATTCATACCGACAGCACCAGAGAAGGGTAGCTTTCCATTAGATCACGAGAGCTTGTGCAAGAAACACTTTATAATCTATGCGAGCTGCTTGCGCCGCAACGAGAACGACAACGGTAAGTGCCGCCAGGAGGCACAAGAGTATCTAGGCTGCCGCATGGACAACAATCTTATGGAGAAAACAGAATGGTCGAAACTGGGCTTTCCGGAGCAGTCGAAGCAGCAGCAGGAACAATAATAACAATGAAACCAGAACGCAATATTCTCATTGCGGCCACAGGCAGCGTGGCTACCATCAAGTTGTTGCAGTTAATAGAGGAATTAAGCAACAATAAGTTGCCCTACAAATTTAGCGTAAGTAGCTAACATTTCATTCAACATATAACAACATATAATAATCATATATTCACAGGTTAAGGTCATTATTACAGAACATGCGAAGCACTTTGTGGAGCTGGAACAAATGCCGGAACATGTCTCCGTTCTGCATAATCGCGATGAGTGGCTGACGTGGAATAAACGCGGTGATCCCGTGCTCCACATTGAGCTTGGCAAGTGGGCCGACATGCTCTTAATTGCGCCACTCAGCGCCAACTCTTTAGCCAAAATAGCCACGGTAAAATTACACTTATCTCGACAAACATTTATAAATTATATTTGTTTATGTAAAACAAATACTTTTTATCATTTGCAGGGCATCTGCGACAATCTGGTTTTGTGTGTGGTGCGTGCCTGGGATTTGGATAAGCCACTACTATTTGCACCGGCAATGAATACACGCATGTACGATCACCCCATTACTCGGGAGCAGATTGAGAAGCTGCTCAGCTGGGGCTACCGGCAGATACCCTGCATTTCCAAGACGCTGATGTGCGGCGACACGGGCAACGGTGCCATGGCCGAGGTGCACACAATTGTGGCAATAGTTGTCGCAACCTTTCAAAAGTTGCCGTTGTAAATAATTATATATGATATATAAATGCTTTTGTTAAATAAATGGTATGGGCAAGTTTATAAGACTCTAGCAAAATGAGTATATTTTGGGTTTCTCAATTTATTTGTAATAATGTTTATTGGTTAATTTTGAGTGCATCTAGGAGAGCAAAATGATTTTCGTTTTCCTCTTTTTTCATATTTGTTTTTTGCTTTTGTTTTTTTTTTTGTTTTGAATTTTGTTCCTCATCGCATAATCATTATTATTTTTTAATTGCATTTGAGTTTTAAATTTACACTTGTGTATCTCTTGTTGCAGTGTAAAGTTGTGGGCGTGTGTGTGTGTGTTTGTGTGTTTTATCAACAGTTTTATGCATTTAAATCATCATTTTTTATATGCGAATTACAATTACATTTATATATATTATGGGTGTGTGGGTGTGTGAAGGATGAATGATAAACTTAGAATTAGGGAAAATAAAAAGCTTAGTTTGTAAATTACACAATTAAAATATATTATGTATATGTATGTATGTATGTACTGTAGAGTCGTATGTTTGTATTATAAATGTATTTTGCTTATTTATCATCATTAAAAACGAACCAACTGAATTATCATCACGCACATTCTGCTGCTGCTGCTGACACAAAATTATAAAAATATAGTCTTCAGGCATACATTGTTTTAAAGTGTCTCGATTCTAACTTATCTATATATATCTATTTATATATTTATACTTTTTTCCTTTTATAAATTACAAGTAATATTAAACGTAAATATATTTACATAGCTTTTCTGGTTGTTGATTTTGTTATTATTGGTTTTGCTGCTTTTGCCGCTGCCTTTTTGTGGTTGTGTGTTTTTGTTATTTGTTCAAATTACATTTCGTGTATTTTTAATATGTTCATATCATTTTGTTTTAATGTGCCATTGCGATACCATGCAGCAAGAAGCACAAAAAACACAACACTTGCTTGCATATTATTAATATTAAGCTTAGATCCCTCCCCGCCCCCAAAAACCTTTTTATATAGTTTTTTCGTTCATTTCGTTTCGTTAGGTATGCTTTATACAAAAGGTGTGTTTGTATGTGTGTGTTTATGTAGACTTTACAATGTGTGTGTAGACTTTCCTTGCGAATGACATTTAATATACATATACATGATGCATTGCCTTGTTGCTGTGTGTGTGTGTACGAGTGTGTTTGTGTGGATGTGTGCGCACAAGCCTCTGCACTAAACGGTTTCCTTCTAACTCTGACACGTGATTGGTAAAATGTAGAAAAGTAACGGTAACGAGAAATCAATATCGATTCACAATTAGCCTTGGGGCACGCACGCTAAACAATACATAATAATTATATATGTATGTATGCTATATAAGTCATTGCATCTAAATGGGGATAAACTCTATATATATGTAATATATATATATAACTATAATACGTTTTCAATTTGCAACGGCTCACTGCTTAGCTCTCATCTGATCACACACGACACGCACAGCTTCGACGCACTGATGCAATCGTCATGGCAGAAGGCGCCGCACTGCTGGCAAATCACCATTGCGTTCAAAGCACAGGCGCAGCTGTTGTTTGTTGCCTCGTTGTTGCCTGGCGGCGTATTCTCTCCACTTTGTTGCTGCAATTGCAGTAGAGTAGCATGTTGCTGATGCTGCTGTGTTGCTGCTTGTTGATTGACTGCACCGCCACCGGCACCCGCTGCTGCTGCTGTTGTTGTCGCTGCTGCTGTCGTCGTCACTATGTAATTGTTGCTGGCATCGATCAGTGTTGCCGAGCTGCTGTTGTTATTGTTGTTGCTGCTGCTGCCGTCAATGTAGGTGATATTGGTGCCTAATAAAGTGTTGAGCAACATTTTTAGTATTCAATTTTAAATTTCAGTGCCTTTCCTTATTTATTTAAGGAAATTAAGTGCAATTATAAATATTAAAGTAATATAAATATATTTACTTAAATACGCTTGTGGCGTTCACAGTTGGGGCTGTTAAGAGCTGCTTTATTTTGTTAAAAGAGAAACGATTCTATTCTCAAGATTATGCGTATATCTAAAGCTCCCAAATCCCTGAAAACTATGTTCGTAGATTTATACTATAATCTAAGACAAATCTTAGCAGATTTGCCAGCCTTGTGCCATATTTGTTTAGGTGAGATATCAAAATGTAATTCCCTCAAAGATTGTTTTAATTTTTACTTGAAACCTTTCATTTATGTTCCTCTTTTCTACAAAAGTAAAACCCTTAAATTAAAGTCTTATATTCTTTTGTGAAGTGGAAAAAAATGTTCTATTTAATTTATAATTTTCATTATTACATGAAAAATATATATGCATATATGATATTTAAATCATTGACATATAAAAATAGCACTATAAGAACTGACAATTGGAAACAGTTATAAGACTTGTAGTATTAATAAAAATAAATATATATAAAAACATATTTGTAACGTTAAAATCTCTCTTTTTTTGCAGTTCTTAAGCAGCTCCCAAAATTGTGAATGCTTTCCAACTAAGAAAAGAAAACATGCAAATTGTTTTACATACTCGAACAATACGCAAAGGGTTACGTGGAAATGAAAAAGTCAACGGTTTTTGTTTTGGTTTTGCCAACTAGGTAAATCTAAACAAATCTAATGTGATGTGAGATAATTAATAGTGAGATGATTGCGTGCCAATTTGTAGTATTCAATGAATTTGTGGGCGGTGGATTTGAAAGACGTACCTCGCTAAGCACACTAATAAAACACCAATTTACCTGCAGCAATATTGCGCCGCACAATATTCGCGGCCGCATTCACATTGCCCAGTTGTTGTTGCTGTTGTTGCACCTGCTGCTGCTCCTGCTGCACCTGCTGAAACTCATGATGATGATGCAGTGCATCATTTGTGGCACCATTGCCGGCGCTATTGTTGTTGTCCACAGAAGCCGGACGCCCGCGTCCGCCCATCGTAATCCCATTCAAGCCATGCAACGGATTCTGCACCGTGACAAACTATACAAATAAAAAGGGATTATTCAGTGTGGACTAAAATGAGAGGCTTTACTTGGCTACTACTACTCACCTGATTCTGATGCAGTGGCGGCGCACTAGAAGCACGCGGCGCCTGATTGTCAGCGGCACCAACAGTGGCCCGATGCACCAGCACATATTGACCCGTTCCATTCTGATGGAGTAGCTGCTCCTGCTGCGCTGCTGCCTGCCCCTGTTGCTGTTGTTGTTGCGTCACTTGCTGCTGCAGCTGCTGCTGTGGCGTGCCTACACTCGATGCCACTCCCGGCGCCGCTGTCAACATGTGCCGTATCACTGTCGTCGGCGAAGGCTTCCGCTGCACATATTTCTTGCGCGGAAAGCCCGTCATCCGTGGGCCAATCACCTGCAAATTGGAATAGAGAAAGACTTAATAGGTGCTCAACCAGGAAGTAAAATGTAGTTTATCTCAGACATAGCAAATTAGTGTTATGCTCTCAAAAATATATAGCTAATGCCTTTTACTCCCGGGCTCAAAATGATATTTCCTGATCTCAAAACATAGCTTTAATCGTTTATCCCTTACTTTATAGACTTTCAAATTGTCATGCCGAATCCATCATTCCTTACCTTATACACTCCTGGTCTACCCACGCCCATCACATTGGGCGGAATGCCGGCGGGCAAAACTGCTGGCACGGCAACCGGAGCAACGGCAGCTGCACCGCTTACCAGCAGCTCCTCCTGCTTGAGCAAATTTTGTACGGGTGGTGGCGCTGCTGCAGCTGCAACTGTCACATTGCCGGCCACGGTGCTCAGGTTGCTCAATGGTGTGGCTGCCACCGTTGATACATTGAGTGCTGCATTGCTACTGCTGCTGCTGCTGCTCACAGCCGTTGTTGCTGCTGTCGTCTGATGCTGCTGATTGAGTATGGCCGCTGGTGGACGCAGTTGCGCTTTGAGGTTCTCACGATTCGGACTATTCTGGATGACCGCCTGGCAGATTTGATAGCTACGCTCCAAATTCACAGCACCTGGTGGCAAACGATTTGTGGTCGCCTTGCGTCCCTTCCCCGTTGGCATTTTTGGCTGCAATCGCTGTTGGGCAATCGTTGTTGGTATGCCCGACGGTGGCAACGTTTTCATTGTCAGCACATTGTTCACAGGCACAACGGGCAGTTGCAATGGTTGCTGTTGCAAATTACTGTTGTGATTAGCTGTTGCCGACTGCTGCTGTTGTTGCTGTACAACCACATTGGCATAAGTGGACGGAATCTGTGGATTATTTACTGCTGCTCCAGCTGTTGCCACAACTGCTGCTGGTGTTGCTGCTGCTGCTGTTGCTACTGCGTTGGGCGACGCATTTGCGGTTCTTGTCATCGAAATTATATTCAACGGCTTTGCTATAAATTTGGGCGGCTGCTGCTGTTGCTGCTGGTAGCTTTGCTGTTGCTGTAGTTGCTGCTGCTGCAGCAGATTGTTGTTGGCCGCCTGCGCAAGCAGCTGTCGCTGATGCAGCAACGCATATTGCTGCTGTAATTGTTGTTGTTTCTGCTGCTGCTGTTCGAGCTGCTGCTGCTGCTGCTGTTGTTGCTGAGCCAACAAATTGGGCGTTAGAAACTGCTGTGCACCATTGCTGTTGATCTCAAAGGGTTTGCGCAGCGCAGCAACTGGCAGAGTTTGATGCGTTTTCTGCAGCGCATTGCTGCTGGTTGCCTGCTGCTGCTGTTGCTGCTGTGCGGCTGCTTGTAGTGTAAACTGCTGCAATAGTTGCTGCTGTTGTTGCAATTGCTGCTGCTGCTGACGTTGTTGCTGTTGCTGCTGCTGTTGTTGTTGCTGCAGAAGAAAGTTACCAATAATCTGTCCATTTGAATCGACCAAAATTTGACGTTGCTGCTGCTGCTGCTGAGGTGCCTGTACTGGTGCCGCAGCAGCAACCGTTGCTGTTGTCGCAGGTTGGGTTAACTGCTGATTGATCGTAATGTTGCTGCTGCTGCTGCTGCACAGGCTCAAATTGTTGCTGCTGTCATTGCTGTTGCTGCTGTTCGTGATGACAGTGCTGGAGACCTCCATTTCAGCAGCGGACATCGGTACAGCCGCATCGCATAGCAACTCATGGGTGAGCTGTGGAGCAGAGCAGAGGGATTAGTTTATTTTTTGTATGAGAAATAATTGTTATTGATGGACTCACCTCATTGGTAAAATCGCTGCTATGCGCTTGTGGCATAAATGAATGCGGGGTCAATTGCACCACATCCTGCAGCTGCGCCTGCAACTGTTGTTGTTGCTGCTGATGATGATGATGCTGCTGTTGTTGCTGCTGCTGTTGCTGCTGGTGATGCTGCTGCAGTTTGTCAACAATATCGCGCACTTCATCGCTTTCGCTGTCATCCATGACATGATCGACCATTGCACTCATTACTTCGTCGTGATCGGGATCCTGTTCCTGATCCGCATCGATGCATTCGACAACCTCATCGACATCGACAACATCATCGTCCTCATCTTCATCATCGTCGGGCACATCGTTGTCATCGAGCAGCTGATGACATTCGACCATGTCATCGATGACCTCCTCGGACTCATGCACCACATCCATTAGCTGGATAGCCTCATTGCTAGATGCTGTCGGCGCAGCAGCTGACATCAACTTAATGCCACCAAAGTTCCAATCGTGTTGCACATGCTGAAACATTTCACTCGAATTCAATTCAACAGCGGGCGACAGCTGTTGCTGTTGTTGTGGCTGATGTTGTTGTTGCTCCTGTTGCTGCTGCTGTTGTTGCTGGAGTGTTGCGACTGTGGTGAGCATTGCTTGCATATCGGCAAGTGTTTTTTCCGCTGCGCTAACCAATGCTGATCCTCCTCCGCCGCCGCCTCCGCCTGTTGCTGCTGCTGATGTCGTTGTGGTTGTTGCTGCCGTCGATGAGGAGTTGCTGCTGGAACAGGACGACGACAGCGACGAGGATAACGAGGAAGAGGCACAACTGCTGCTCGATGCCAGTGAACTTGCTGGTGTCGTCGTTGCCAGCGATGAGGAGTTCGATGAGCAACTGCTGCTCGCCATGGCTGGCATTGTTGACATGGTCAGCGTCATGCCACCAGAATCCTCCAGCTGCTGCTTATCACAATGATCGTTTAGTTTTATGATTGTCGCTGTTGCTACATTGGGCGTGACAAAGATATGCAAGTTAGCAATTAGTTATTTAATGTTTATATATATATTACAATTGGGCGATGATGATGATGAGTAGTAGGCGTGGCTGATCGCTGCTTGATGATCGTGGAAGTAAGCTGCGTTTGAGCAAGAAATGGAAAAAGCATTAGATGAGGATTTGAATTAAATTTTGATAAATCAAAATATACATTTATATATATCGAAACTGAATACAGATACGAGTTTAACACATTTATTTAGTATTCCGAAAATAACAAATAATTTTGAAATTTTGTTACAAAATATTACAAACTATGTGAAAGAAAATAGACAAACTTAATTAAAATACTACAAATTAAAATAAATAAATAGTAATTAACTTTTAACAACAACAATCAGAAAATAAGAATTGAAAATTATAAAATTAGTATATATAAACACATAAAAAATTAGTGACTAAAAACTATATATATATAAATAAATATTCATATCTTTAGAAATTTATAGCAGAAACAATTACAATAAAAGCAATAAATATTATTTTATGTGGCTACAAAAAATGTGCAAAATAATCTCATTTTATGTTTAAAATTAATTGCTTTTATGGGATGCTAAAAAAACCAACAGACAGCTAATAATAAAAAGAGCTACAGAAATTAGAAAATATATACAAAAAAAAAACGTAGAAATTAAATATGATGGTTAAACACAAAAGTATAATTAACCACAACCGATTTATATATTATTATACACATAATTATATTTTAGTTGGCATTCAAAATGGTCAAAATAAGCTTACCATGATCGATCGTATCGGCAAATACAAAGTCATGGCTAGATGTTGTCGTTGAAGCGCTTGTTGTTGCTGCCACATTAACCGTTGTTGCTTTGGTATCTAAACGCGAGTACAGAAAATAATTAAAATATATTGTTTACCAGATATTGGAGTAAATTACACACCTTCTACAAGCTCAACATCCTGCAGATAGTCCACAAAATTGTCGACAGCAATTGTTGCAGCTGTCGCAGGCATTTGTATTGGATTTGTTGTTGTTCCTGCTGCTGCAGCTGTCGCTGTTGATATTGTGGTTAGTGTCTGTGGTGCATCAGGTGGCTCTATTTTATCACAGGTACTGTTGATAAGTGGCTGCTGCTGCTGGCTGTTGTTTGTTAAAGCTTGTGTTGCTATTGCTGTTGCTGCTGCTGTTGATGTTGTTGTCATTGTCGCCGTAGCATGATCAACAACATCGACTGCATTAGGAACAATCTTAGCTATTTCATGTTTTATATGTTTGCTATCCCGCGACGTTGTCGGCAGCTCATCCGGCAGCAGTACATTCTCATCGACATCATTGGCAACCAAATCGATTGTTTCGGGCTCGTTGCGTTTGCGTCGCGACGGACTGCTCGACGGACGTTTCAGGATGCGTCGCTGTTGTTCCGTTACAGCGTTGCTGCTGCTGTTTATTGTGGCAGCGGCGGCAGTTACTGTTGTTGTCGCATCAAAGTCCAAGCTGCTGGTTGTTGTTGTTGTTGGGCCTGTCGTTTCGCACTTGGTGCTCTGCAAGTATTTGAATTTTAAATAATGCGATTGCTTGTAAATAAACTCCAATTTGAAAATGAAATACAAATTGAATAAATTGGACTTTTAAGTGTAAAAATTGCGTACCATATTAAATTTCAGTTCAGTCTCATTATCACATGTTGCTTGTTGTTGTTGTAGTTGCTGCTGCTGCTGCTGTTGTGGTGGTGTTGTTGTGGTTGTTATTGTTGGTGGTGGTGGTGCCGCTGGTACGGGCCTCGTCGTCGGCTCCAGCTTGATCAGTTTGCTGGGTGGCGGGTTTGTTGTGAGCGGTTCACGCTTCGCATTCTTCTCGCCCCAATACGGCTCAAAATGCTTCAGCTTCCATGGATCGAGTTTGTTCTTTTCGCGTTCCGCTTCCGTTTTCAGTTTGATTTGATTCTCGGGCGTGAATTCGCCTTCGCTGAGACGTTCACGCCACTCGAGGCAGGCGCGCGCAAAGAACTCATTATTCAGGCAGGAAGCGCTCAGCCGAATGGCTTCTTGAGAGATGCTATTGCTGGTGTTGCTGCCACTGCCACTGCCACTGCTTGTGCTCGGCTGCTGTTCGAGCTGCTGATCGACCAAGAGCAATGTTGGCTGCTGCTGCTGCTGCACCACCAACTCGCTGGCCTCACGATCGACGCTCGGCAACAGCTGGATGAGATTGTGTTGATAGAGTGGCGGCAGCAGCGAGAACGTTTGCTTATTGAGCAACGCCCGCAGATTCGTTGACGCCAATATCGAATCGGGCGTTTCCAAATCGATTTTGCCATCCTTTGTCTGTTCGATTTGGGCGGCAGTCGTTAGCTTCTTATTGCTGCGGCGCCGTGGCTTCACACTGAAGCCCGGTATCGATGCCAACACCTCGCGCATCATTGTCGTTTGGCTGGCCGCTTTAGTGGCGCCCGGCGAGCAGCCAGCACCAGCTCCAGCAGCAGTTCCAGAGCCTGTAGCACTGGCAGCTGCTGCTGCTGCGGCTGCTGCCTCCGCTGCTGCTGCTGCTGCCGCCGCAGCCGCTGCTGCTTTGGCCTGCTGCTGCTGTTGTATACGTCGACTGCTGATCCCGCGCACAACGGGCATTGCAGCAGCAGCAGGTGTGGAGGCAGCGGCGGCGGCAGTTGTGGGTGTTGCTAGCACATGCAGCGCTGGCGCTGGCGTTAGCGCAGCTGCTGCTGCGTTATGTAACACATCTTCACTGGGCGTTGGTTTCTTCTCAGGTGGTATGGGTTTCATAATGATGCGTGGCAGGTGGCGCCTGTTAACGATAAGTAAAAGTTAATAAATATATTTATAAATATTTGGAAATCATTAAATTATACATAAGTCGCTCGACAGTTAGAACTTTAGAGCAAAACAATCAAATAACACTGATATAAATGGGGCTATTAGAAAATATAACACTTATCGAGCTGTAGTGATTGATATAAATATTTAAGGACGTCTACCTCAGACTATGTGTGTGCTGCTTGTTGGGTGATAGTTGCTGCTGCTGATGGAGCTGATGTAGCTCAATGGCCGCCGTTTGCTGTGCCGCGGCATCGAAGGCGAGTGGATCCTTTTCATCGTCATCGTCCACGAGATTCACATGCGCCGTTACCTCCATAATCACAGGTGTTATGTGTTGTTGTTGCTGTTGTTGCAGTTGTGGAATGGTGGGCAAATGTTGTTGCTGCTGCTGTTGTTGCTGGTGGTGGTTGTGTAGCTGCTGCTGTTGCGGCGACGGCGCCACTGCTGATGTTGATGTATCCGGCGTTATGGTTTTCATATTGATTTATTAACTATTTACAACTATGCGCAGCGAATTTTCCAGTTGTTGTTCTCCTTGTTGTTGTTGTTGTTGCTATTGTGTCCATGTCAGGCTTTATTATTGTTGTTAATGTTTCGGCAGCGATTTAATTGTTTTTTGCGAACATACTGCAAAACACACACGAAAAAAAAGGAGTTATAAACAAGTTTAGAATTAGAGCGGCTGCAACTAACCTGGCCAGCAGCAGTTTTAGCCATCACAGGCAACGGCAGCAGGTGTGGGTGGTGGGCCGGCAACGTAGCCAATTTTATGAGGCGACCCTCGACTCTCTTTCCCTTCTTGTTGTTGTTGTTACACAAGTTAACAGTTATTAGAGGAGTCGTCGTCGTTGTTGTTGCCGTGTGTGTCTTTCCGTTACTCCTCTCTTAACCCTTACTCATAGCCCAGTCACAATATTACACACGCTAATTTTCAGTTTCAGTTCTCTTTGCCTTTCCTTTTCCGCCGTCAATTTCTGGCCTACAATAACAAACACAACAAAAAAAAAAGAAAAGAAGCAAAGTTGGTTGGTTTGTTGCTTTTGCCCCTGCAGGAATAATACATATTTATGCACACACACAATCACACATATGCATACATATATAATTATAATGCGCACACACATATAGAAAGAAACAGGCGCACGCACGCACATATATATTAATATATGTATGTGTGTGTGTGTAAAAAGGTTTTGCGTGGTTTGTTATGGCTTTTATTAATTGCGCTGCACTCAAGTTAACGGTTAACGGCTTGTCCCAGCACTTGCACTTGTTTATGGTTCGTCCTTATACATTACGAGTCGATAATATAATAATGTATGAATGGTGTTTGCAAAGACACAAACAAAAGCAGAAGCAGAAGCAGAGAGCCACAAAATTTTGGATTCTTTTTCTGCTTCTTGCGCTGCATAGAGTTGACTCTGTCTGCCGCAAGCGTTTACATATGCTTTGGCTGCACGCCAACGTCTGTCTTTGTTACGCGCACACGCGAGTTAGCTACGCAGCAAAAAAAAAAAAGCTGCCAGTTAATTGAATGAAATCGTATTTACTTTACACACTAAAAACTAAACACACACATAACGCGGACTTGCCGTATTACATTTTAATGTTTATTAGGGTTTTATTTGATGGTTAAATTATAATTATTTGTGCTCCCAGTTTGAGAGCAATAGGGATGTTAAAAACTGCACTACACTAGAACTAGAGCTGCAAAACAATTGCCAGCGTATATCGATACCATAGTTGAGAAAGTGAATGGCCTTTCGTGTTGATAAGCTATCGAATGTGCACGTACACGATATGTTTTTGGAGCAGACACACTAAAATAGATATGCCTGAATGCAATTAAAATCATTTAAAAATTTGGTAAATAGAAGTTAAAATATATATTTAATTTTAACATACAGTCTCTCGATATATCGCACAGTTGCCATCAATAGTTGCAAGTATCGATATTTTTGCAGCTTTTTTTTCTGATATAAAAACAGATGTAAACAACGCCGGCAGTAGATCTTGATTAGTGGGAAATGTTTTAATTATTTGTTTGTTAATAAAAATTATAAATAACTGCGGCAAAGATGTTCTCCATGTGCAAACAGACACACGCGGCCACCGCCATCGAATTCGCCATCTCGTGCCGCTTCTTCAACAATGTCGAGGAGAATTTGGTGGTCGCCGGCGCCAATGTGCTCAAAGTGTATCGAATAGCGCCCAACGTGGACGCAGTGCAGCGCCAAAAGCTCAATCCGAGCGAGATGCGCTTGGCGCCCAAAATGCGTCTTGAATGCCTCGCCAGCTATACGTTATATGGCAATGTAATGTCGCTGCAGAGTGTCTCGCTGGCAGGTGCCATGCGGGATGCGCTCCTCATTAGTTTCAAGGATGCAAAGTTGTCGGTTCTCCAACTGGATGCGGATACACAAACGCTGAAAACGCTATCGCTCCATTACTTCGAGGAAGATGATATACGTGGCGGGTGGACGGGTCGTTATCATGTGCCCGTGGTCAGAGTAGATCCGGATGCGAGATGTGCCATTATGTTGGTCTATGGCAAGCGTTTGGTCGTCCTGCCATTTCGCAAGGACAACAGTCTGGATGAGATTGAGCTGGCCGATGTGAAGCCCATTAAAAAGGCACCCACTGCAATGGTTACACGCACTCCCATCATGGCCTCCTATTTGATTGCGCTGGCCGATCTCGACGAGAAACTAGACAATGTGCTCGATATACAATTTTTGCATGGCTATTACGAGCCCACACTACTCATACTCTATGAGCCCGTACGCACCTGTGCCGGACGTATAAAAGTCCGGTCAGATACATGTGTCCTCGTCGCGATCTCGTTGAATATACAGCAGAGAGTGCATCCGATTATTTGGACAGTGAATAATTTGCCCTATGATTGCCTGCAAGTCTTTCCCATACAGAAACCGATCGGTGGCTGTCTGGTGATGACGGTGAATGCTGTCATCTATCTGAATCAGAGTGTTCCACCATATGGCGTCAGTTTGAACAGCTCGGCGGATAATAGCACAGCTTTTCCGCTGAAGCCACAGGATAATGTACGCATCAGTTTGGATTGTGCTAATTTCGCCTTCATCGATGTGGATAAACTGGTGATATCGTTGCGCACGGGTGATCTCTATGTGCTCACGTTGTGTGTGGATTCGATGCGAACGGTGAGAAATTTCCATTTTCACAAGGCGGCGGCAAGTGTGCTCACCAGCTGCATCTGTGTTTGTCACACCGAGTACATCTTTCTCGGCTCCCGTTTGGGCAACTCGCTGCTGCTTCACTTCACCGAGGAAGATCAGAGCACAGTAATTACCCTGGATGATGTCGAGGCGGCGGTGGAGCAGCAAACCATTGAGCAATCATCCGAAGTATTGGCAGAGGAATCGCCCGTCTACGATGTGGAACAGCATGAGGCGCCACCGCAATCCAAATCGCGTCGTATCGAAGACGAGGAACTCGAGGTGTATGGCTCAGGGGCTAAGGCATCTGTGCTCCAGCTGCGCAAGTTCATCTTTGAGGTGTGCGACAGTCTCATCAATGTGGCCCCCGTTAATTACATGTGTGCCGGCGAACGCGTCGAGTTCGAGGAGGATGGCGCCACACTGCGTCCACATGCGGATAACCTCAACGATTTGAAGATTGAACTGGTCGCCGCCACGGGACACAGTAAAAATGGCGCCTTATCCGTTTTTGTCAATTGCATTAATCCTCAGATCATCACAAGCTTTGAGTTGGAGGGTTGTCTGGATGTGTGGACAGTATTTGATGATGCAACGAGAAAGGCAACTACTGCCAGGCAGGATCAACATGATTTTATGCTGCTCTCGCAGAGATCATCGACGCTGGTGCTGCAAACCGGGCAGGAGATCAATGAGATTGAAAATACGGGTTTTACGGTCAATCAGCCGACGATCTATGTGGGCAATCTGGGCCAGCAGCGATTCATAGTACAGGTAATGGGACATGCTACTCCTCTCCAGCTGCACATTCCATAATACCATTTATTTTTCCTAGGTAACCACCCGACATGTGCGCCTGCTGCAGGGAACGCGTCTCATCCAGAATGTGCCCATCGATGTGGGTTCGCCGGTGGTGCAGGTGTCCATTGCCGATCCCTATGTCTGTTTGCGTGTGCTCAATGGTCAGGTCATCACGCTGGCGCTGCGCGAGACACGTGGCACACCCCGCTTGGCCATCAATAAACATACGATCAGTAGTTCTCCGGCTGTTGTTGCGATTGCAGCGTATAAGGATCTGTCGGGTCTGTTCACCTGCAAGGCAGATGATGTGCTCAACTTGACGGGCAGTTCTGGTGCAGGATTTGCCAATAGTTTCGGTGGCTACATGAAGGCGGAACCCCATATGAAGGTGGAGGATGAGGAGGATTTGTTGTATGGCGATGCGGGCAGTGCTTTCAAGCTGAACAGCATGGCGGATCTGGCCAAGCAATCGAAGCAAAAGAATTCGGATTGGTGGCGACGCCAACTGATCCAGGCCAAGCCCAGCTATTGGCTGGTGGTGGCCCGACAAAGTGGCACCCTCGAAATCTATTCCATGCCCGACATGAAACTCGTCTATTTGGTCAATGATATTGGCAATGGTGCTTTGGTTTTGAGTGATGCCATGGAATTTGTGCCCATCTCGCTGACGCAGGAGAACTCCAAAGCGGGCATACTCCATGCCTGTATGCCACAGCATGCAAACTCTCCACTCCCGCTGGAACTGTGTCTGGTCGGATTGGGTCAGCATGGCGAGCGACCGTTGCTGTTGGTTCGCACACGTTTGGAGCTACTCATCTATCAGGTGTTTCGCTATGCCAAGGGTCATCTCAAGATCCGTTTCCGCAAGCTGGAGCAACTGCATCTGCTGGAACAGCAACCCACACATATTGAACTCGATGGCGAGGATGTGGAGGAAGCGGAATCGTATAATATGCAAGCGAAATATGTGCAAAAGTTGCGCTACTTTTCCAATGTGGGTGGTCTGGCGGGGATTATGGTGTGTGGCGTGAATCCCTGCTTTGTATTCCTCACCTCGCGTGGCGAATTGCGCATCCATCGACTGCTGGGTAACGGAGATGTGCGCAGCTTTGCCGCATTCAACAATGTGAATATACCGCATGGATTCCTCTACTTTGATACCACCTACGAGCTGAAGATCTCGGTGCTGCCCAGTTATCTGAGCTACGATGCTGCGTGGCCGGTGCGCAAGGTTCCCCTGCGATGCACACCCCGCCAGCTGGTTTATCATCGCGAGAATCGCGTCTATTGTCTGATCACCCAAAAGGAGGAGCCGATGACCAAATATTATCGCTTCAATGGCGAGGATAAGGAGTTGTCCGAGGAGTGTCGTGGCGAACGTTTCATTTATCCCATTGGTTCGGTGTTCGAAATGGTGCTCATCAGTCCAGAGACATGGGAAATTGTCCCAGATGCCTCCATTCAATTCGAGCCCTGGGAACATGTCACAGCTTTTAAGATTGTCAAACTTTCGTATGAAGGCACTCGATCTGGATTGAAGGAGTACCTGTGCATTGGCACCAATTTCAACTATAGCGAGGACATTACCAGTCGTGGCAACATACACATCTATGACATCATCGAGGTCGTCCCGGAACCGGGCAAACCCATGACCAAATTCAAGCTAAAGGAGGTCTTCAAAAAGGAACAAAAGGGTCCAGTTTCGGCCATCTCCGATGTGGTTGGATTTCTGGTTACGGGTCTCGGCCAGAAGATCTACATTTGGCAGCTGCGGGATGGGGATCTCATTGGTGTCGCCTTCATCGACACGAACATCTATGTGCATCAGATTATAACCGTTAAATCCTTGATATTCATCGCCGATGTTTACAAGTCGATTAGTTTGCTGCGCTTCCAGGAGGAACATCGCACTTTGTCACTGGCCTCGCGAGATTTCAATCCCATGGAAGTGTTTGGCATTGAGTTCATGGTGGATAACTCCAATTTGGGTTTCCTAGTCACCGACGCGGAGCGCAATCTCATCGTCTACATGTATCAGCCGGAGGCGCGTGAATCGCTCGGCGGACAAAAGTTGCTGCGCAAAGCGGATTATCATTTGGGTCAGGTGGTGAACACCATGTTCCGTGTGCAGTGCCATCAGCGTGGTCTGCACCAGCGCCAGCCCTTCCTCTATGAGAACAAACATCTGGTCATCTATGGCAGTTTGGATGGCTCCTTGGGCTATTGTCTGCCACTGCCGGAGAAAGTCTATCGGCGATTTCTCATGTTGCAGAATGTGCTGCTCTCGTATCAGGATCATTTGTGTGGCTTGAATCCCAAGGAGTATCGCACCATTAAGTCGGTCAAGAAAATGGGCATTAATCCGTCGCGTTGCATCATCGATGGTGAACTGATTTGGTCGTATCGCATGTTGGCCCATTCGGAGCGCAACGAGGTGGCCAAAAAGATTGGCACCCGCACCGAGGAGATACTCGCCGATCTGCTCGAGATCGAGCGCATCTCGGCCGTCTTTTAAAGATCGATGATCTCGAGCTCAACTGCAACCAATTGTAAATTGTTTAATTTAAGTCCTATTTCTATTAATGGTTAAGTTAAGTAACCAAACTTCGCTGCTCGCAAATCCAAAACTCTATTTTGTTAAGTGAAGAATGTTTGTAGATTTTCAAAATATATCATTTGAAATATTAGCATGAAATCGAAAACGGTGTTTTAATTGATTATTAAAATTAAATTAGCAACGCATTTTTGTAATTTGTTTTGTATTTGTTTGTTTATCGTATTTGTTTTTTTTGTTTGTTTTTTGTTTTTCTTTTATATGTATGGTATCGATATATAATTAATTCATTGTATAAACTAACAACATCATCAGTTAATTAATTAATTCAAAATGTGACAGCAGCCATCACTTTTCGTACCAAGTGAAAAAAATATAATGAAAATACATATTTCAATCCGAAGGGAAACAGAAACTTTTTGCACTTAGAAAATTAAACAGCAGAAATATACATATATATATAAATATATATATATATATATAAAAGTGCGTATCGAAATTACACTTTTGTTTGTTTGCTTAATTATTAAATGTTAAATGTGTGTGTGTGTGTGTGTGTGTATTTTTTTTTTGTTTTTGTTTTTAATGAAGGCGCTTCACAGGGTGTCCGTCCGATCGTCTCTCGTTGAGCAAACTAATTTAGTTTAGAATTAACAACAGGCTGAGTTTTGCTTGCTTTTTCCAAATGATTTCATGAAATACGCGACGCTGCATATTTTTATATGTGTACGTAGTGGTGTTTTTATATTCTCCTCCTCCTCCTCCTGCTCCTACCACACATCCTTAGATCTGGGAGCGTAGACGTGGGCGTGGCAAGTCCCCGAACACAGGCTCGCCATGCACACTCTTTGCCAACGCCTTGATGCTGGCCGCAATGTCCACAGTATTGTCCAGCACCTAAACATTAATTAATTATTAATTAAATATTATTTATTAATATTATATATTGTTAGCTCCTCACCTCCTCATCCTCGAGCACAGCCAGATGATGGTGCTGATTGTTGTGGTTGTTGTTGTTGTTGGCACGCTCGGCCAGCGGCGAGTTGGAAATCTCAACGGGCAGACTCCGAGCAAAATTAACCATAAATTGACCACGAGCTCCAGCTCCACCAGCAGCGGCGCCGCCACCCCGCATCGGTATGGGCAGAGAGCTGTCCAAATCGAGGGCATCTATCGGATGAAAATGATATTAATTATAAATCAACGTAAGCTATTCTTATTTTCAGATCTTTTTAAAGTTGTTTTTTCTTTTTAATATTTAGAAATTATTTCTATAAAAATAAAAACAAGCTATTTTTGTATGGTGTCAATCAACTAACCTTCTGCTTCATCGGCATCGCTCATGTTGTCCTGTTGCTGCTGCTGTTGCAACTGTTGCTGCTGCAAGCGCTGATATTGCTGCTGCTGCTGCTGATAGAGGGGCATAGTCTGGCTGGGTGCATCCACATCCTCCAGATCGAAGAGACAATCATCGGCATCATCTCCGCCAGCGGCAGCAGTTATTGGCAACAACAACGGATTGTTGATGCTGGCAACAGTTGCTCCCTGCTGCTGCTGTTGCTGCTGCTGCCTGAAGGTGGGACTGTTGCCGACGCTCATGGGCGTGGCTTCTGGTGTGGCAGGCGGTGTATCGAAATTTGACATTTTGCGAGACGTCATCATCGAGGAATTAACGGCACTCGCCGGCAACTGCTGTTGCGGTTGCTGTTGTTCCATCATAAAACTGGGCGGCTGGATGAGTGGTGTGGTGGGCGTGGTCGGTGGTCGACTGCTCAACGTATTGCGACGACGTGTTGCCGTTGTTAGCGCCACCACCTCGAGAGCAACGGGCTGGCCGCGATCCAACAACTCACACGTCTGCTCCGGCACCTGCTGGATGAGGCGACTGAGGACTGCCGACTCCAGTTCACTCTTCTCCCGTAAACTCTTGAGCAGCGCAAACTTTTGCTCCGTATAGCGTTCGATGCTCGCAGTGGTCTCATTGATCTCCGCCTGGACGCGTGCATTCTGATATGCCTGCAATTGCCGCAATCTCTGCACTCGGCCATCGAGTGGACAACTGTTCTGGGACTGCAGCAAGGTGCCAATGCTCTGACTCGATGTGGAGTTCAATATGCCAGCCGATGTTGGTGGCGTCGTTATCATCGCTGATGCTGCCGACGATGATGTGGCCACATCAGCTGCGGCTGCTGCATCGTCCACGATGAGCAGCTGAAAGATTTCCGAAAAGAATTTGTGGCTGCGACGCTGTTGAAGCTCCTCATCGCTGGACGACACCAGCAGCTGACTGTTGATGAGGTACTGGTTGCTTGTAGGGAGCGTTGCTGTGGGGGACGTGGCGCCAGCGCCGCTAACAGTTATTAAACGCTTAGCAAACAACACCATTTTGCAATTGATGCAAATGTAGAATTGCCAACTATGATTTGGATGATTCTGATTCAGCGTAGGAACCACATCCAATGTGAGGCTATAAATTAAATTACCCTGACTTATGGCATTTACGGTAAGATCTGGAATGGGGCCATTTGCCTGCAATAGAAAGAGAGAGAACGAATAATTAATATATTAACCTCAATGAAAACTTTTCACATAACATAACATAAGTTAACATTACATAAAGTAACATAACATAAAGTAGCATAAGTTAACATTACTTAACTTAAAATAGCACAACTTAACAGTAACATAACTGAACGTAACGTAACATAAGTTAACATAACATATGTTATTCATTTCAGTTAATTACAGTAACAGTGTATTTTTAACATATAGCCTGTTAATTGCTCTTAAGTTTAAGAAGCTAAAGTTAAGTATGAAAGTGAGAGAGTGTAATCTATATAAAAATTAACATTTGCACAAAATAAACAAACAGTTTTAAGGCAATTTTCGTTAATTTTAATTCAATTTTTCAATTATGTTACATTTTTTGTTGTTCTTCTTCCTCTTTTGTTTAGAAATAACTGTCGCCGGTCAATGACTGATTAGGCAACAGTTTTGATAACGATAACAAATAGACAAAAGCCGCTTTGCTCATCTATATGCACCCAAATCGATAACAAACAGAATAAGAAATGTTAAATTAACATTAACCAATAGTACGCGTTGCCACATGTCTATATTTAAATAGGCATATCGATTAAAATTGTGCAATAATTGCTGCATAAATATCGAGCTGAGTAATTGTATTTAATTATCAATCAATAATCAGGCGGTCAATGCCTGATTAGCATTTGCTACCGATAAACAATTATTAATAATAATTGTATATTATTTATATACGAATGCTACTAAAATTAAAATTATTTAGTTAACAATTTGTATTTGGTATTTGTATTTGCTGTGCACAGTAGTTCAAGTGCAAATTTGTCAATTATGTTCTCAAGAATGTTCAAGTCAAGTGGGTCTGCTTATCAGAGAGAGGGAGAGAGACAGAGGGAGATAGAAAGTGAGAGAAACACGTAAACAACAAACAATTAGTGCAATGGCAAAATGTTGTTGAGCCCAAAAAGAAACAGCACTACTTGTTTTTCTTCTGCTTGTTTTTGTTGTTGTCTTTGTTTTTATAGCATAATTATTGGCACATCATTAGATGTGTGTAAGTGTGTGTGTGTGTGTGAGTAGTAGTAGAACGAACTCTGACAAAACAAAATCAGATATCATATATAATGTATAAATAAAACCAGGTACTCATTACAACTATCGTCAACAACAGGCAGAGAAAGGCAAAAAGACAGACAGACAGACACATAAAGATATAACGTAAGCGCAACAAAATTGTCTTTTGATTATGTGGTCATTTAAATGAACAGCTCTTGGTATACCCTGTAATAGCATGTAACAGGAGTTTGTACATTTTTCTCATTTTTAAAGCCAGTGCTGCAAACTGAATTGCACTTCTTTTCTGATAACTATATGCACTAAAATCGGTTTATCGATAACAGTTAGCGATTACTGTTGCATTAGGGTTGCCAGCCATCTATAAACTTTTGTTAAATCAGTTAAACGCATCAAAGTTCATTAAACATATTAAATATAGGGTATTTCCAACTCAAGCCAAAGCATTTGTGACAAGTAGCACGTGTTGGTTGTGTGATAGCAACTATGCTAAATTTGACACTTAGTTTAAACACAATACTCTCCCGGCTACACATATATATAAATATATATATATATATCTATATATGCATAAGCCGACAAATGAACTAACCGACCAACCCCAGTCCAGGCGAATTTAAATTGAATTAAGGTATGAAATGCACACGTCAACACAAATCAAATAACAATGTTTCTCTTCTGTCTGGCATTTTTTTTATTATACATATATAAATATGTATATATATATAGATATATATAGGTATATGTGTGTGGTCAGCAATCGTCTAATGTGCGACAGAAGAGGGGGGAGAGGTAACACTAGTTTGATGCATGCTACAAGAACATCATCAGGTGGAATTAAATGCATAAATTAAACAAAATGCCGCAAATTGTATTTGTTTTGAGTTTGAGTATTTTATTTTTGATACATACGCTTATATATAGTATGTATATATATATATTTATATATTTATATATAAGTAAATTCGCAGCACTTGGGTAGAGTGATTCAAGTATTATCTAAGCGCTCGCTGAGCTCTTCCGCATTTTGCAAATGCAGTTGACCCCAGAAGGGGGTTCAAAATTATTTGTGTGTGGTGACAAATTAAGCTACAACCGATTTAGATCAGACTTTGATAAGATACAACTTTCATTAAGGTTTCCCTATGCATTTGGTAGAACCATTTAAATGTCATTAACCTAACTTGATGATTAATAGATATATATATCAAGTTAATAAAGGGTTATAAAACATTGATTCATACATATCTAAAAACAATATCACGAATAGTACTCAAATAGACTATGCATATTCTAAAGCAACCTATTAATTGAGATCAAAGTCTGATAAACATCTAATAATTTTGTTGAATCTTTCAGAGAACATTACCAGGGCAAATTAATGAATTTTTTTATATATTTAAATTAAGAAAAAAAGGCTAGAATAAATTTTGATCACACGTATTTTCAATTAAGCTACTGATTCTTAGTTTTATCAAAGTGTTAAGGTTTCTTATTACAACTTTGACAGACTTTAAGAACTAACAGTAACTTTGCCAGGTATAATTTAATCATAATTTGAATAATTTATGTGTTTTAACTATTTATTAATTTACTACCAAGAACATTTTGTTAAATGGCCTTTTAAAAGTGTTGCACCCATATTAGAATAACAAATGATGGAAAATTCTCGCATAACTTTGGAGAGTCCACATGCATAAATTATACATTTTTATATTTTTGTCCTTGCCGCCGCCAACAAGTGTGACCAATGCTGCCTACCTCCTCCCCTCCCCCTCCTCTACCCACTGGTTACAGTGGGTACCCCATAAAGCGCAGCTGCGCTTGGTTATTAAATGCCGTCGTCCCGTCGCACAACAGACATAAAAATTGTTTTGCATGTAAATTGTTGCTTTAAACGACTTGTTTACTCTTCTCTCAGTGTGTGCTGTGCTGTGCTGTGTAATAATATCTAATCAGTCGAGACTATTATTATATTTATGTACTTTAGTTTTGTTTTTGTTGTACAAACAGCAAACAACAAGCAAATGCATTCATTAATGTCAAGAGTTTTTAGTGGGCCTTACGAATATATTTGTCTGGTTTTTGTTGTTGTTGTTATTGTTGTTTTTGTCGTGCCTTAAAACGCATTCAAATATGTGTGCATTATACAAATATATACAGATATCTATATATATATATATATATGCATATATTTATTGACCGTGTTATTTTTGCACTCTTCTTCATGGCTTATATCTGGTGTTGTTGTTTGCAATTGCATTTTATGAGAAGTTGTTGTCATCTTCGTGTTGTCGATTTGTCTGTTTGCTTGCGTTATTTAAACTGGCTTTTTTATGACCATATTTTTGTATGAGTTTTATTCCCTTCTGGATACGCCGATTCCATCCAGAATAATGATGTGTCATATATGGATTTAGAGTGAAGGCAACGTTTTACATTTAAATGTTGTTTTATTATAGAGTTTAAGCTATGATCATTGAGCCATTCTCTATGGAAATCGAATGTAATTCCGAGTGTATTAGTAAATCGATAAAAATCGATGACTTCCACAGTATCAATTGAGTCAATCAATCAAGAATTTCGACACAGAATCCTGTTTAAATTTAAACGTAGTCCTAATTCTACAAGTCAAGCCACGATCGGATAGCCATCTTTTAAGAAAATCAGTTCAGTTGTCACAGATATTTTACGACACTCTAAAGTTTTAACTACAGAGTATGGCGTAGTCGGTAACTTCTTTGTTGTTCTCCTTTATTATCGCACTTTGCCTAAAGTTGACAACAGTTATATACACGCCTCTATCTCTCTCTGTCTCTCTCGCACTATCCTCCGCCATCTCTCTCCCATTGTTTACACAACTTGCGGGTTTTACTTGCAGTTTGTAAAAAGCGCATCTTTTTTTTTTATTTTTTAGCTACAATGTGCAAAATGTCAATGACTTCGACAGCAATAACAATTGAAACCCAGCAGCAGCAGCAGCAGTCAAACAGTTATTGTTGTTGTTGTCGCTTAATTAACACAAACGTTGTCATCGTCATCGTCGTCGGTTGCGCCAATAATAACAATTGTTGACTTTTTGTTAATTGAAACTAAATGTTTCTCGCTGTTGCTAATTATGTATGGTGGCGCCATCTAGCATCCGCTGCCCGCTTCACATCTTTCTAATTAAACGCCGATTTGTATTTTTATTTATGGCTCTCATTTGATTAATCGCATTTGCTCGTTTGGCACAAATAACGCATATTAATGCTAATCGACCCATCGAAAATAGTAATAAATAAAACATCGCATGTTTCCTTTTTGTTGATTTTTTTTTTCTTTGGAAGTGGAGTAAACGTGCTGACGCGCACGTAATTCAAAGCACCAGTAGCAACAAAATGACGGTGTCTAGTTATATCGAGAATCAATAAGCGAAAAAAAAAACACAATAAGAACAGTAAACGTTTAAAATATGTTTGGCATGCGAAGAGCATACATATTATCGATAAATGCACTTAATCGATAATTGCACTAACAATAATCATTTGAGTTTTAAGCATCGAATAGCATTTGTAGCAATGACTCTTAAACTGCTACTAATGTAAACAGATCAGCAGCAATCTGTTAACAGCAGCCTAAAACACTGTTAAGGCGGTCCTTTAACAGCTGCTTGTTTAGCATTGAGTTGATTAATTTAGAATTACATTCAAACTGTAGCACTTTTTAAATTCCTTCATTAGCAGATGCTACCGCTTCTTTCCAGTTCAGTTCACCTCAAACTGCAATCAAATTACAGCCAAAAGTTATCTTAACATATTCGCAACTCCAACTGAAAAACAGACTACTTCCCACGCAATGCATGTCAAACCTATTTGCAAGTACTGCTATCAATCTGTGTCGCACTTGAAACTAGAGCCCAACTAGAAAATAGAAAAAACAATTGGAATTCATATCAGACTGTCTGTCTGAATACCCGCCCCCGTCCCCTCCCTTTCACACAAACCACGTTCGACCGTCTGGGACAAAAATACGCCAGTTTTATGTAACAACAGCAAAATGTAAAAAATGCAATGCATCTGTTTTTGTTGTTGCTGCAGATGTTGTTGTTGAACAGGCATTTGAGCTATAAAAATAACAACTTTCAATAATAATTTGCACATTTTGCATAATTTATATTGTTGTTTACTCTGATGGCGGCGGTCTGCCGGCTGGCAAATTTAATTGATTGTCCCGTCATTAATTATATGCATGGCGTTAGTTTTCCTGAGTGGTTCTCAGACTTTGCACAACAGCAAAAATATGTCTAAGTGCGCAACAAATTTCAATTAGCTCAAAGATAAAAACAAAAGCAAAAAAAAACATGCGAATTAAACTGTAACATTTAACGGTTAACACAATTTCGCTAATAAGCAATATGAACAGATTTGCTTCCTGGCTGTGTCAAAGATGTTAATAGTCTAGCTTTGCATCCTTTAAACATGAATGTCAACAGAGTAACTTTAACAGTAGACTTTAAAATTGCTGAATATTTTTAACAGCCATATTGACCATTAATTTGCGGCTTGTCGTCTTTAAAGCTGTACATTCTTAAAAAACAGAACAGAGCTCATTTACACTATTTAAATATTAATAGAATATGCCTAACAGCAACTTAGTGACTTGACAGAGCTCATTTTACAATAGTGTCATGAAATTGCATACATATTAACAGAGTATTTTAAAAAGCAGAGCTCCTTTAAGAGCAGGCTTTAAGATTGCACATTAACAGAATTTTTTAACAGCTATTCATTATTTACATTAATCAATCAGAAAACTGTGTAAACTAAGCTTTTAAGATTGTAAATGATAACAATTGAAAGATGCTTTTAACAGTGACACTGACAACAACCTGTTGCCAAGCGTGGCCTGTCGACTTGTTGAATGCAACATAAAATTTAATAGGCAGGCTCATCATCTAACGGTGAATGATTAACTAAAGGCACACCTATTTTTTGACAATGAAAATTGTGTGACTGACAAGCGAGACAGTTTTTTCTTCTCTCTCACACTCTTTCACTGTCTCTCTCTCTCTTTTCCTTCAATTGACGCACATTTCGGCTTTGTTTTGTTTTTGTTTTTCTGTTGCTATTTTCGTTTTTGACTTGTATTTTTTTTTATTGCTCTGTGATAATAACTCGGTTCGGTTTTGCTTCGTTTCGTTTCATTAGCCAAAAAACAAAATAAGTTGTAAACAAATCAACGCCACAAAAGAAACTACGAAAATAATCTTTTATAGATTTGCTTGACTTTTTTCTTTCTTCTTTTGTGTGTGTTTTAGGCTCTTGCATTTGTATTTCTTTCTTTGCATTTCTTTCTTTTTACTTTTATTTGCTTTCAGTTAGGGACGAGACTTAGTTGAAGAAAAAATAATGCCCATTTTTGCTGTATTTGTTTTCTGTTGCTTCTTCTGCTTTCGGCTCAGTGTTTTTTGTTGATTTTCTGCCTACTTTTTCGGAAAGCGCAAACAACGCTAACGCCGTCGTCGACATCGACGCTGCGGCCCATTATCATAAACAACAGCTTTAGACAGCTGGGGCCCAACTCACACACATACACACAGCCACACTTACTCAGCGAAGGAGGTAGAGAGAGAGAGTGAGAGAGAGACCGGTAACGGTGACGAGCCCCGACGCCCGACTACCTCTTGCTCTCTCAGTCGCACTTGGATTATACTCTAGCGACGCGATTGAATTGCCAATTCGGATTCCGATTCTTTTTCCGTTCAGTTTTTTTTCGCATTTTTTTTTTTTCTTTGCTATTTTCGGTGCGCGTTTGCATAAAAATTTTCCATTGGCTTTTGCTTACAGTCTTCGCCTTTGAAAGAGGAGTTTTATTCTTTACATGATGACTCACGCTCTTCTTCTTCGCCAACTTGCCTTTACATGATGATGTTGATGATGACACAACTTGTTTATGGCCAGCAAGAATTGTTTTTTTTTTATTTTATGTTAAGCGCTTTGGCAAAACTAGCCAACTGTGTGCGCCTAACAAGATTATTCCAGCTTTGCAGCGACAATAATAATAACAACAAAAACAACAACAACACCACGTGTGACATTTGAGAGTGCAGCTTATATGGGAGACTTATGCATGTTTATGCCAGCAAGATCTGACTTATGCATGAGAAACATCGGTTCTCGTTTGCATTTTGGAAAGCAGCTAAAGCTTTGTTTACATAGCTTATACCAATTATACTGGACATGCTTAGAAAAGGGTTTGTTGATTGCATATGATTATGCTAGAAAATGGAATTGCCTGGAATGCTGTAAAGTAAAAGTTGCTGATATGTTATTTCCAACTGTTAATGATATGGGTGGGAACAATACTGTCATTAACATTACTGTTGCCAGGTGTTGATTAATATAATTTTAATTAAAGTGTTATTTACGAAAGCGTGCTAGCCGTTAATAACCGTTTAACGTTAGGTTATCTCGATTTCGTAAATAACATTGAACTATTAATAGTTTTCGGATATTTTCGGGATGTGTCCATGTTTTAAAAGCTGAACTTTGCATATTTGGAAATTTTAGGTTAACAGAGCTTCATAGCAGGCGTTGAAATTGCATATTAGCAGAATATGCTTAACACCCAATGATTTACTAATTATTTATTGCTATACCTATTATTATATGCATTCTTGGGAAAGTATTAGTTAATTGCATATGATTATGCTCATGGCTAGTCACAGTCGCACATATTACAACTGTTGATTAACATTGGGAGTGGGGACAACAATGTTGTCATTAACATAAGTATGTATATAATCTAGTGCAAGTGTTGCCAGGTGTTGATTAATAACAATTGTGTCATTATTTTAATATCTCTCGCTCGCTCTCTCTCTCTCTCTCTGTCTTTCTGTCTTACACACGCTCTTCGCAAATTTAAATGGATTTTCTTATCAAATTGCAGTCTGATGAATTTGTTTTGCCTTTTCAATGTCGTAGAGTCCGAATTACAAATTAAAAATCTGATAAGCACCGCTCAACAGAAACCCAAACAACTCGAATGAATCTATGATTAAGTGTCTACATTTTATTTGATAATAATATAGTAATATCAGACTGGAATTAAAACGTGCACACTTATTATTATATATATAAATATATATAACGTAAAGCATAATAATAACAGACGACGCTCATAACTGTAAATTAAGCGCAACAATATTTACACACCGGGTCCGGTTTTTTTAATTTTTTTTTTTCTGCTGTTATTGTCTGGCTGTTGTGAGGTTCGCGCAGTTGGAGGTGGAGGGGGGGTTCGCTGTTATCTAAAAACTTTGACAAACAATTTTCGTTTGACGTGCGTTGTTTTTGTTTAGCGCGAGTCGAGTCGAATCGGAGGAGACCGGGTCTAAATTGTGTGGTAGGCCCATATCTGTGATAGACACACACACACGTACTTATATATACGAGGGTGGTTTGATGAGTACCTGACCTACATAAGAAAAACGAAAATTTTTGGAAAAATTATTTTTTATTTTTCAATATAATCCCCTTTCAGCGCTACACATTTATTCCAGCGATGCTCCAACTTTTTTATCCCCTCTAAAAAATATGATTTCTGTAGATCCGCAAAATACGTCTCCGTAGTGGCAATAACCTCCTCGTTCGACCGAAATTTCTGCCCAGCGATTGACTTTTTCAAATTTGGGAACAAGAAAAAGTCGCAAGGGGCCAAATCCGGAGAATAAGGTGGATGGGGCAGCAGTTCGTAGCGTAATTCGACCAATTTGGCCTGGGCGACGCCGGAGGTGTGAGCGGGAGCGTTATCATGGTGGAAGAGCACTTTCTTCTTCACCAAATGGGGCCGTTTCTTCTTCAACTCGGCGTCAAATCTTCCCAATAGTTCGGCATAGTAGAGCCCTGTAATCGTTCTTCCCTTCTCTAGGTAATCTATGAGGATAATACCTTTCGAATCCCAGAAAACCGTGGCCATCACCTTTCCGGCCGATGGAACAGTTTTCGCCTTCTTCGGGGCAGATTCGCCAGGTGAAGTCCACTGTTTCGACTGTTCTTTGGTCTCTGGTGTGTACCAGTGAATCCATGTTTCGTCAACAGTCACGAATCGACGCAAAAATTCCTTCGGATTACGCTTTAACAGCGCCAAACCATGCTCCGAAGTGGTCACGCGGTTGCGCTTATTGTCTGGTGTGAGCAAACGCGGCACCCATCGCGCCGATAGCTTTCTCATACCCAATATTTCATGTAGGACATGAAACACTCGTTCTGTTGAGATGCCTACTGTCTCAGCTAACTCGCGCACCTTCAACCGGCGGTCTGACAATACCAGATCATGTATTTTCTTCACTTTATCCTCCGTGGTTGCTGTTTTCGGGCCACCTGGTCGTGGCTCATCAAAAACGGACGTGCGACCACGTTGAAACTCACTAAACCAATTTTTGACGGTGGTCATCGAAGGAGCAGAGTCACCGTACACAGTATCCAAGCGTTCTTTGATTTCACTGCGTGATTTCCCCTCCAAAAAGAAGAATCGAATCACCGACCGATATTGCTCTTTTTCCATTTTTCTAAAATGCGTGGACACGACTGCTTTGACACGTGGTGAAAACAAAACTAAAAGTCCGATTTGACTGAAATTTTCACTGTGGCTGTTTAGGTTTATGTACTATACGATAGTCACGTCATATTGCAATAGTGGCGCCATCTGGCGTCAAGGTCAGGTACTCATCAAACCACCCTCGTATTTATGTGTGTTACTCAAATTTGATATACAAACAAGCTTTTAGCCTCGTCTGCAGCAACAACGGTTAATTGTTAGTTTATAATATGAGATCATTTATTTCTGTTTTTCTATATTATTTTGGGGTTTATCATTTATCGCTTTTTGACATTTGCTTGATTGTTTAAATAACCTGATAAGCGTCCATTTATAGATTTGTCTTAGAATGCGAAAAAGACAAGCCCATTTTAATAGCTGTAATGTTAAGGTGCTGCTATTGCTAAGCAGCGGCTGTTAGTCTTCTGATCTTAGCTATTGTTTAACAGCTGCGCCATTTTACTTTTCACTCTCGCTTATGTAAATATACATACATGTGTGTATGTGTGTGTAATTCTAGGTGCAACTTATGCGTGTGTGTGTGTTGTTTTATGTTTATTTGAGGCAAACAAATCTCAGGCCGCACATTTGACACAAATTCAACGGCCATTGTTTTTTTCTCTTTCTTCTGTTAAGTAAATATTTATGCGCGCAGGCATAATTGTAAGAGAGACAGAGAAAGAGGGAGAGATCGGCAACCCCTTAATAAAAATCACGCAACCCATACGTGTGTGCAGAGAAGGGGAGGGAAGGGTAGAGAGTTATCCACCCCTTTGGCCCTCGTCGACGAAAACAGCATACGTTTTTTTTTGAATACACACGCAAATTAGAAAAAATTCGAAACATCTGCTCAGAGAGCAAGCGAAAAAAGGTGTTTTTATTTTCAATTTGTGTGTTGTTGTTGTTGCTCTAGTTTATTTTTAGCCAAAGAGCAACAAAAATTGAATTTATAGTTTTGTTTACATGCAAATTGGCAACACTGGCATATTTCTCTCTCTTTCGCTCACGTTCCACTCTGCTTGTGGTCAATGGCTGCTGCTGTTAAAAAGGTTAAAAGTTTAACAGCGTGTGTTTAACGCTTATTAAATGTGATGGCAACAACAGTCACAATTGTCAAACTGCACCCTATTTCTCCCCCCCACAACCCATCAACACCCGCTGTCAACTTCTCCTTGTGCTTAAGGTGCTGCTGCTGTTGTTGTCCTCAAGGTTATATTTGTTAAAGATTAACATTGGTTTTCAATTAAGCAACACGCGCTGCTGCTTGAGAGTGAAAGAGAGAGAGCGAGCAGAAGCGTGCTGTTTTGTTACACCAGCAGCAGCAGCAGCAAAAGTGACACAAACAATGATTCTCAAACTATAACCTTGATAGGTTTTGCTTGCGCTATCAAATTTGGTGTTGCTTTGATTTTATCGTGTACGAAAAAAAAGCTCTGAAGTGTAATAAGGATAAATAAAGTATTTTCAATACACACCCCCTGTGGTATTTTTATAACGAATTAATATTCATTTTGGGTTTAAATGTTGATTTTTTGTATATCCAATTTAAGCTTTCTTCCTTCCTTATCAGCAGGAAAGTAAGCATAAATTTACTTCAAGTTGCCAATCTTAATCACAACATACTTTGCAAGTCATTCAAGAAGCATAAAAAGTTATTTATCGCAAAAACGTGCTGCTTTAAAAAAAATTATAAATACATACAAAAATACAACACAAGTTGTGATTAGAATTGAGTACATATTTATAGAGATAATCGAATTCAGAGTGCTACAAACAGCTTATAGTTTAAGAGTTGCTACGAGGAGCGTCTTACATTGATTGCGGTTTGAATAGCACTGAGCTTTGCAGCTGCAGATAACAGCAACAAGTTTACATCAACTCCCTTCTTCGTTGGTTTTCCAATTCATTCCTTTTACTATTTCGTTTTGTGCTTGCACTTCTCACTGTACATTTGATAATTCCTATTTATAGATCAGCAATTGCATTTATAACAAACTCTCTCTACCTCTTTCTTTCGCTTGCTCGCTCGCTCTTTGATTCATAACTGTTAACTTGGTTGTTTTTAGTAGGGTGTTTTTCTCACTTTCGTAAGCCACAATCTAAAAATAGACCAGCATCTTTTGCATATTTTAAATATGTATACATAATTTGCATATTTACGAACTTGTGGTGTTTGTTGCACGGCTTTTTATCAAAACCAGTTTTTACACACACATTTGTAATATATTAATTATTAATAAATCGCCTTTTTGTCATGTTAATTAAATTCGAAATCCATTTCATAGCTACAGGCGACGGTATTTAATTCGCCGCTGCATGTGAGGCGAATTCAGAGCAACAACAGGCGAAATCACAATTTGTAAAACGCTGAAAACAAACTAATTATGAGCCTAATCATAAATAAATCAATTAAATTACCAGCAGCAACAATCGACAATTATCAGACGCGTCGAAACACAGAGGCGACAACGACGACGACGGTGGCGTCGACGTTTGCGCATATGGCGCATTGTTGTCGTCGTTCGTTGCTGCTGCTACTGTCGTTTTTACCGTTTGATAACCTAGAAAAGCGATTATAGCATTTTATTTATTTTTTATATGTGGGCGCAAAGCAAAACACGCTTTGACTCTAGTGTTAAATGGACAGAAACTTAAACGTTGATAACAGTTGGACTTGTGTGTGGGTTTGTGTGCTGTAAAAGCTGCGCTCGCCTTAAGCGACAGCTGTGCAAACAACACAACAGTTTGACAGCCAGCGATTTATCTTTCCAACTGTTAATAAAATTGTTTAGTTTTTGGCTGCTGCCCTTCCAAGCGTGCTTTAAGTGTAAATATTTTCAGAGTCGTTGTTTGCTTATGCAAATCTCAGCATTGACAGCTGTTGTTTGAACAGTTTGACAGCAATAAAAACAGTTGCTGAAAACTACGTAATAAAGGAGGAACGACAAAAATTACACTATGCTTACATAAGACAACAACAACGTAGTAACAGGATTCCCTCCTTACCCCCAATGCAAACATTAAAAGTTTACTTCTTGTTTAAAAGTTTGACAGCCACTACTCAAGCCCTATTGTTGATAAACGCCGTGCCTGGAAAGCAGTAAGGTTTCCCTTGATCTTGTTACAGCTGTTAAACGTAAATGTTCTTATGTAAAGCTGTTGATTGATAGCTGTTGCTACAGGTTGTTCCTGCTTACCTCGTCTTCCTTACAGCTGTTAGTTAATAACAGCGTTGTTAAGTCCCTGCTGCTGTTAAGCTGCTCTCACTGTTAACTTTTATGGTTTCGTTTAAATAAATGAATATTAAATGATCGCCTAATGAATGATAATGCAATTGACACACGCGCGCCTCGCATATATATATTTTTTTATTATTAAGGTTTGCCCATTAAAGCTTAACAGCCTTGTTTTTCAACGCCACCACATTTTGTGTTGTATTAATTATACAAATGTTTTTTGTGTTATGAATAAATTCATGCTGCTTAAGCCAAAATCAAATCAAGCAGAGGCCTACGCATTAACAGAGAAGAAGCGAACTGCAGCAGTTGAATAGGAGGAGGGGAGGGGAAGGGAAGGGGATTTAAAAGAAGCTGTTTGTCAACTGCCTTTTGTCAGTCTGCTGTTTATCAGAGCAGAGTGTGGGAGCGAGAGCGAGATAGCTATAGGTATAGGCTGTGAGTGTGGGACCGAGAGGGAGGCATATGTTGGGGAGCCTTTTCTCTGTCCTACACCCTGCCCTACATACGACGACAACTCCCCTCCTCCCACCACACCCCCTCCCCAATAACTGGCCATTGGTCGACGTTTGGAAATCTCGAAAACTTGTTTATACAACAAAAATGTATAAACAAGTTTTTTTTTCGCTGCCTGCTGCTGCTGTTGTTTTATTTCGGCTGCTGCCTTCCTTTTTTTGTATTACTTTTTTTTTTGCTTTGCTTGTGGCTTGTCGTCAGTTTCGTAATTTATTCTAAAAGCGTTCCGTTTTCGGACTCTCTATGGAGAGAGCAAGAGAGAGAGAGCGAATACATATTTATATATAGTAAATATATATGTGTATTTAAATACTCTCGGCTTTTGCTTGCCTTTTTTTCATTTTTATTTTTTTTCGTTTTGTTTTGTTTCGCGCTTTGAATTATTCAAAATAAAACTTTTCGTATATTTGCTAAGCGCACCATTGTTGTTGTAACTGTTATTGTTGTTTTTGTATGCCTCAGCGCTTTTCAAGTGGGTGTTGCAGAAACAATAACAGCATGTAAAAATATGCTTCTGTTAGTATTTATACAGACTGTGCAATGCTCTGCTAATAACATTGTACTTGTTGATTACAATGTGTGTTTAGTTCCTATGAAACTGTGACTTAACAGCTATCACTCTAAGTATTTAATATTTGTTACACATTTTCTGACTTGTTCTGTAATTTAGTTATTGTTGATTAATGATTAATTGTTATTAATTTTGATTAAAAGATATAGATAGATAAAAAGAAAATACCCCGTTTGAGGACCAATGTTTATAGGGTATTGCAAGAACTTTTGCACGATCTACAGACCGCAACACAAACAAAACAACAATAACTATACAAATAATAATGCATAACAAGTTAATTTCCATCAAAATAGACGCATAATGCAAACCAATCCACCCACAAGAAACCAAAGATGGAGGGGGAAAAGCGCTTGCGGTATTTGATTGCGCAACGGGTGTGGCTAAGCAATATATATTTATGTGTGTGTGTGTGTGTATGTGTATAAGTTGCTTAACGTATGCCCTTAATTGTAAATGTAATTGAGCTGCTCAGCTTCTTTAAACAGTTTGAGATGCTTTACTGTGGCTGCCAAATTGTGACACGTGCAACCGGCAAGCCAGCAACAGCGGGATGAGCGAAAAGACCCAAAACAGAAACAACAAAACTGAGCGACTACAGCTGTTGTCTGACTTAACCTTGAAAAACGACACACACACACACTAAGAGAGACACACACACAAGCAAAGAGCAAAAGTATTTCTTTGTTTTTTTTTCTTACGCGTGTCGTGTCTTGTATAGAATATTTGTTTTCGTTTTTTATTTAATATTTTTGTCAAGTCATCGCCGAAAAAGAATATAAAAAAAAACAAGCTAAGATATTCAAAAATGGCATTACTCATTATTCATTGTGTCGGAGAATGAATGAGAGCGGGAACAAGACAAACGGCAGCAATTTAGACATATACCACATATTAAATAATGCAATAATTAATTGTTCCAGGCTTATGCAACTGACAACAACCAAATTTCTATAATATTTAAATATTCTCATACGAAAGTTGAACTTCTATTTAGAAAAGGGTGATCTAAATACTCTTTACGAACAGGGTGTTCCACTTATATCTTACCAAGAGGATTTAATTCTAGTTTCGTAGAAGTACTATTTAAAACGAGGTGTACTTGATCTTAGTACTGTTTACAAACAGGGCGTTCTATTTAATTCCCCCTTTCACCTTTCATTAAAAGCCACAAAACAAAACTGACAACTAACAGAAACAAGAACAACAGAAAAGAAAAACAATTCTTGATGACTTCACTTTACCCCCGCGTGACATTTTCGTATGTACAACAAAAAATATAACGAATTGTATAAAATTATGCAAATTTACACAAAGCGATGCTCACCACCACCCACCACCCCTACCATCACACATAAATCATAAAAATATGTGATATGTAAAAGTCATAAATTAAAAATAAAATTAAAGAACGCATCCCGAAACGAAAGCGGAAAAACTAAAAATAAGGCGATCGCTTAAAGGCTGAAAACAACAACACACATACATGTATATAGATAAATATATATACGAATGAGAGTAAATACATTTATGTATGCATGTGTGTTTGTGTGTGTATAAAAACAGGCAGGCAAAGAATGCATACAGGGTGTTCTGGTCGTAGGAGTAGGCACACAAAACAGGTGTAGAGCAAAATAAAAAAAATATATATATATATAAATATATATACATATACATATATATATATTAACCAATTGCCAGGGAAAAGACAAAAGGCAATTTTCTTTCATTTTTTCGATGTGTTGCCTATGAATGACCCTATTTGTTTTTGTACTGCTGCTGCTTCTTCACTATCGCTCATACATATCTATGCCTGCGCGTGTGTGTGTTTGTGTCAAGCATAGGCAGAAACTGCGTTTGGCCGGCACACAAAGCATAAAGAACGATAATACACACACACATACACATACACATAGGCACGCACAGGCAGCGACACACAGCATACTTATGTATGTTTAGATGTATGTGTTGGGCCCTAACATTGTTGCTGGGTTTCTTCTTCTTATGCTGCGTGGAAAATGGTTGCGCATAAGACGGAATGTGATAAAAATGCTTAAATTTATTATAAAAACCAATGCACACACATAAGCATATATGTATATTTGTAGTTATGTTATGTTTATGTTAAATATGAAGATTGTTCAAACTTACATTCTTGAAGAAATCCATAAAATGTATGTAGTAGAGAAAATCCCTTGGATATTTTTGCACAAACATCTGCGACAACGACGTTGTAAGCGACGAATCGCCGGCTGCGCTGCCGATGTTATTGTTGCTGCTGTTGCTGTTATTAATATTGCCATTGCCGCCACCCACTGCACCAGTGGCAGAGTTGCTGAAGAAGCTGCGCTGCAGCTGCGGCGAGGTGGCAATAAAATTCAAGCATTTGCACGAGATCATCATGATTAGTTTTAGTTTTGATTTTGGTTATTATTATTATTATTAATGTTTAACGGTTAAGCTGTTTTATTATTTAAATTGTAGTTCAGTGTTTTGTTGTTTTGTGCGTGACTTCCTCCTTCGTCCTCTTTGCGTTTTTTTCTTTTGGGCTTTGCGGCGCGGGCGCGTACAAAATCACTAATAAAAAAACACCCGCAACTATCTTAGTACATCATTTTAGCGTCCGACCCGTTCAATGTGCATTTTTCGAATGAGCTGACTTCGATTATCGAATTTCCCGATTTGCCACCGTGTGTTTGTGTGTGTGCCAACATGCAAAACAATGTGCAGCCAACTTCACGCTGCTCACAAAATGTTAGCTGCCAGACCGGCAAATCCGGCATTTTAAGGCACTGTTATACGAAATTATATAGGTTTTATGCAAATAGCAAACAAATAGGTGGTATTATAATGGAAAATGTACCTTTTAGCTAGTTATATGTTATATTTTTGCTACTTCATTGTTATTGTTGCATGTTTTCTCGTTGCTAGTAGCATGTGCAATTTAATAAATAACATATGTGAATGCTCATGTGGTGCTGTTAGCTAGTTCAAGCGCTGTTAACGCAGCTGGGAGCTTTGTGCACTGATATCGATATGTTGTGTATGGTCACATTGCTTTCGCTTCAATGCAAATCAGCTGTTTCCTTATTTGGCGCAAAATTTGTAATGTGTTGAAATATTTTAATAAAAAGTACTATTTTATTATAAGTGTGTAATAAAAGTGTTGTAGTTATGTTTTAAAAAGTAGTCGAGTACTTCGTTAAGTTCAGTCAAATGAAGGTATGTATGCAACTTTTTTATTTTTCCATTTTATATCATCTTTCACCTGCTTTACATTTTTGCTCTGTCTTATTGGAAAATTAAAAATGCATTTGATTTTCTTGCACTTTTTTTTTGCTGTGTTTTGCCTTGGCTTTGATTAAATTCAAAAAACAAGTCTGCTTTGCTGCGGCAAAACATCAAATATACATGCAAATTACAACAAAAAATCTACAACAAAGGCGTCGGCAAAGCGCCATCTTGCGGGGGCGGGTTGAGGTGCTCTAAGTGGTCTTGGCACTAAGTTTAGGTTAGGTTTTTTTTAGGTTAAAGTTGAATAACTTTAAAATTGTAACCTAAAAAACTGAATTAGATCAAATCTTTCAAAAAATCAAGCGACTTCAAAAACCGTTTGATGAAGATTAATTCTCTTATTAAATACTACACTCAACACAGAGTATTACACAGAACGGATATGCCCGCCTTAACTTTTTCGGTTGCAGCATATTTGGCAACAGAAATCATAAACGGCGACGCGTGCCTAGGTTAGCCGGGTTAGTCAGGTTAGCCCGCTGGAGGCCATCTTCATAGTCCAGTTACAACTTACCCATGTTTTTTCCTCCTCTTCATCTTCATCTTCTTCTTTTTCGTTGCTACTGTTAACATAAATTATGCGTTATTTTTGGCACCCTGGCTGTTTTGGAGGGTTTCGCAGCTGCCAAACTCTAGTTGAGGGCGCGTGCAGCAATTTTACAACTACACAGAAACGTCAAGCTAATGAAAGTGTCGAGTTATATACAGTGTCTCACACCTTATTTGGAACAGTGACTAGCAAAAATTTTAAAGTGCTATAAAGTTTAAACAAGGAAAAAAATGCAAAATGTTTAAATGCCAATTAGTTTAATGTTATATCACATTTTAAAAGGAAACTTTAGTTTGTATGCAAATATTAATTAATTAATTAAAATTAGTCAAAAACTGAAAACATATCCAAAAAACGTTTCACAGCTTATTTGAAACAGTCTTAAGAAAAGTGAAATATTTGGCGTATGAAAGCTTAAATAAGGATTTTAATACTTAGTATGATATCCTTTAGCCTTAACAACTTCGCTTAACCTATTATTCATGGACGATACCAGCTTCCAACTAGTTTCTGGACTGATCCTGCTCCACTCCTCCAGCAGAGCATTTTGAGATCCTGTTTGCAGGGATATGTTGTGGTTCCGGATATTATTTTCCAGCAGAGCCCACAAATTTTCAATAACATTTAAGTCTGGAGACTGGGCCGGTGGAATTATCATGTGGGGGCAGTTCGATCTAAGCCAGGACTGTACTATTCCGGCCTTATGCCTGGGGTCGTTGTCCTGGTAGATCCGGAAAGTACGTCGGATTCCTATTTTTTCGGCACTTTGGAGTAAATTTTCCTTTAGTATATCGAAGTACACATTACTGTCCATTGTTGTTTCAATGAACACAAAATTTCCACCGCGGGCTGTCGAGATAGATGCCCATACCAGGACACTTCCTCCGCAGTGCTTGACTGTTGCCTTTCAGTTTTTGGGACTCAGATCGGTATTGGAGTGTCGCCACACATAATTCCGTCCGTCCGAACCAAAAATGTTTAATTTGTACTCAAATTCAAATATGATTGTGTTCCAGAACTCCAAATCGTTGTCCAAATGAATTTTGACGAACGTCATCCTAGACCCTATGTTTTTGCTTTTACAAAATTTCATTTTCCATTGTTCTCGGGCATTTAAGTCATGGTGGCGCAGAACTTGGAGCACAGTTCCCATACTGGTCTTTTTCCTTATTTCATCCTGCACCTATTGAGTCAGTTTTTGAGCAGATAGCTTAAAATTTCCCCTTGAAATCTTGATGATCCTCGGCTCGTCCTGCTCGGTGAAAATCGGGTTTGGTGCCATTCCGCCTCTGTCCTCTGTCCGATTTTCGTCGACGAAACTCCGAATGATGTAGAATACAGTTGAGGTGTTTAGATTGACCATTTTAGCTATTTTTCGAAATGAATATCCAATTTTGAAGTGTTCCAGGATGAGTTTCTGTTGATCAATGGTAGTCCGTTTGGCCATTGTCCTTGTTGGCAGGTTGCAGCCCAAATGCGGGAAAAAACTAAACTGACTTAAAAGGTTGGTCTATTTCTACCGTAAATATCCAACTTTAGGTAAAAAATCCGGGTTTTATGGCACCCAGGTGTCCAGAATGTAACTGTTCCAAATAAGCTGCGATTCATAAAATTAGGTACTTTTTTACATAACCCGACCTAGCGGGTGGGGAAATCCCAGTTTATTAGGGTCATCTATTAATTTTGGTGGTTAATATATGTACCTGCCATGGGTCTTTGGAATTTTTGAAAAATAATGCATAATGAGTTTATGGCAGGTAATTGAAATTTTTGCTAGACGCTGTTCCAAATGAGGTGTGAGACACTGTATATACATGTATATGTGTCTATTTACACTGAAAACAATTAACCTGAATTTTTGAAATTTACGTTCTTTATCAGAAAGTAATTTTCTAAAAATCTGTGTTTTTCTTTTCTTAATTTTAGTGTACATATTCAAATATTTACAAATGATACTATTTTTCGTTTTTACTAACATTAGCTATTTTGTAGTTTATATTTTGTTAATTAACTTTTGTTTTTCAGGATTTCACGTAAACAAGCATTTTAAATAGTTTCTAAAAATTCTTATAATTTAATTTTAAAAAAAACTCCTGATTGGCCTCTAAAAAAGGTTGCACTTTAATTTGTTTCTGAATAATAGAAGGTATTATTCCTAAATTAACATTTTGGATTTATAACAGTATTTCTTAATAATCGAATAATAATAATAATAAATAAAATTCTTTATCTTTTGGGAAATTCCTTTCTAGTTTTTTGATATTTTTTATATATTTAGAAAAAATTTATATGTCAGGGTGATTTTTTTTCTGAGTGTATGTATGTGTTTGCCATATAGTTGTAATAGCGACTTGAACTAGGCTGGTTTCGTTTGCTTTTGGGGCTGTAATTGAAATTGCGTGGCATGCGCGGCATTAAGTCATAAAAGCAACAACTTGAACCAGTTTGTCACACTCTGAGGCCACATTGGAGGCACGTACTCACCAAGAGGTCAAAACGCAGCTCGAGCTCTCTGGATCTCTGGACACACACACACCAACACACACACACACACACATACTCAGGCCAGGGCCAACATCATCTTCTGAGACCCCAAAAAAACAATCAACTTGTGAAACAACTAAAAACTGTTTTTTTTTGGGGGGTCATAAAAGGCAAGTGTAGAACAAGTTAAGACAGAATTCTTGCTCAAAATTTAATGAAGGTTTGAAGTTCTGGCGAAACGTTTACCCAGAGCATCTTTCATTCAGTTGTAAGTTGAAAACTTATGTAATATGTGCCTCATAATGCCACAGATCCATATAGCGTCCATTGACTTGGAGCTGGCAAAAACTTTAAGCGAATCTTGAGCTGAAAGTTAACCCGGGAATTCTGCAGTTAGTATTGAGAATTGTACAGTTGGATATATATTATTATAAACTTTATAAAACTAAATTTAAAACTGAATCAGTTGAAGATCATTACAAAGTTTTTCCCTTAGAAGTAAAATGTCGATATGTCAATCAACACAAGGCTTTAACAGCGATAATTATTTAATAAGATGGAATATACATACATATATATATATATATATCCTTATAATGTTGATGATATAATCTTTATCATAATGTTATTATAACCCCTGTGTGACTATTCAAATAATTAAGTTGTCTTTAGTGTTTAACCCCACTGTATTTTACACATATTTGACTCGTGTTTTGAGAGCATTTGAAAATATTTATATATTATTAGTTTTAGAAGTTTTTCTACTGTTATTAACTATAATAATATATAAATTTTTATTATTTTTATTATATATCTGCTTTCTGATTGAATTTCTATCTAAAATATAAGAATTGCTCACAGGTTTTTTTCTCCCCCATCCATTTCTAAATTTTTATTATTGCTGTAATGAAACAGCAATAATAATTATAGTAATACTTACATTTAAATTGTCATTATTTTTCTGATTGACTTTTAGCAAAATACAATTATTATAGATGAGCTGAGCACAAGTTTTCCTTTCCAAACAGACTGAAAGATTAATTATTTAACTGCTTTTTCTTTATTTATTCTATAATTATTGTAATAGGAATAATCATAATAATATTTACAACAGTTTAAGCATTTAACAATTACCACACCAATTAATCTGGACACGATCTCTGCTAAATGCCTCAATGGGAACTTATTCTTCTCTTTCTTCTCGCTTTGCTTCTCCTTTATTTCTTGCACAATCAATTGAATTCCTTTACCCAATTCGAACGTGCCGCAATTGCGTTATGTAAATCGATATGGCTATATATATATGTATATGAATCGCGCATTTGATTGATTTCCCATTCAGAATATATATATATATATATATATGTATGTGTATATATGTAATATGCAGCACCAAACAGCAGCAGAAAACAACAAAAGATCTCTGCGGGAATTGCTTTCTTTATTTTTGTGGTTTGGGATTTGCGGGCGGTTTGTTTTTATGCGCAATTTATAAAGTTGCTGACACAATAAATAGCAGCCAGGATAGCGCAAGGATCACGCCACGAACGGAGACAGGATCGGGATCAGGACACGGCACGGCACGGCACCAAGGCACCTCCGCCTTTAATTCTCGCGAAAAATTAAAAAGGAGCAAAAGTATTGTATTACCAAAGAGAGAAAGGGAGCTGCAGAGAGGGAGAGAGAGAGAGAGGGGGAGTGAGTCAGAGGGAGAGGGAGTGAGTGGACGAACCAAGTTGGGTCGCCTTGATAAGAACGAAGCACAGAACCCAAGCACTACATCAAAAGGTCCTTTAAAGACAATGGGGAGCCAAAAGCATTTCCTTGCTCTGCGCCTTATTATCCTTATTATGCCTTATCACAGCGAAAAGATCAAATTTCAAGAGCGAAACGACAGAGAGAGACAGCCATAGAAAGAGAGAGAAAGAGAGAGAGAGGGATAGGGCAATCTATGCTGGGAAAGGATGTGAGCATCTTTTTGTACGAGCCAGAAATAAAACTGAATGAGAACTGAGAACCCCAAGTGGAAATGGGGCTAAAAAGCTTTTTTGTAGGCGGCACAAAAGTCATGATTCTAAATGATAAGCAACTAAAAATAATATATACTAATTTTAAACAATATAAAAACTATGTATAATCACTTCTCTAGTTAATTTTTTTTGTCGATACTTGTCCTATAAATAATGAGAGGAAATCAGAGGAAAAAATGGGAGCCTTAAGAGGATTGTTATATTTCCTTGGAACCTATCAAAATAAGTGAGAAGAATTTAAATTGTTTTATTTATTTTTTCTTTTTCATTATATAATTCATTTCATTATATAATTTAATTCGTAACTTTAATTTGAAATTGAATTTAAAATATGTATTCAATTTTAATGTTATAAAACTGTTTAAAAAACTGAAGACTGGTTTTAGACCACATTAAATAAATAAATTACCGGTAATAAGTTAACTGCTGGTAACTTAATTATTTATGAGATGCTCCCTTTTACGTGTTTTATTGTTTTTTAATCTATCTATCTGTCATATCTTAAAGGATTCATAATTATTTCCACATATATCATTTATAAAGGGACATATCCTAAATATTCTTAAACTTAACTTAACTAAAACATTTGCTGTAATTTTTAGTCGTATTCATTTAACTTAGTTTCTGACCTGATTTTTGCTCGCAGCGAAACGAATGCGAAACGAAAAACCGAAATGTATCTTTGGCCACCCATGCCACGCCTCTAAGATACAGATACAGATACAAATACAGTTACGGATACATAAACGAATGTGTAGCCGATAGCTCTGCCATGAATCTTTTACATAAACACCAAACACACACACATAGACACACGCACACACACATACAGTTATATACCTGGCCAGCCAATGAAAACATGCCGAAATTGTTAACTGTAAATGTGGATATGTATCTTTGTATCTTTGTATCTTTGTATCTGTGGCATGTGCTTTGTATCTTTTCAGTCATGTGGGCTGTCAGCCAAACTATAATCAGCAGATATACAATTATATATCCCTATCTATAACTACATCTATATCTAGATCTGTATCTGTATCTGTATCTGTATCTGTATCTGTATCTGTATCTGTATCTGTATCTGTATCTGGATATGTGGTTATTAATAAAACGCGTGCCAGTCGAAAGAGATCATTAATTGAATTAGCGCCTACATGAGATGAGCATGCAATTGGAAGGGAAAATGTAACCGGAGGGTCACTTAATTACCGAGGCGCAAAGTAAAAAGAAAAACAACAGAAAATACAGAAAGAAGTCCAACTGTAAAGTAAACTCAATTGAGCACAGGAAGTGACAGCTAATTGACAACTCCCCCCAATCCCGGACTGCAATTTGGACACTTCCATTAGGCTTTTTATGAGTTTCCTGTGTACTTCGATTTGCATATGACAGCTATAGCATATACACTCAGAAAAACAATCGCTTAGAATTTTGGAAACTTTTAAATTCTTCTTATTATTCAGTAAGTAAAGCTTTCTAGAAACCAGAGTTTGCATTTCATAATTTCAAGTTGGAGTTTTCTAAAGTTTATAAAAAATAAACATAGTTTTTGCAGAGTTCTTTTTTTCTATGTGCATTGAAGAATTCTTCTATTATTTAATAAAAAAGTCCAGTCAGTCAATTTTATTATTATTTAAATATTTCTGAAAACTAAAACTCTACATATTTTTGCGATTCTCAATTTAGAAAAAGTCTCTCTAATTTTTAGAAATTTGTTGCTTGTAGTTAGAAAACATTTCTAGACACAAGAAAAACTTTCTAGTTTTTAAAATTCAGGTTAATTTTTTTCCAAGTGTATATATGCAATATATATAGAATATCTGTGTATAAAGCTTGACACATTTGCTGTTTGAGGCTCATCCATCAAGAAATTCGCACGGTTTCATTAACATTAACAGCTTTATTGACAACGGATATGTTTCAATGGCGCTTTAAAAGTCACTTTCCCAGCATCTTGCCCAGCCCACATCCATAGCGCACATCCTTGAGCATCCTTCACACATCCTTCAGACCATTATGGCTGCAGTGGCAAACATCACCCCCATCGGTAAATCACGTTAATAAGCCGGTAATGAATATTATGTTGTTTGTTTCTTTTTGTGGGGGACTTTAAGGACTTGCATGTTTGGCACACATTCACTGTGCCAAATTCCGCCTTCCCTCTCTTTCTCACTCTCTCTCCCTCTCTCTCATTTCAGCATTTGACCCTGTACCCAGTTGCCTGTTCCTGTTGTGCCCTGCGACCGGAAGGAAACATTTCAGCGGTAGTCGTTGTTTGGAGCGGGGAAGGGCGGGAGGGGGAGTGACGCTCGTATTGCGTGTGTGTGGGGGAGTGTGTGTGGGAGTGTGTGTGGGAGTGTGTGTGGGAGAATCGCTACCCTTGCGAATAAACCAAGGGCTAAGCGCAAAAAGATAGCAAGGAGTGATTTAGATGGAGTGTTATTGACTAAGAGTTGATCTGTAAGTTTTTGGATATGATGTCAAAAATGTTATAAAAAAAATGAAATAATGTTCCTCAGCTTTCTCTATTATTTTAAAAATATTTCTTCAGCTTTTAGTAGAGAATGCTAGACTAAGAGATACTCTGTAAGTTGTTAATATATATTCGAAACATATAAAATTATTTCACAACGTTCTCTTTTATTATAATAACATTTTTCCTATATGACAGTTATTCAATAGAGAGTGCTAGACTAAGAGTTACTCTGTAAGTTGAGGATCGTAAGTCCAAATACAAAAAAATCTTACGCAACGACATCTTTTTTGTTATGAAAATTCTACTTACCAAATTTGCTGTCTCCAGATTTTATCAAAACCGAGTTCAATGTCAGAATGCATAGGACCTTTGCCAAGACCTTTACACTTAACCTACCACAACTGGAACCTAAGTTAATTTCTATTCGAAACCCTTAAGTATATTTTATATATTTAATCTGGAATTTTCACTCTACTGCTTTTTAAAATCAAAATCCCAACCGACTTAACAAATAGCTGCTTTGCTTACAGGGTATGCAGAAAGAGAAAAACCGAAAAACCGTCAGCATATTTCACTTTTTTCTTTTGCGTCTTGTTTAATAAAGCATGTGAAAAACATTTCACTTTAGCTGCCACTTTATGTTGCCCAGACATAATTGAATATTTTTCTCTGCCGCAGGCTCCCTTTCAATCAGATTTATCATCATTTGTATCCATTAGGAGGCGCTCGTTTTGGCTTTCGGTTTCGCTTGGTTTAGGTGGGTATCACTATCATCACCATCATCACCATCACCATCAACACCACCATCATCATCATCAGTTGGCCAAATATGCCAAAAGCTCGGTTCTCCTCTTCATTTGTCAAAGTTAAGCAACAGCAACAACATTTTATGGCTTGCAGCGCTTTTCCAAAATATTTCCGACGCTCGCATGCCACAATTGCAATTGTGCGGGGAGGGGAGAGGGGCGAGGTGCAGTTGGGTTGAGGCACGCCTGGCGTAGGCCAACACTTAACTTCAATGGGGCAGGCAAAGGAGGAGCAGCTTGCTGCTAATGCGTCGCCAAACAGCCAAAGAGACGTCGCAACATGCAACTGATGTTGCGACTGGAATTGAGACTCAAACTGAGATGGAGACGGAGACGGAGACTTTGACTGAGATTTGCAGTTTGCAGGTTGCTCCACTTGTCCGGCAGCCTTCAATCGTCAACTTCACTGGGCAGACTTTCAAACGCCGCACAGTGGTGCAAAATTAGCTAATCCAGTTACCAGTTAGCCAACTTTTGAGTTAATGAATAGTTTTTATTGCTTTAAGTCTTGAGTAACTCTCTTTTTTTCCTTGTGTATCTTTTTTGGTCCTGTCTGTCTGTCGCTTTCACAGATACTATAAAAGTTTATTGCATTTAATTAATAACTTTTTGCGCTTTCGAAATAAAAATAATTAAATAATATAAATTAATAATAATAAAATAATTGAGATGACATTAAAATGTTAAAGATATGTCGTATGTTATTGTGTATGTGGAAAATGAATAGGATACTCAAGGAAAAACTGGGAAGACACAGAAACTCTCAATCCAACAAAGGAAGAATTTCCTACGATTCCCACGAGTATCAAGGTTGATGGAAAAACTAAAAGGTTTAATAGGTCTCATCCAATAATAATCCAATTTATTATTATATTTAACATAATATGGATTATCTACAAATCTGAAAAATTCATCAAGTAACGAATTTTGTATTTAATTGTATTTAAATAATTTGTAATTTTTTTTTAAAGGATTTTTAACATTAGCTATTAAAGTATTTTTCTACTCTTGGGACTTGTTCATTTCTGTAGAAGTATTTTTCTATTATGCTCTAATGGAATGTATCTTTTAATCTATCTACTATCAAAATGCACCTATCCATAACTATTCCTATGTTGAGCGTTGTGGCAGTTGAAAGTAAATGCCAGAAAGCTGCATTTCGATGCACTGTAATTGTGGCATTGCGGCAGGCTTGTCTGCAACAGGCAACAGCTTAAAAACCCGTCAAATGCCAGACATACCAAAAAATAAATCGACGCGAATCGATGCGTGATACTCCGGAGGTGGATTTTGATTTAGATCCAACAGATCCGACGGACATATTGGTGACGACTAAAAAAACGAAAGGAAAAAAAAGCGCACAATTCGCGGAAACTGAGCGAGAGGCAAGGAGTGTGTGAACGAGAGGGAGATGGAGTGGCAGAGAGAGAGAGAGAGGGGGAGAGTGGGGAGCTGGAGCTGGAGTTGCGCGCCTGGCGGTCTGGGCGGCGAAAACCGATCAATGAAGCCTGGCTTTCGATGTGGTTTTGTTGTCGGTTTGTTGTTTGTTTATTGTTTTGCTTGTTGCTTGTTGGTTTGTTTGTTTGCTTATCGGACTTTCCAGTTTTCCAGCTTCGGCTTTTGCGACGCGTCGGCATTTGTGGCATGGCGCTAATTAACTACTGCCGGTGTTTAGTGCTTTGTGAACCAATTGCTGATAATAAACATTTTTTTATTGATTTGTGATGATTGCCGACAACGATTGTTGCACAGGTGCAACTTGAGTCTCTCTCTCCCTCTCTTTCTAGCTGACAATTTATTAAATGCAATTTATTTGCAATTGCTTCTTAGAAGACCAGGAGGTGCCCTCAGCTGGATTAGCAACAAATGCATTGCATTCTGGGAAGACTGAGACTGGATCGTTGGCAGCTTTTCTTATCTGGTTGCCCAGTGCATAATTGCCACCGGTCTTCGAGATAGGCATCACCCCAGCCCCAAGCAGCGCCAATTTGTTGTTGTTGTTGTTCTTGTTGTGTCGCCACGACAGCAAAAAAAAAAAAAAATAAAACACACACTAAAAACTAAATACAACAAATTTAAAAAAATCACAAAAAAACGAGTTACCCTCGCGCGCACCTTTTTTATGGTCGTTACGTGTCGCGGTCGCCGAAAACCAACCAGAAAATTACGACGAGCTGACTTTTTTAACTCATCACTCGACTAGCAGTTATCCTGTTTTCTCAATTTCAATTTTGACCTGGGTTTGATTGGATGAGATTGATTTAAGTGAGCTTCGAGGACTCTTTTGGTATTTTTTTAAACTGCTTTCAATTATTGCTATAAATATCATTTTAATACGTTAAGTATTTTAACAATTAAGGAGCATATGTCTCTAAAGGAGGTACATATTTTTAATGGATATTTTTCAGATTTAGATAATCTAATCTAATCTAATCTCTAATTACTAAATATTCTTGCTCTAGCTCCCTTAGTTTCTGAGTTCGTTGAGATAAGTCGATTATAATTATTTAATATATGACAAAAAGATCTTCTGAAATCTCCGATTTGAATTTGCGGATCTCTACAACACTCTTTAGTTATTTATTACAGTAAAATGTGCTTTAAACAATATTTAAAAAGTTCACTGTACTCATTTTCATTTTTTTTTTCTTACAACTTCTTTTAAAGAATGTAAAATTCCCTGAAGAAGTCCCTTCAATTTGCTCTACTCCTTTCAGCAGTTGTACCACTTACAAAATGTTGAAAGGCGCTTAAATTTTTCAGCTTTCTCTTCTACCTATTTTCAGCTTACTTTCTAAATTCTACGACTCACTAAATCGGATCGATATATAACTAATATATAAGCCTTATTAATTTTCCTTTATCGACTTCCGCATGTCACCTACTTACCCTTAAGCATAGCACACCCCTGCTGCACCCTTTTTATTCTTAGAGGGTATGTAAAAAAGCCACACAAAATATTCGCCATAAAATTTGTTGTGGCAAGCGCCTGACGCAGAAGCAAAAGCAGACGCAGTGGCAGAGGCAGAGGCAGAGGCAGAGGCAGTGGCAGTGGCAGACGCATGTCGTCAGCTTCCATAAAAAATCTTATCAGATTTACAGGCGAAACTTCTAAGTAAACACATAAAAGAAATTACGCGAGGTTTGTTTTGTTTTTTTTTTTTAACTTGTGTTTTTTTATTTACTATAAATATTTTGTTGTAGTGTCTGGTTTGGGTTTGCTTTATATATATATATATATATACTTTATTTTTTTTTTTGTTATATGCTACACATTAAAAATGCTTGGTGCTTATGTAAGACATAGATCATAATTGTAGAGTTACGATTTAGGATGATTATACGAAATAATAAAATATACACATAATTACTGTTAGTTATTAAATAAATACTGAACTGAACGCATTGCGCCTTTAACTATAACATCAACTGAACATTGGTCTTTAATTAATTAATTATTATTATTTTAATATACAAACTAGTTTATCATATATCGTATAGAAATTGACAAAAATTCATTGGATTTATCTTTGAAAACTATCACACACAAAGTTTATTATTATTATTATTATTATTATTATGGTTGTAAGGAAAACTACACTAGACGTATGAGTTATTTATTTATTTAAAATATTATGTTTTTAGTTAGCTAGTTGTATTATTATGATGGTTAATTATTTATTTATATATATCTTAAAAACTAAACTGTTCCTTTAACTTATAGAAAACTGCTACTTGGCAAGAAAAGAAACTTAAGTTAAATAAGTATTTTTTTTAAAAGATATTTTCATTGTTTTAAATAAATAAAAATATATATATTTTTGAGAGTAAAAATTAAGTATTTATCTCGATTTTTTTTAAGTTTTTCAGATCAGAAAACATTTGCTATAAAAATGGAATAAATTTATCAGATATTTTCATGATGGAACAGTCTTAAAGATATGTGTATAAATAATATGGTGTGAATGTGCGGAATACCCATAATCTTTCACTGATTTTCACTATATATATATAATACTAATACATATATATGTATATATATATATATGCATTTATATGCTTAATCTCAAGGACGCTAAACGTTTGAATGATGCAGTTAAATAGTGGATTAATTGTTAGATTGCTTAATACTTGAGTTAAGAAGTTGGCCTAAACACACCTTAGGCGCTGTTGCTGGAACGTTCCGTGGTGACCAGTTCATTGGAGCGGGTCTCATGCGGCATCTGCTCGACCTCAATGTACTCCTCCTCCTCGGGGGCGGGCGAGTCCTCGTCGGGTTGCGGTGAATTTCGCTCCGCCTCCGATTCGTAGAGCTCCTGCTTCACGTGACTGGGACTGAGCGTGAGAACGGGTGAACTGGCCGACGAGCTGAGCTGAGTCTCCTGTTTGGTTGTGGGCCGTGGCGGAGCGACTGCTGGGATTTGCCTCAGCTCATGAGCACGCTGATGATGCTCGAGTTCGGCGCGGAAGTAAAACTTCTCCGGGCACAAATTGCAATCGTAGGGTCGAGCACCGTGCTCCCCAATGTGGGCCAGGAGACCACCGGGTGCCGTAAAAACCGCCGAGCAAATGTAGCAATTGAAACCACGCTGCTCGGTGCCCGCGAATGTGTGCTCCACAAGATGCTCCTGCAGTTTTTTGGCATGTGGCAATATCAGTTTGCACAGATTACAACGATTCTCGAGATAAGCCACGGAGTTGGCTGCTGCTGCTGCTGTTGGTGGTGCTGGTGGAGGTGGAACAGCTGCATCCTTGTTGCGTTTGCCATTCAAATTATGTTTGCGACAACATTTCTCACACAGCTTGGCGGTTTCTCCCGCACCCGGCAACGGCTCCAGGCAAAGCGCACACACGGGCTCCTGGAGGCTGCCACAACTCGGTGATTTTGTGTGGAATTTCGCATGCAAACTCAACTCGAATTCCGAGTGCAAAGTTTGCCGGCAACAAATGCAGGCCATCGGCAAATTACCATCGTTACCATGCTCGCCGAGATGGGCACGGAATGCGGCGACATGCTCCAGCTGCTGGCCACAATGGGCACACTTGCCCGACTGACCCACCTTCGAGTGCTGCAACTTGTGCTCGGCAAGTATCGCCGGCGACGGAAAGATCTCGTCGCAAATGAGACACTTGTGCTTGCCACTCGAATTGTGGCAGCTCTTCATGTGCTGCTCCAGCTCCGCCCGCGACTTGTAATTGCCCGAGCAGTAGGCACATCTCAAACTGACACCCGTCTTCAGATTGTGCGCCAACTTGCGATGCGAATGGAGTTCGGCCTCGCTGCGCAAATCTTGTCGCTCGCACATGCCACAACTGTAACTGCTGCCGGTGCTGGATGCCGTCGCATTTGCCGCATTTTGGGTTGCCTGTGCCGGCAGCTCGGGTGCACTGGCCGCCGGCGAGGTTGCCTTTGCCGCATACATCTCCATCAAATAGCGCTGACTGAGTCCGTACATCAGTGCGGGATGCGGGGTTTGTTGCGGCTTCAGCGCACTTGTATCCACCTGGGAATTGGAGTGGGCAATTTGATAAAGGTACACAATTTATTAGTAATTATAATTAGTAATTGTAATTAGTAATTAATTAAAATTATAATTTTAAAATGCACTTTATTGAATCCAATCTTACCTGCAAAGGACTGTAGAACTTGTTGGCTGGCTGTGTGTTGGTGGGCGTGGCATTGCCGCCTCCAAAGAGACCCTTGAATGCCACATTGTAATCAATATGCAGATTACTGTTATTATTTGTGGCAGCTGCCGCAGCCGCTGCCGCCGCCGCCAACGGTGGCAACAAGGCGTTCACATAAAGACTGCCCATCGCATTGTTGGCGCCCTGCTGCTCCTGCTTGCCATCCTTGACACCGCCATGCTGGCTCTGCATATGCCGATCGAGCAGGAATTCGACGTGGAACGTTTCCGGGCAACTGGGACAACGGAATTGACGGGCGTGCGCCGCCAAATGGAAATGCATTTCCAGCTCCGAGGCGCAAACGGCGCGACAAAACATGCACTGCAACGGATTGGCAGGCGGAGCAGTGGGTGGTCCACCAACTGCACCGCCCGACGCACCGCCACCACCCACCAGTTGATGACGCGTCTTGACATGCACATGAAAATCGGTGTCATTGCGAAAGAGCTCCAAGCAGGCGCTGCAACGGAGCAGCTTCGTCTCCTGGCTGTGGGCACAGGCCAAGTGGAGCTGCATCGACATGCGATTCTCGCAGAGCTCCGAGCAGATCACACACTTGAGCAGCGTCTGAACGTGTTCGCTGATCAGATGCTGTTGCAGCTCCTCCGATTTGGCAAACGATTTGCCACAGCTGGCGCCGCAATTGAACTCGGAACTGGTGATCAGGAAATGGGCGACTACGTGTCGCTCGAATTCACTCTGCTCTGGCAGACTCAATCCGCAATGGGGACATATCAGTTGCATGCCCTCCGCAATGTGCGTCTTGAGATGATTGCGGAAACTCTCAAAGTCTGGCAACCCTGCGTTGCACTGATTGCAAAAGAAGACGCCAGGTGGCGCTGGCGGTGTCAACGTTCGGCGCTTATTGCTGCTCAGATCCGTTGGCAGCTCCTCCGCCGGCGGACTAGGCAAATCCTGTTTGATCTTGGCCATATCCAAACGTGGACTAAACGTTCCAGCGGTGGCCAAACGATTAAAGTGCTCATAATACGAATTGGGACTGCTCAGGCGATCCAAGTGAGTGGTGCGCATGTGTTGAAAGAGTGCCGCAATATTCCCAAATTTCATTGTGCAATATTCGCAGCTGAGCTGGAAACCATTCGTGGGTGGCTCCACTGACTCTATTGTGGTCTCTCTGCTGGTGGCTGTCGAACTCCTGGCGCCCGGCTGCTGTTGTTGTTCGTGTGCCGCCTGCAGATGGGCATTCAACTGTTCCAGGCTGCTAAACTCGGTCACCTTGGGACTGCAGTAGCTGCATCTGAGCAGGGGCGTTGGAGTGGGCGTGGTCGGTACGGTAGCACCACGTGCCCGCTTGGGGAACTCCAGACGACTCGGACTGCTGTCCGAGGCGAGCGCCAAAGCATAACGTCGCTTGTGCAGACTGCCATTGCTCGAAATGGACGCCGATCCCGTGGAGCGTGGACTATAATTCAGGGCATTGGGATTGCCACCAGCTGCCAGAATTGCAGCATTCTTCTTGTGCTTCTGCATGTGCGAGGTCAAAGCGGCGGCAGTGTTGTAGCCACGATTGCACATGCTGCACTGGAACGGCTTCTGGATATCGTGCGTCTTCATGTGAATCTTTAAATGATCGCTGGGGGTTGGGGTTGGGTAGAGAGAATAAAGGGTTTCAGATGTTATTAGATGGGATCAGCTGTAGCTGTTCTAGCTGAGGTCTATAAAATCCATGCTTGTTATCCTCTTATCAATCTGCCTCCCTGGAGGAATTCTATTTCTATGGTTTAACGGTTCTTCACTTACCTTCTGGAGAAAGCAGCCTCGCAATGCGGACACTTGTAGTTCCTCTCATTTGTGTGGAGCTTCTTGTGGCGATCTCGGGATCGCTTATGCTTGAACAGCTTGGCGCAGTATTCGCACTTGAAAGGCAAATGTTCGGCATGGCTCTAAAAGCGAGAGAGAGAGAGAGAGAGAGAGATTTAGAGGGAGACTGAGAGATAAAATTAGCAGAGTTCAACAAGTGTTTGGTTTTATTTTTTCGGTTGCAATCTGAGCTTATGATAATCTCAACCGAGAACTCCTGAGTCTGACTAACCTATTTGAAATTCTTAGAAGTTGTCGTCGTCATGTCGTCAAGTCTTCAGTCTGCGCGATTCCCGTCTTGAATTTATTGCTGCACTGCAGCCGTTGACTAAATCTCAATTCCTTTTTTTTATACACTTTTACGGCGGGCATTAATCATTTTGTTGGTCAGTTTGTGTGGTGTGCAGGGGGATATCGCCAAGCTCATAAGGTTTGTGTACTTTTTTATCAGCATTATTAGTCGATTTGATAATTATGAATTAACTATATATATAAATATAGCTTAATTTGGGGACTGACTTAGGTTTGATAAAGACAAACAATAGACAACTTAGGAGTCATTCATTATTTACATAAATATCTGTCTGAAAATATGAGAACAGACTTACTTTTGACCGAGCTATATTGGTATAGTTTCGATCTTCCCAGGATAAAACTACTATATGTTTTTCTACTATAATAATAACATTTAGCTGCAAATCAGTTGGCTTGCCTTCAGTTAGAGTATTCAAGCTTTGGCTTTCCCGAGATAGCTGTTTTTATTAAGTCTGATTCTTAAACTGAATCTGCATACCAGGTGGCAGGAGAACAGGGGAGAGGGTTGGGGGCTGGCTAAAGTATGTAGGTGTTTCACCTGGCTTGTGGACAAAAATTCATCTAAATGCGCAACGCAAACGCCAGCAAAACCCGGGCGAGACAGAGGGTGGAGCGGCGTAGGTGGTTGGAGGGGTGTTAGGGAGGGGGGTTTCCCTCCACACACCCGCAACCGGTTTGCTTTTTGGGTTCTTTGGCGGTCGGTCGCGCTTTGCTTTAAAAAAAAAACTGTTGCTTTGAAGTGTAGCGCGGTGCAAAAAAAAAAAAATTAGCCCATTTGTATGCAGCCCCCCGAGTTGAAGTTGGCTTATTGCACAATATAAGCCAGGTTAGCAGACGGAGCTCGCAAAATGCTCTCTCTCTCTCGTGTTGGTTATGGTTTTTTAAACTGTCGCGCCAATCATCATCAACAACATCATCACCAGGCTACCCCGCCCAGGATCAAAAGGTAGCGCAACAAATGTGATGTTAGAAGACCTCCCTCCCCCCTCTTCCGCGTACCCTCCTTTCAGGCGATAAGCGATCTACAGTAGTCCTAAACACAGTTGCAATTGGGTTAACAAGTTGCTGATGTCATGGGCGTACCAACAACAACAACAACAGCAACTCGGACAGGGGACAGGATGAGGCATGTGTTCAAGTGGGTGAAAATCGAGTGTTACGTGTTGCTTGTTGCATGTTTTTGTTGTTGTTGTTGTCTTTTTAGCTGCTACCGAAACTTTTTGCTTTGTGTGCCGCTTTTGACCAACCTCTAAGAATGTGTTAATTGGAAAGATACGCATCTAATATATAAAAATATATATTTTAACCCAAAGAAACATTTTTGCATGCTTGTTTGAAGACTTCAATTTAGATGGGGTTTGATTTTTTTATATAGCCTTTAAGACTTCTTATACAGTGTCTCACACCTCATTTGGAACAGCGTCTAGCAAAAATTTCAATTACCTGCCATAAACTCATTATGCATTATTTTTCAAAAATTCCAAAGACTCATGGCAGGTACACATATTAACCACCAAAATTAATATATGACCCTAATAAACTGGGATTTCCCCACCCGCTAGGTCGGGTTATGTAAAAAAGTACCTAATTTTATGATCGCAGCTTATTTGGAACAGTTACATTCTGGACACCTGGGTGCCATAAAACCCGGATTTTTTACCTAAAGTTGGATATTTACGGTAGAAATAGACCAACCTTTTAAGTCAGTTTAGTTTTTTCCCGCATTTGGGCTGCAACCTGCCAACAAGGACAATGGCCAAACGGACTACCATTGATCAACAGAAACTCATCCTGGAACACTTCAAAATTGGATATTCATTTCGAAAAATAGCTAAAATGGTCAATCTAAACACCTCAACTATATTCTACATCATTCGGAGTTTCGTCGACGAAAATCGGACAGAGGACAGAGGCGGAATGGCACCAAACCCGATTTTCACCGAGCAGGACGAGCCGAGGATCATCAAGATTTCAAGGGGAAATTTTAAGCTATCTGCTCAAAAACTGACTCAATAGGTGCAGGATGAAATAAGGAAAAAGACCAGTATGGGAACTATGCTCCAAGTTCTGCGCCACCATGACTTAAATGCCCGAGAACAATGGAAAATGAAATTTTTAAAAGCAAAAACATAGGGTCTAGGATGACGTTCGTCAAAATTCACTTGGACAACGATTTGGAGTTCTGGAACACAATCATATTTGAATTTGAGTACAAATTAAACATTTTTGGTTCGGACGGACGGAATTATGTGTGGCGACACTCCAATACCGATCTGAGTCCCAAAAACTGAAAGGCAACAGTCAGGCACTGCGGAGGAAGTGTCCTGGTATTGGGCATCTATCTCGACAGCCCGCGGCGGAAATTTTGTGTTCATTGAAACAACAATGGACAGTAATGTGTACTTCGATATACTAAAGGAAAATTTACTCCAAAGTGCCGAAAAAATAGGAATCCGACGTACTTTCCGGATCTACCAGGACAACGACCCCAGGCATAAGGCCGGAATAGTACAGTCCTGGCTTAGATCGAACTGCCCCCACATGATAATTCCACCGGCCCAGTCTCCAGACTTAAATGTTATTGAAAATTTGTGGGCTCTGCTGGAAAATAATATCCGGAACCACAACATATCCTGCAAACAGGATCTCAAAATGCTCTGATGGAGGAGTGGAGCAGGATCAGTCCAGAAACTAGTTGGAAGCTGGTATCGTCCATGAATAATAGGTTAAGCGAAGTTGTTAAGGCTAAAGGATATCATACTAAGTATTAAAATCCTTATTTAAGCTTTCATACGCCAAATATTTCACTTTTCTTAAGACTGTTTCAAATAAGCTGTGAAACGTTTTTTGGATATGTTTTCAGTTTTTGACTAATTTTAATTAATTAATTAATATTTGCATAAAAACTAAAGTTTCCTTTTAAAATGTGATATAACATTAAACTAATTGGCATTTAAACATTTTGCATTTTTTTCCTTGTTTAAACTTTATAGCACTTTAAAATTTTTGCTAGTCACTGTTCCAAATGAGGTGTGAGACACTGTATATAAAATATATTTTAGCTTTAAAAGATTACCAAACATATTCTGAAGTTAGCTGATTTTATATTCTTCAATAGCAGAAATGGTATAATTATTATTATTGATTTAGAGAAGAGTTTATAAAGATTAATAAAGATCTCTAAGACTTATGACTTTAATATGTAGGGAAATTCTTTGCCTAAGAAGATCTAGGGTATCCAGATCCAGATCCAGAATACTTATGAGATACAATCATAAAACCAGCTAAAACTTTTAGAGGTTTAAGTTCTTTAATCTTTAACTGTACCATTTCTAAATGTTGATAATTCTTAGAGATCTGTTTTGGCATAACAAATATACTTTTCATACTTTAGAATTTGAATATTTTAGAATTCCATATTCAATCTTCACCATCAATTTTTAAAATCTAACGAACACCTCAGCTATTATAATTCATATATAATTTATGTTTTCTAAATTATTTATCTAGAAACATATTTAACTCTACTCATCGTCTTTCTTTATTACAACATCTTCCTTACCTTATTAAAACTCACTTTCCTACAATTTACTTAATTTGTCAATCAATTTATTCTCGTGACCCATTTTAATTTTAAAATAAACTGAATCGATAGCAATTTGCAAATTGTGGTTTTCCCGCTGAAGGCTGTGGCTTTCAGATGCCAAACAAGTTTGGCTTGTCCCAGTTTCAACTTCCCCACCCAAGTCAGAGAAAGGCAACCACCCAACGCTGTTAGACATAAGCGTCTTAGACAGTGCCAAGTCGAATAATTAACCAGCACTTTCACCCCAAAGGACCTTAGTGTGTTTATGGGCGATGGGGTTGAACAGGAACTCACCTGGACGTGATGCTTCAAGTAGCCGAGTCGCGGAAATGATTTATCACAGAACTGACACTGATAGGAGCCGTCGCCGCGACTTTTAATTCCCTCGCCTGTCAACTTATCAAACTTGCTGGCGGCAACTCCACCACCACCTGCTCCTGCTGCTCCTGTGCCATGTGCTCCTGCTCCGGCGTTTGCTAACTTGGCTTCCTTATTGATTTTGCGCAGCTTGTTGGCAATTTTCAGCGCCTGCTGATGATGATAATGATGATGATGATGATGATGCAAATGAGCGGGTCGCTTCGGCTTGGCCAGATCCTGTTGCTCCGCAGCAGGACCCTCACCATTTGCCTTGGACTCTTCGCTGTGAGTGTCCTCGCCGGCAGCCTTGGACGACTGCTGCTGCAGCTGCTGTACCGAGTTGGGCGTCAATGTGCCATCCGAGATGCTGGGCGAGTAGCTCGACGAGGTGTGCGTGCTGTACATGTCTAAAAGAGAGAGAGAGGGAAGGAGGGAGCATCAGTAGTGCAATTAAGATCATGTCTTTCGTGTGGGTAGCGACTGCATCCTTATTAGCTTCATCGCCGTCGTCGGCTTCTCTTGTGACTAAGCCACACAGGAAATCAACGTCGGCTTATCAAATGCACACACACACATACATACACTTAATTCAATTAACATGCTACGTTTGGTGTCGCCTCCACCCCAGAGACGCACTTGAGGCCCAGCCTCCCTACAACACCCCCTGTCTGTAAATGAGCCGCACGTTTGTTTCATGCAAACTAATTGCGCTTTTGTACTTAAGAGCATTTTAATTACAAAGATCTGCCACTTGACGCCTCACTCACACACACACACATACATACATACTAGCATGCAATGAGAGTCACTCCAATCATACACTGAGCATAATAGTTGAGCTTGTTTATTGAATGTTCAGCAGTAGCTGGAAATACGGAAAAATAACTAAACTAATTTGAAGTTAACAACATGCTTCTTCCCAAATGGGTTTTAATGGCATAAGGACCTCTTAGAGAAAAAGGGAGAGGTGCAGAGCTCAGAGTAGGGTCAAAAGTGTTTGATGGTTTAGCTCGATCTGAATAATTACTGGACTCCAGAGAGGGTTCTATAGGCAGAAAAGATAAATTGTGATAGGGTATCCTTGTAACACAATCTATAAGAATTATTTAAACATATTTAATACAAATTATGAGCAATCTCTTGATATTTACCAAATTTATTTAAACATATTTAAATACAATGATCTCCTAATATTTATTCAATTTAAAGCATATTTAAAAACAAGTTGAAACTCAATTTAAATACATTTTAAAAATTACTCTGCATCAAGAATATCTTTTAGATGTAGATTCTTAAAAAGTTTTAGTTAAGTTAAGTTAATTTAATAAAAATGTGCATAGGATCTATTTATTATTATTATTCTATTATTTCCGTTCTTCAATCAAATAAATATATATATATATATATATATATATAATTATATGATTTATAATAATCACGCTCATCCTTATGATTTCTCTCAGTGCACACAACTAGCACTTCGACATGGTTACTGATCTATCACCACGCGCCAAGTGTCGTTTGTGTTTGTTTGTTATGTTTTTTTTTTTTTGGTACACTTTGGGTTTTGGAAAACTTTAATTAAAGCTAATTGCGCTGTCTGATCCGTCTGTATCTGCATCTCTCTAGTTGTAAGTGTAAATGTATCTCTTAACTATGTCTCTATCCGTATCTGTATCTGTTTGTTTTGGCTGTCGTCGCTTGAGCTCTGATCTGAGCTGATCTGAAATGTGGCTCTTGCTTTTCCAGCTACTCCAACTACAAATTCTCTGCTTGGTTTTTCTTTAATTAGGAAACATGGAAATGATGCATCAGATTAATTATTGTATATGTATATGGCGTCAATTGGGAATTGTCTTCGCCTTTGTAATTAACCGTTTTAAAGTGCCTTGGGTCAAAGAAAGTTGCAAGAGTTCGTAAATCTTAAGATTTGATTGGGTTAAATGAAGATTAAGATGTCAAAAAGGGGTTGAACAGATTACAGCTAAGTGTTAGAGGTTAGAATTGCGTTTTCCACTTTCCACTTTGATTCAATGGAGTTATGGTAGCTTTTATATTAATATCTAGAAGGGTTTCTCTTATAAAATGTATAATCTATTGTCAGAGATTGTATTTGCCAAAGTACTATTTAAATGAAAAAAGAATTCCAAGTTATTTGTCTGCCTCAGATTTAAATTAAAATATATTGTGGGACCGTTTTATTATTTTGAAACTTTTTAATAAATATCTTATATATTGTTTATTTAAAAAACAATGTATCTCTTATATTTTTCAGCAAAGAATTAATTTGTGTTAAGTGCATTAGAAAATAATAATAGAATATCAGAAATATATCTACAGAAGGATCTTCAACTCATTAAATTATTGAGTTCATGTTGTAAGAAAGTTCACCAATCAATATTCGTGTTCCAGGAATCACCCAGTCTAAATAAAGTTCTCCCACAAATAATTCATTAACACCCAATCAAAAATGCAATAAATATCTCTGTAAAATTACCGTTATTTGTAATCTCCTTTGTGGCCTGAATCTTTTCAATCAAATTCTCCAAACGCGAACTGGGACCACGATATAACATCTTTAAGGCCATCATGGCATTGTTTAGCAAATCGAAACAAATCGAAGTAACTTTTTTTTTAAATTTATAATAAAAACAATTTTTGCACTAAAACATGCGTCACACTAAAAGCTCTTGCTTAGAAATTGCGATGCGGCAACAATTAAGGAATTTATTACACAAATTAAATACAACAATTTTTCAATTAACACGCGACGACACCAAACGACGCCAAAGGATTGCAATTGTTGTTGTTGTTGGTGTTGTTGTTGCGCGTTCGGAACGTCCAATTGCCGCGAGCACCAAAATGTGACTGAAATCAGAGCCAAGAGCCATGAGCCAAGCGCCGTAGGAAACACGAAGCAGCAGCGCTGTCGTCGCCGTCGCAGCAACGGGCGTCAACGCCTATAAAGCAAAATACAAACAAAAAAAAAAGCAAAAAAAACCAACACCAACAACAAATTTCGAGCACTTGGCGAACCAGTTTGCCCAGCGCATGCGTCTCTGTGTGTGTGTGTGTTTGCCTGCCTTTTGGGATTCTGTGTGCACCAAGCAGCGAGGCGTCGGCGTCGCTGCTGCCAGCTCAGCGGCCAGCAAATGAGAAGCAAACAAAGCACAGCACAGCACAGCACAACATTAAATGGCGCCCCACACACACAAATACACACAAGCACACACACACACAAACACACAGCAAACGCAGCCATGCGTGAGTGAGTGAGCGCAAGCTGAATTTGTGAGAGAGCAAGAGCGTAATATTTCATGTATGTGTGATTGTGTGTGTGTGTCAGTGCGCTGCTTATATACAAAGCCAGTTGAAAAGGCGGAGCATGGGAGCCTAAGACCGTGTGTATGTGTGTGTGTGGTGCCGCTGTCACATTGGGCGTTCATTTGGTAGATTGTGGGAGCGCGAGAGAGGGTGTTTACAGGGTGTATACATAACATACTCTGTTAATGTGTAGCAGGGGGAGCGAGAGGGAGAGTGGGTGTGTGGCTGTCTACAGTTGATATATATTTTCTCGGGCTAACAGAAAAGTATTATGCAAATTAGCTCTGAAATGTCAGGTGTTGATGTGTAGCTTTTTTTTGCTAAAGTTTTTTTTTCTTTCATTTGGTGGGGTTTGATTTTGGAACTGCTGCTTTGGGCAGCTGTAAAAGTTTGGACAACGATGTTTTTTTTTTTTTATTTGCGCTGAAAGTGATGTTTTTGTGCTTTGTTTTAAAAGGACTTTACTTATACGTAGAAAACGAGCAACTAGCTGGAAACTGCTGCTTAAACGTAGAAAATTAGTTTGGTTATTTTTAACACAAAGGAAGAACGTCAACCAATAATTATACTATTTAAAATGTAAGCTGATATAGCTAATGATAATTGAAAAATATTACTTTATCTTAATCTATACATTTATTATAAGCAATTAATAAATTAAACTTAAGGTTTAAATAATTTTTTATGTAAATGCATAGGATATAAGATAATAACCATTTTACAGTTCAAATATACTTCTCTAAAATTGAAATTTGAATTCAAGGGACTAAAATGTTTTATGTGTTTACTTCTTTTGCTCCACAACTTTTAACAATCTATCACATTGACACACTAAGGAAATTTGCATTTATTTTTAGCACAGCAAATTAGAAAAACAAGTACACGATTTAAATACCCCCTCCATCTTTTAGGCCATCAATTTCTATGGTGTGTCAGGACTCATTACCACATCACAAATTCTGTCAATAAGCCGCCAATCACAAAGAGACAAATCGAAATAAAATCTACACAATAAAATGAGTAAGAAAAACTTGCAAAAAGGCAGAAATGGCCAAAAGCGGCAGCGAACACGTTAAAGCCATTAGCGCTAAGAGACGCAAATGTCGCCCGTCAATATGGCCAAAAATTTGTGGCGAACACAACAAAAAAGGACAGTTGGCAAGGACAGCAGCAATGGCAAGTCACCACAGGCTAAAAGGTATGCTGCAGGCTGCATGCCACTAAAAGCCAAATTAATTATGCATGCAGCAACCTCTGGCAACAATGGCCAAAAAGTGCAGCAGCGTCAGTTATTGTTTTATTTTTGGCTGCCTGTCAGCAGCACTCAACAGCACGCCCACAAAGTGCCACACCCTCTCCGCTCCGAGATCACTTAACAAAAACTATCAGAACAATTAAAAAATCACTTTACACATTAGCAGTTTTTGTTGCTGTTTATTTTTTTGTTTGTATATGCAACCCGTTTCGTATTTGCAATTGGATGACTAGCGGCCAGCCAATGGGATTCGTTCGTTGCGCTGCCAACGCATGCGTTGCTGCGCAGAGCGAGCTAGCTAGCTATACGCGTGCTGCTCTCTCGCTTATTTACTCGCCAGCAGTTGGGCAACTCTCTTCGCCGTTTCGCAGCATTTATTGACAGCGCTGTCGATTTCGGGATTTGCCGCATTTTAATTGCAGCGAAAGCAGCGCTAATTGCGGTTATGTGTTGGAGTTGATTGCGTTGCTGTTGTTGGTGTTGTTGTTGTTGTTTCTGCTGCTGTGTTTGCGTTTGCGCCAGTTTGTCGTTTCAGTCTTTGGTTTGAGGTTATAATTTAGCCTAGTGGGAAAATTGAGTGTGAAATGTTTCAGGCTTTGTCTTTGCACTGCCACAACTTTGTCAATACTGAACCGATTTTCAAAAACCATGGCTTCCTGGTCATAGTTTCAGCTTTAGAATAATACTGCATTTACAGTTGGAAAGGCGTTTCTGGTTCGTTTACATGTTGAAAATTGTAACTTCAAAAATTTGCTGCTTAAAAGTTTTTCAATAATCATTACTTTTGTGAAAACTGATCCGATTTTTAAAACAAGATTCATTTTGATTATGGTTTGATCTTTTGAATAAAACTAGTTGTATAGCTGTAAATTCAGATGTAAATTCATGTTAAATTCAACCAAAAATATTGCTTCTCGGCCTGGTCAAAAATTCCAATAACCATAATTGTGTCAACTGTTATATGATTTTTAAACACTCTATTTAATCATGGCTGGAATACAATCACATTAAAAATGGGAAACACTATTCTGCCTTGAAATTTGTAAACGGATTTTCAAAGTCAATAACTTTGTAAAAGGTTACCCTTATAGCCGACCTCAACTTAACATAATATAAATTAAAAAAGCCACAAATTGTCTACAAAAAGAAAACCGCCAATCCATTTTACAAACTTTTCCAATATTTCAAAGCATCAAAAACTTCATTAAATAATGATGAAGAACCCATCAATCCAATATAAACTCAATCTCAATCTGAAAACCAATTAAAGTTAATTTAGCGCCTTAAATTTTTAATGCGCCAAAAACTTGTGAAAAATGTCAAAACAGACAAATCAAGAAAACAATCTAAAAATGTCCTCAACCCACCCTCTCTTGAGACGCCCAAATGTTTTTGTGCGCGACTTTCTTTAATTGTAACAAGAGAATTTCCAAAAATTTGTTAACTTAATTGCCTTCCAATTGTAAACAGAAGCTAAGCGTTTTTTAGTGTACAAAATGATTTTGTACAACACAATTTGCACTTGCCATTGAAAAATGTAAAAGTTTTTGCCGTTGATTTAGGATTTTTGGTTCTTTTCACTGGGCTTTCTATCTATCTCTCTCTCTCTCCTCAGCCCGTTAATTACGTTTGAGTGACAGTTTTGTGACAGACGCTGGTTGAGATCACGACCACGTCCACGTCCACGTCCACATCCACATCCCCTTCCACTTTCATGATGAGCCCAAGGTTTATTTTGGAGACTGCTGGGAGGGTTTGTTGTTGTTCCCTTTTGCTGGGGTGAGGGTTTCGGGCTCGGTGGGTGAAAAAGGGTGACCAGGTAAATGCGCCCTGGCAGCCTTGATGAGCCTTAGCTTTAGCCCTTATGCAATGGCATAAAATCAGATTTAGACTTGGGTATATTGGCTTATACTTTAATGTTATATAAACATAGTCCGGATGATATATATTTAATTTAATTAAGTTTTTTTTTATATATTCTTTTGTTGTTATTTCTTTTTATGAAAAATCTGATGAATTTTATTTTTGTAAAAATTGTGATACCTTTAGATACATTTAAGTTTGTTTGAATAAAGAAAACCTCTAAGTTTAATCGATCGATTTTTATTTTTTGGTTATTCGGTTCCGTTATAGTACTATATGAACTAATAATATTGATAGCAGTAATTGATTTTTTGGAAGCATTTATTTTCGGTTCAAACTGGATTTCAAGCAGTAAAGTAGAGTTTGCCATTTCGGTTCTGATTTGACAACCTCTGCTAAATATTATTTACTCTCAATTTTGAGTAACTATAGGGTATCTATGTAGTCGTCATTCCCACTTTCTATAGCAATTCACATTAAAATTCTGCTGATTTGTGTGCATTTTAAATGCGCGGCTAATGTGAGTGACGCCAAAAAACTTGTGACTTTGACTGAGATTTGTTGGTCAACGCGACTCCTGCTGCCTGCCTGGGAGCACTTTTCCCGTTGGCTCACATGTGACAGCCTGGTTTACACACATCTACATAGATGCTGTGTTGACTGTGTTGCCTGCTGACAGGCAAAGGGTTTCTGCCAGCAGAGCTGACCCTGCGTTTTTGACTGGCGCCCTCATGCATAATAGATAAATTATAAAAATAAGCGCATCACATGAGGGGGTGTGGAGTATGTGTGTGTGTGTTTTGTTGTGGCAACATCAGCAACCTGTCAACCATTGTCCTTCAGCGCAAGTGTCCTTTTGTTGCCACTCACTCGTAGCAGCAGCAGCAACAGCGAGCATTTTAAATTAACCATTTCTATTTGCCATTTGCAGCAAAAGTCACTCAAATTGTCACTTTGATGTTTGACAGGCTCAAAAACCCAAGGATAATAGCCCAAGGTCCGAGTCCTGAGTCCTGCGCTCGTGTACATAAATTAATGTATATGTGTCTCCACAGATTTTTATCTCTCACACTCCTTTGCCCCGTTCATTTTTTACTGCACAATTAATCAGACGCTTAGGACCACATTTAATTAGAGGCTTTTTCCTTTTTTTTTTACAAAAAAGGTTCATTTGGGGTTTTTTTTTAGTGGAATTTTCGTAATTTTGGTAAAGAAAAGTTGTCGCTTGTGTTATGATATGATATGAGTACTTCAGATCGCATTTAGTCATGTGAGGCAATCAAATTATAATCATTTTAAAAGGTACGCTTAAAGTTTTAATGATGAACTAAATTTTAAGTGTGGAGTTGTTAAAAAAAGATTTTTATAATTAGTATCATATAGGATTATTATGTTTATAGTTGTGCTGTTAATAGACGAATATTTAGTCAGAGAACTAATCAGAGACTAGTTTGTGTTAGGTTCAATTTAGTTACAAATTTACTACTGATGGTTAGGAGTGTCTATCAAAACTATTCTTTATCCTTGCCTATTACGGTCTGACTTTCAATATAATGTTCTAATAACATATCTATACTCTATATATTCAAATAGATATTTATATTATAATAGAGAATTTTATAATTTCAATATACGAACAGAGTGGTCAATATTATTTCTAATTTTCTAAACTAAACCTCTCTTTAATAATTACCTCAACTAAAACCTTTTATACTTTTTTATTTCAAGACCCTCCTCTAACTAACCAAACTGTTTTTAACGCCCTCTCAATTAGGTGGGGCGCCATTGTCACTTACCCAAAAAATAGGGGACGAAAAGACAAACAAAAACTATTTGGAACCCAACTGTGCAACCTTTCAAAACATTCGAAAAGTCACTTAATATATTTACCAAAACAATAATTAATAACAAAATCTGATTTCGAGATATCCATTGAGTTGTGCGCACTTTAAAGATACAGTCAAGTCATCAGGGCACATAATGATGATCCTCTAATAGTGCTCAATGTCCGATTGCGTAAACTATCTATCTCTCTTTCTCTCTTTCTTTCTCTCTCTCTTTTTCTCTCTGAATGAAAAATGAAGTGAAATACTCAATCAGGGAGCAGGCATCACAATTTGTGTCTGTCTTTGGGCCCAGGCGCTGACACAAATCAATCAGCGCTTGAAGCGACAGGTTGAGTTTTAGAATCACGGGAATCACTCAGAAAAAAAGTCGATATCTTTTGTAGAAAATAGCCTTAAAATTAAAATCTACGTGAGAACTTAAAATTTTAGTAGGTTTCCAGATATAATCTCTAAACATATAAATTAATGTAATGCTCCGTCGATTTTCCATAGCCGTTAATATTTTTTCTGAGTGTAAGTTTGGTTGATCTGTTGGCTGGCATCATTGTCTGTTTTTGGAACAGGTAGAAACAAGTGAGTCAAATTTTCATTGATCGTTTTTCGAGGCGATCCTGATGGGCTGTCAGCGAGGTAATGATGCGCCTGGCGACGTGTCGGGTGCGTCCTGCGGTGGCAAGCGGTTACGCCTGCCCCTCAAAACCAACAAAAACCAACAACGGAATTGAAAAGGGTTTTGTGATTTCGGCTTGACTGACTTGGTCCATAATTGACTTTCGCACCTGCCAACCGCAAAAGCAGAGTGGAGCTTGGACTTAGTGAGTGACTTAGGTTAGCCTACCCCCGCTTTGGGTCATGCGGCATGTGGCACGTGCTAACAGCTTGTGGTTACGACTAGTGGGGCAGCTGCATGGGGTGTGCCACACAAAAAAAAGAAGAACGGCAAAACGGCAGCTGCCACCGCTGAGCTACTTGACCAGAGTTGCGCGTGCCACAGACCGGAGGCAGCCATAAAGCGCGGAATTGAATTGAAGTACCTACGTACTCGTAATTCAAATGCAGAAGGCCGGAGTTGTAGCAACAACAGTTCTGCCTCGGATAGAGATTAACATGTCCGATTGCCACATCCGATGTCTTTTGTGTGTGTGCGACTCTGGCGATTCCGGTCGCTGATATCTCTCTCATTTTCCCGTTCTCTCTCTCTCTTGTTCTTCCACCCGGAAACTAGAACTCCACGAATGCTTTTCAAGTGCCGCAAAATCCAACACACAAACAAAAAAAAAATATGTATAAAGGGGTCTGGTCTGGCGAAATTGGGTTTACGACGCTTCTTGATGTTGATAATAAACATAAAATCATTTTATTACCTTCATTTTGACGGTAGTTCGTTGGCATTTAACTAATAAGCAAATGGCAACAACTACACACATACACACACACACATACACACACACATAAATATTTACATAAGCCAAAAACTATTGAATACAACTAAAGTTGAATTCAATTTGCATTTGTTATGCATCGAAAGTGTAGACATAAAATATTATGTTGCAACATGTGGTAAACTAAGTTATTTGCATTATGTTCTCATGTGGGAGCTATTCAACATAGAGACACTAAAAGTTTGGTCTCCTTTTTGAGGGAAACACTTAAAATTATTATTTAGGCTCATTATTTGATTGCTGGGGGTGTTAGAATATTGCCGTCAAATTCGAAGACGACTGCGACCCCAAAAGGCATATATATTATTGATCAGCCTTAAAAGTCAGGTTGATATAGCCATGTGTGATTTTTTGTGTATATGCAATGGAAACTATCTATACATATATCAGCATACATGTCTTAGCGGACCGCATCGTCTTACTATAGCATATAGTTGAAGTAGGAAGAATTGACGGAAATATGAGTTCTTATATAAAAATCTCGTTGCTTACAAAGATAGTCTAATCAAATCCACAAAAAATAATCTATGTAGACAGTCACAGAAAAAATTGGTCGTTTTTTATATTTATAGCGAACTTTTAGATTTACTCACTTGTTTAATTGATTTATTTACTTGTTTTATTCATTGTTTATTTATTGTTATCCCTTGGACTCTATTTTAAACTAGATGCGCACTTTTTCTTGACAACTTCACCCCATTTATTTACATCACATCCACATAAAACACTCAACCGTCCAGCAAACATATGCAAAATACTCCCTCCTCTTCCTGGTCCTCGTTCGACCTGCCACTTCCACCACCCTCAACCAGGCAATTGCAATCATTTCGTTGAGTAGCCGCTAAGCCACCAGGAGCAAACTACACGCAACACATTAGCAACACCACCACCACCCAACCACCTCAAACCACCTCCCAACATAGCACCACCCTCAATAATGTACAACACACATAAGATTTATACGCTAAAAAGCTGCTGAAAAATAACCCATAACAATACGTTCAAATTAAATCCTTTAAGGCCAGCAAAAGAAATAGGGCCAAGGAAAACAGGTGAGGGAGAAAGAGAGAGAAGAACGCAACATTTCAGCGTGTATTTCATTTAAATTACCAAGAATTTATCTTCAAGAGTAACAAGCATACGCAAATGTAGAATATGAGGGGGGAGTAAGGATATATGGGGGGTACAGGAGTTGAGGGGTGCGAAAAAGTGCCAAGTGTTTCCCTAGGGAAATGGGTAACGCGTTCGCGAAATTGTGCCTTGGAGTCGCATAAGACAAGCGAACGGCGAAAGTGGCACCAAAAGTATGCACATGGGAGCCACCAAAAGTGGGGTGGGGCAGGATAACCAATTGGCGGAGTGTGTGTGTGTGTGTGTGTGTGGATATATTCCCGAAATGTGTGCGAGTGTGTTAGTGTGTGTATCATAAAACGTACGCTGACTTTTATGCGAAATGAAAACGTCTTGAGCAGAGGCAAAAAGAAAATATCGCCCCATCGTTGGTTTTTTTGCAGGAGCTGCTCCTGCTCCTCCTGGGAGACAAACTGGGCACAAAACTTGGCCAGCCAGGCAACACCTAACGCACATAAATCATGCAAAAGGTGGCAAGCGGCTAAAACAAAACAACAAAACGCTGGGCGTGTCATAACTTTTGCCTGAATGCCAGTCGCCCAATTCCCAGGACATGGTCAGGCAGCCTTTTGGCCAGGACTCCCGGGAAACAGACAAGCTTGCTTCTTGCCGCTTGCTGCAGCAAAACTTGAGCTCAAAAATTGCTGAAAAACTACTGCAGCTGACAGCGCGACGAGTGCAGCTGAAACAACCCCCTCCAACACCCTTTAACCACCCCCCGCACAACCCCTTTCAACAGAAAGGAACAACTTTTTCATAATTTTTCCCTGCTGCTGTTTGTTGTTGTTGGTGTCAAGGCGTTTTTACACCTGAGATTGCAAACTTAACTTGGCTGATTTCTTTTGTGTTTTTTTTTTGGCACTTATTATTTATGGGTTATACGAAATCTAAAAAAAAACATACTCTTGGTTTGGGTTTAGATTTCCTATGGATATCAAATAGATTTCATTTGATGCGTGTTGACCCAGTTCACAATTACTGCTTTGTGTGTGTGGCTCTTTTAGCGGCATTTGTTTTGAGATCTTGGCTAAAACGTGATCTTGGCCCTTTCTGACACAGTTCATTAAACTGTTTCAAGTGGCATCTGCTGCAAACGGCTTTTTAGTGACCAGTTTTTCCAGCCACAGATTTCAATCTTAAAGCAATTTGCGTTCATTTCTTGTGAAAGCAACGGACTTCAACTTCAACTTACAACATGACCAACCTGTGAGAATTTTTGGCACTTTAAGCACAAATCTACTGCAAGACCAAGAGAAAAAAAATAATTAAGCAAAGCTTTAATTTGATGTGTGAGATGGAAAGATACCCTGGAAATAGCAAGCATAGTTGGGGAAATAAATAAATAAAGAGATCGCGAAGAGAGGGAAAAGTAGAGATCGAAGGAGCGAGAATGCGAAAGGGAGAGAGAGAGAGACAGAGTGATGGGTATATGAAGAGTAAAAGACAGAGAGAGAGAAAGAGAGATATTAAGCGGCAGAGATAGAATGAGAGAGAGAGAGAAGAATTCTCTACCTCAGTCAGGTGTCAGAGAGAGATAGAGAAGGAAACTTTAAGAAGTACCAATAGAGATAGTCTGAAAGAGACAGTGAGAGAAAGAGGTAAATAGGGTAAAAAGGAAAGACCGAAAGAAAGGGACAGAGGGACAGAAATTGAGAGAGAGAGTGCTAGTTTAATTAAGTTGTGTGTATTAAACTAAATAATATTCCATAAAAAGCTAGTCAAACATACTAAGTAGACTAGTATTTTCAAAAAAAGTGTTTCCAAATAGTGGCTTAAATATGTTTCTCAAGATTTCACAGGATATATCCAAAAATTAAAAATGCTAAATGCATTTTTCATGCTCCTTCTTCCTATGAAAAGGAAGAAAAAGGAAATATCACTAGAATCTAGGATCAACAGATGAAACAAAAAATCGTACATTCTTTCAGAATTTATTATGTTTATATATATACACCTCATATTTTAGCAAATGTCAGTTCCTACCAGTCTATAATACCTCATTTGAACATGTCATTTTACAGGGCATAGTTGGTCCAATGAAATTGTTAAGAGTAAAAACCCCTTTTTATGTCGGAGACAGCAGCAATTATTTATGGTCTTAGATGCGGACATGTGAGAAGGCGCTTTTTGCAACAATTTCAGTTTTTATTGTTGTTGTTGCTGTTGTTGTTTGTTGTGTTCTATGTTTGTTTGTCTTGTAAGACAAATGTGTAATTAATTGCGTCGCATCAAAAGGAAACTTGTAACGGAACTAGCTAACTAACTATTTGCATACACCAGTGTCTTAAAAACTCCCATCCAGCTTGTCACTATTTTAAACCATACAAACAGAGTGAGAGGAAGGGAGATGGAGATAGAGAGAGAGAGGGAGAAAGAGACACACTGGCTTGGGGGAAACACGTGCTATTAATAAATCAAAAGGACACAAGGTTCTCAGAGTTTTAGACCGGAAGTCCAAGGCAAAGGCAAACAAATGAAATGACTTGGGTAAACTTTCACAAAAGGCAGAGAAAGACTGAAAGAGAGAGAGGCAAGCTCAAGTTCCCCCCTCCCCCTTGTGGCACTGTCTGCCTGACTGCAACTAATTGCATTTCATTGCATACATTTAGGCGCAGCTGCAACCCAAATAAAAACAACAAATTTCACACCGCAATTTCTTCAAATCTCAACGCAAAAGCCGTAAAACGTTTCAAAATTGTAGCCAAATAGCCATGGAGCAAGCCATCGGGCCACCGTGCCACAGAGCCACCGTGCCACAGAGCCATCGAGCCATAGAGATTTCCATGGAGCCAACCACACAAGTGCCGCAGCTTCTCCGCAGCCAAAAGCCAAAGAAATGAGACTGGGCAGATCCCAACCGAAAAGGAAGTCTCAACTCAGGTTGTGGGGCGGGGGGTGGAGACTGGACCAAGTGTTGAGTGCTGTGGTAGGTTAACTAAGTGTGTGCACTGTGAGAAATGAGTTGGTGATAAGCCTGAAAGTGTATATAAATGGAAACATCATTTTTGAGAAGGTGATGGAGACAACTAATATGGAAATGGAAATGTAATTAATACTACTTTAATAAGAAGACAAAACTTCATAAGTACACTGTGCAAAAAGAAATCTTACTGAAGTAGCTAGCTAAAAAGAGCAAATGGTCAAGTGGAAAGCTAGTTAGGAAAACCATGCAGTTAATGCAAATATTAAATACAAAAAAACAAACGCAAATAATTACGCAAAGCTGTAATTTCTCACTTTACATTTCTCTCAGTGTAGTCAAGCATAAGGCAACACTGTGAAGACATTAAACCAGCGCCAGCAACTTAGTTGAGTCGAGTTATGCCCAAGCAGTCAGCCAAGTTCAGTTCAGACTGAATCAATGTGTGTGTGAATGAATGTGTGAATGTGAATGTGAATGTGTGAATGCTTGGATGTGGATGGCAGTCGACAGCAGGACGCGACAAGGACAAGCAAATACAAAAAGCACAAGCAAACCAAGGAAGTCTGGCAAAAAAAAAAAAAAGAAACACTGAAAGAATAACAACAACAAGAGGCAAAAATGAAACACAGAAAAAGCATGCGAAATGGCACTAGAGAGAAATGTGGCTGGCATAGCAGATAGAGAGAGAGAGAGGGAGAGAGAGAGAGAGGAAAGGGGGAGACCGTAGCTCATGATGCTGTCTCCCTCATCTCTCCCGCCTCCCGTCTCAGTCTCGACTGGCGCTTGTTCGACAGCTCGTAAATGGCAGCGATGAGGATGTATGTGGTGAAAGTGAAGTGAAGTGGCCTCTGCCCAGCTATCTGTGGTGTATATATATATATATATACATCTATGTGGATGTGTGTGTGTGTGTGTATAGAGTATAGAATGGAGAGTGCGACTCCGACTTGGTGTTGATTGCTGTTTGGGGTTTTTAAAACGTAGTTAGGCCAGCCCCCTCCGGCTGGCCGTGCAGCATATGAAACGACACCCGCGGCACAGGTGTAGAGCACCCAGGAGTGTCGTCGCCAGCTGCCATATAACACCCCATACGGCAATTTCAATGGTTATAGCAACAACAACAACACCAACAACAACAACAAGGCACACGCATACAGCTAGAGGAGCAGCGGCATCGGTGGCAACAACAGCAGCTCCAGCAACAGTAGGAGCCACAGCCACAGTCAGAGTCGGTGTCGGAGTCGGAGTCGAAGTAGGGTGGCTTAGTGGCTTTGACAATTAAGGACCACCCTCAGTCAGATGTATCTAAACATACATATTTTTTATGTCTTATCAAAACAAAATATAAAAATGCTTTTTACGATAACAGCTCATTTCAGTTATCAATGTGAGAAAAATGGAAGCAGAATTAAAATTAATTTTTAATATTCGTCAACGCTTCTAGTAAGTTGGATGTATGAGGAAAATTATAATTGATATTCAATTGAGATTGAAAACATAATCTTCAATTTCTAGATGGGATTCGAAATATTTAAAAATTAGATTTCTATTTTGACGTTGACGCAGATTAATAGCAGAATAGCAATCAATTCTATGGACAACATTAGATAGGGTTATGATTATTAAAAGTTTTTGAAAATTTGTTTAGCTTGTAAATTTCAGAAAAAATTAATTTATATTTATACATACATACATACATATACATATATATTTTGCAATCTTATGAATTACTACCATCGATTGCCATTTAACTTTAATCAGTTTCGATTACATTTAACACAAATATGAATACAAAGTTTTTACCGAAATAAAACTTCCTTAACAATGTTTATTGGAAGAGTTAAGATTAATAATTTATAGTTTTTAAATAATTGTTGAAGATAAGCTTTTCTCTTCTGTTGAATCACATTTACTCCCATTTACTTGCTTGATTTTAAGGACTCCTCAAGCTCGAATAAAGTATCAAAATATGCAAGGGAATTTCAAATTTTACATATTTTCTTCTTCTTCTTATAATTCATATGTGGGAAAATGCCTTTGAGCAGACTTACCCGAATAGAAGCTGTCCAGACTCTGCAGCTCTTCATCATCGTAGTCCTCATCGCCGCTGAGGCTAAGCAAATCATCCGCCAGGTCATCCTCCAGCTCCTCATCCTCCTCGTCCAAGTCGTCGTCATCGTCATTTGGCTGAATAACATGCTCCATGTCCTTGTCTTGAGGAGCATTTATGTTGGCTGAGGATGAATGAAGAAGAAGAAGCAGAAACACACAGTTATTTAGTTGTAGTTGCAGTGGAAGCTGCAGCATTTGAACTGCGGCACGTTCCACAGCCGCTAGCTGCATGCCACGTCCCCAGATGCAAGGAATTTTGATTATGCTATGCCCCTGGGTGCCATAATTCCATGCCCAAGCAAAGCCAGCTGCGCTACCGCCCCAATGCGAAACCAAACCCCCTAATCCCCAGCTGAACACCCGCCAACCCGTCCCCCAGCCTTCCCCTCTCCCTTTTAGCAGCCTTTGAGTGTTGGCTTAAGAGCATTTAAGAGCGAGTGCTGCGAATGCGCAGGAGTCCTTCACCTGCAGCTAAGAGCGAAACTTGTTTTGGTTTTACTAACGAGCTCTCTCTTTTCTTCTCTCTCTTTCTCTCTCTCGCTCTGTGGCTAACAGCTGTTTGGCTAGCACGTGTTGTGGCTTTTAACAGTTACGGGGTTTGGGGGGAGTTTTGAACCCGTCTGCGTCGATGACGTGTGGAATGCGATGCTCGCAACATTTTCTTTGCATTACTCATACGCACCGTTTGACGCGTCTTTGTCTGGACTTTGACTTGCTGTGTGTCTATGTGTGTGTGTGTGTGTGTTTGTGGGTGTGGGTGTGTGTGTAAATAACTCAGTCGCAGCTGCTGTCTGTCTGGCTGTGGCAGCTCATTGAGTTGTCAAATTAGGTTTAGATGTTAATGGTTTGATGTGAAGGTATTTAAAAGTAAACAGCGAATATCTCAGTGCCAATAATTTGTGAGTTGGACTTTTAAGGAATACGTCTTTTGATGTTTCAATGAAATTATCAAATTATAATTTTTATAGGCAGAGTTAGCTACAATCATTATTATACTATTAATATCAATATAATTACAGGTTTTTATAATTAGAAGTGAAAGAAGCATTATTTATTTTAAGGTAAACATGTTTATTAGCATAGTACAGATAAACTTTCGTTAATCTCTTTATAAACTTTATTTGTATATCTCTGAATCTAAGAATAATCTATAGTGATATGGTAATTATCGAATAAGGAATAACCCAAGGAATTAGTGTTTTGAGGAATCTGTCTTCTGATTAGAGAACAATAATAATAAAGTTATTAATAATGTCACATTTTGATGACGTGAGAATGATTTAATGCTACTATTATCATTATCCTTTCTATTCTAATATCGGTTGATTATAATGAAACTTACATATTATAAAGCTTACTTGTTTATTGGCACCATAATAATTTCTATAATCCCCATCTAGTACTTCTCCCAAGCTCAAGATTTACGAGGTTTTAGTCATGTTTATCCATCTAAGCCCAAATCAAACTTAACGATGCTATTTTAAAGGTTTCCGCATAAGCTGAATCCTAGAATTTTGTCCATTAAAAAATATCTCGAAATGTTACAACCCAAAAACTAATTTGAAAGCAAATGGAAAATCGCAAACATAAAATCCGAAATGCATTTTGAGATGCGTTTTTATTAGTTTCTAATGACAAAATGAAATTTTGGGCAACAGGGTGTTGCATACCTGGCCGTGACCTGGCCACTTGCAACATTCTAAGCGTTGCAACGTTTCTTTGATGGCGCCAATATGTTGGCCAATATGTTTGCTTGACGTATTTGACGATGTGTCCTTTTATGCCACACTTTGCATATACGCGCATAAGCTGACAAGAAGCGGAGTAGCGAGGGGGGTGTTGCATAGAACGAACGTTGCCACACGTCCAATAATCCTTGTCCTGCAACTGGGGAATACTTCATCAGCGGAAACAAAATTTTACGAATTTCTCTGCAAAAGTGTGTGTGTGTGTTTGTTGCTGTGTGTGTGTGGCATGTTGCTGTTGCACGTGCGCTGAGCGCCATCTAGCGACGGCCGGCGGCAGCAGCCAGCACACACACACACACACACAGACGAACAAGCTGAAAACACATGCCAAAAACGCAAGTGCAACGTTTGGCGACTTTGACATGCCCTCGTCCCTATCAGCCCCTCAACCTGCCCCTCCCACTCCTCTGCTCCTGGTGCTGCCTCGCTGTTGATGATTATTCAACATGCGCTCTTTGGGGAGCCGTATGGCCTGTGTCCCCCTGTATGACCCCTGCTAGTCCCCCTCGATCTCCCCCTTTGTACGCTGTCTTCTTTAGCTGCGGTCTAACACTAGGTCCCTCTCGCTCTTGACTTCTCACTCTCTCTCTTTACATTGTATACCCATTAAATTCGGTGTAGAAATGGTATAATAAGAGTGAATAGTTCTTAGATCTTTGAGAGAAATTAGAAGTTATACACTTGAAATTTGGCATATGAGTTATTGTTTATCGAAATATGTTTTCATTAACTAGCTTTCCTTACGTGAAATTCTTAGAGCTTAATATCCTTACAGAATCGGAAAACTATACCTTATATCATACCTCGGAATAATCGTTGGCAAGCTGAGTTTTTGTAGAAAAACCATTTTGTTGGTTTAAGTTAGGAAAACCATTCTGAATAGCTTATAAGTCTCTCTATAGTTAAATTACTATCTACTATGAAGCTTGCCTATAAATCGAACTACAAACATAATAGAGGGTATCTTTTAGTCGCGCACTCTCATTTAAACTAGAGCACTCTTACTTGTTCTCTTTGTGGTCTGCTCCTAAAATTGGCTTTCGTCGAATTGTTGCTTTGAGTTTTGCAAATTTTTCGACGCCGCACACCGACGCTCATTGCGCTTTTATGGGTGGTGCAGAGTGGTGTGGAGGAGGGTGTGTGTATGTGTGTGTGTGTGTGTGTGTATGTGTTGGTTGCATTCATCAGCATCGACAGTCGCCTGGGCTAATTTTATGGCTCACATCTTTGCGCGCTCGTCATGTTAATGAAGCGAATGCGAATGCGATTGTGTGTGTGAGTGTGTGTGTGTGTGACTCATAAATCGAACGAAATTTGCATATGACTGCAGCAGCGCCATCTTGCGGCCATTAGGCGAGCCATGCACATTTTTATGGATGCCAACTAGGAGGCGGAACAGGAGTGGGAGTGGGAGTAGGAATAGGAAAAGAGCTTTGTTGTTGTTACCGTTATTGTTGCTATTGTTGTTGCTGTGCCACGCCCACATATGTAGGCTGCTGCTGCTGCTGCAGCGACTGCAGACCACTCGCGTAAATTTCCCCAAGCGATGCCTACAACAACAACAGCAACAACAAAACAGCTCCAAAACCAGGTCCAGATCCCGAACCAAAGCCCAAACACAGCAACAAAAACTTGACTTGGACACTGCAATGTGAACCGGGGCGCGGACTCCAAGAGTCCATCCATCCATCCACACTGCGCCAGCGCAGCGTCCCAAGGGAGGCGGCTGAAGCGGCCGTCGCCGCCGGCTCACTGCTCCCCCAGGAGTAGGTCGAGAAAAAGACACAGAAAGAGTAAATGGAGTTGGAGGAGGAGGAGCAGGAGGAGTAAGCAATGGAGATAAAGATGGGATTCAGGGAGCTAGGGGAGTTAGCTGGAGAACTGCCAGCTAGACGCTCCTGTTCCCGCCACCACCCTTCCTCTCCCTCTCTCTGTCGCTATTCACTCTCTCTCTCTCTCTCTGTGTGTGACTCGCTCTTAATTCGATTCGTTTGCCGGCGCTGCTCCTTTGCTTTCCCTCTGCCGTTCCCCATCCCTGCGCAACCTATTCCTTTGGGATTTGTTGCGCAAATGCTTTTTGTGTGTTTCTCTGTTTGAAAATTATTGCAAGCAAAATACAAAAACAAAAACAGAAAGAAAATAACCCAACGAAGCGATACGATATGATATACTCTATAAATGTATATCTATCTCTCTCTCTCTTCCCATAATAATATAACGTCAACGGCGTCGTAATCGAGACTCACAAGGGAGCAGGGGAAAGAGGGTGGCGGTGGGAGGGGGTGTATTGGTTTCGGATTGGCTTCAATATGTCTCTGATGCAATTAACGAGGCGATAAATGACTTGTGCACTGCACAAAATTGTGCAGCAGTTGCTTTGTGTTCCTTTGATTGTTCAAGTGGAACGACCTATGAATAATCGATAAGTGCACTATCGATAACACATGGCCAGACATATTGTTATGGCTTCCTATATAAACATTTATACACATAGTTTGAGCTCCTACTACGACTACTTCTACTTCTATATGTCTATTTTTAATTGACACGTAATCAATCGATGTAAGAGCAGTAGCTGGTAATTCTGTTAATCGATAAATTGTGATATGAGTATTTTTAAGTCATAAGTTATTATTTTATTTTGGGAACATAATTGAAATCGATAACATATAATTGAGAATTTTTATGATTTTATTAAATAAAAGCTGTGCCAAAAGAAACAATCAGTAATTAAAAATTGAAATCGAAAAGTGTAACTTTTACTTAAACAAACTAACAATAGTTTCCACCTTAGCATGTACCCAATTTATCGATTAATTTAAGGCATGAAGCCTCGCAATCCAGATTATCATTAATCAATATACAGTTATGACCGCTGACCCCATCAAAAATTTGACATACCATTTGTCAAAATACCAGACAACATCAAGGCAAAAGCTATAACACATAAGCACACGCACACACACGTAAGCACACACAAACACACTCACACTCACACACACACACACACACACAGTTCGACTATATGCAATTCCCTAATCAAAGCCACTGAAAGCAATGAAGTTTTGTCATAAAATTTTACGCACCTTTCGTGTGTTCCCACGGGTGTTTTGCACCACCCCACCACGCACCACCCACTCGCTACAACATATAAAGCCTTTTTCTGCACCTGATAATTTTACCACACATTACACACTTGATGTGAGAGAGATAAAGAGAGAGAGAGAGAGAGAAAGAGGAGGACGATAACTCACTTTTGTTTCATTTTTCGATACACAACGGAATAATAATGGCAAAATGAGCAACTTCGCTATGCAACAAGAAGATGGTTTCTCTGGTCTCTGTCTCTGTCTCAAGATGCTCCCCAATGAACATACCAATAAACATGCTACACACACACACACTCACACACTCACTCTCACACACATTTGGCTCCTACAGAACAACAAGAAGACCCCCCCTTCCCGCTCCACACCAGCCTGCATATTGTGTCAGTTTTGTTCCCACTCGACTCGGCTGCTTATATGGCAATGTATAATTTTTATTCGCACCCAGGTTGCTCCCCAAGGATGTGTCGTCGTCGTTGTCGTACCAAAACTGTCATACAACCACCCAGCACCACCTCCACCACCCTCTCCCCAGACAACCCGTTGCCTGCCGAGCTGAGTGTGTGCAGCGAACACAACCGAAATATTGCAACATAAAACTTTACACAAATATAATCTATAAGCAGCAAAACTCATATTAATGTCATAGCATATGAGCGAGACAACAACAGCGAGACAGACAGAGACAGAGAGTGGGAATGGGAGTGGGAGTGGCTGTGGGATTGAGTTTGGGTTGGGTGTGTACATTATAGGAATAGCCTTGGATAGCAAACGCCACAAGTTTTGAGTCTGAGTGTGTGACACTTTGGCGTTCGCTCAGCCGCACAGTGGTGCCAAATTATCATAAATATAAACAAAATATTTAAATAGATCAGTGTTATTCATTATTCATTGAAATGGCTAAGAACTTTTAATGATAATAATTTATAAAGAAAAGAGTAAATTTTAATATAAAAGACAAATACATATAAATGATTAAAAAAATGATAAAATAAATTAAATAACAAATAAATGATATAACCTGATTCATTCGAAATAATAATAGACGAAAAATCAATCTTAACCTCACTATGAATATCTGTTTATAGGAAAGTTGGTAACAACTGACACTTAACGCTTTACAACTGAGTTTTGTGTTTCCCAACTTAATTATGATAATTGTGAGTTAATTAAGAATTCTTTTTGTGGGAAAAACAAAGGGAATGCATCAATGCTGGAGGCAGATTGGTGTCACTGTGCACTGGTGCCTCGATGGTGCCACCGATGGTGCCTCTCAGCTTGGGCCGTGTTCTTGATGCGCACAAAAGGGCCAATTCGTTCTCGCCGGGTTTCGCATGCGAGCAACAACAACAACAACACCAAATAAAACAAAAACAACAACAACAACAACAAGCATTCGAGGCAGAAAGACAATTTTCGGATCCCCCAAACTTATCACAGCCTCTCGATTTCCCTTTAGAACATTATACAACACACTAGAGAGCCACTGCCACTGAGTCAGGGGCGTGGCAAGGAGACGGCTGAGAGGGGGTTGGGAGGGAAGAAGTGAGGCTACTGGCTTCAATGACAGTAAACGAGGCGACTGCGACGCCAGCAGTGAACGCACTGCAGCAGTGTACTTGTCATACATAAAGAGAGGGAAGAGAGAAAGAGAGGGACGGCGGTTGTGTGAGCGAGAAAGCAAGTGTAGCTGCGCGCACTGGTGATAAAGTTTTTGGCCCTCCACAGTGCCGTTAGTGGAGCCCCTCGTTGTGCGAACCGAAGTGAGGTTAAAATCGAGACTTGGCCACAGAGAGACAGAGAGAGAGGAAAGGGGGGTAGGGTGAGAGGGAGAGGGAGAGCACCACAAGTAAAACTTGAGCAGCGAACAGGTACAACAACAACAGCAACAACAATAACAACAACAGCACCCAGACCGTACAACATGCCACATGGCTCACTCGTCCAGCTGCCTGGCTGCAAGCTGCTCCCAATGGCTTCACTGTCTCTGTGTGTGTGTGTGTTTACACTCAAATAAAAATAGCGGTTCAAACTATATAGAATTGTCAGCGTTTTGCTTTTCAAATTTCAATTGCGATTATTTCTTGGGTTGGTAAGTAGAAATTATTCTTTATTAAAAAAAATATCTTTAAAAAAATGTATTCAAAATTGAAATTCTTGATTCTTCTTGAATTCTTGACAATTCTTGAATTAAATAGAAAATGCAAGCAAAGTTTTCACTTCAAAGTTTTGACTTACGCCGAAAACTTTCTGGTACTTAAAATAAGGACTAGCAAGTTTTTTTCTTTTTTTATTTACTCATACTTAAAATAAGTACCAAAAAGCTTACTTCAAGCTATCAAGAATTTGCTTTAAGAGTTGAACTTGTTTCAAAATTAATTGCTTCTAATTTAAACAGTCTCAAATTGAAATACACAAAACATGCTTGAAGTGAAAAACTTTTCGACCTCATGACACCATTTGTGCTTAATGTGCTTAGCATTTTCGCTGAGTGTAGGGCGTTTGGGGGTTTCGCTTCGGTCTAGTCTGATGATGATGTTCTATGCCGCCGCTTGGCTTGTCTGTTTGTCCAGCGGGAATACGTGTGCCGGCAATGGCAGCAACAGCAGCAGCAACAGCAGCAGCAACAGCAGCAGCAGCAGCGGCAACAGAGAAAAGAGCAACAAATAATGAACAAACACACACACACATATGCAGTTATCCAAAGTGTGTGTGTGTGTGTCATCGGTTTGTGCTCCATTTAAACATGGCGCTTGCTTTATTATTGTTGGCTAAAACAGCAGCAGCAGCAGCAACTGTAACAACAGCAGCAACAATATCTGCCACACACACACTCACACACACACACACACCATAACGAGGCAGCGCTTTGAATCGATGGCTTTACACACCCAAGTGCCATAATCCAATGACGCACAGGAATATCCAAATACGACAACACACAAGTGTATATGTGTGTGTGTGTGTGTGTGAGTGTGTGTGTGCGTATGTAAGTGTGCGCGTGTATGACGCCGCATGGACACATCAAACTTTATGCATCGACAGCACCAGAAGCAGCAGGAACACTAACAGCCTCCAAAGCAAAAGCATAAGCGTATCTGTATCTGTATGTGTGCGTGTGCGTGTATACAGGGTGATTCAAGAAGCGGCAAATGTTATAAGAAAAAATAATTGCCTACTTTTGAGCGCAGTGCTAACAAGTCGATTAAATAAAACATGCTGCATAAAATGTAGATTAATTTATAAATATAATATTAAATTAATATTAACAGGGGTTTGATACTAAAAAAGAGAAGCATTTATTATTATTATTATTATTATTAGCTCTTCCATCAGCCCAATTCCTGCACGAATGCAAGAATCTTTGTCGGGTTGTGGTTTTTCAGGTTTTTTGAATTAAACAAGGATACTACAGCATATCCTAGTTAAGACCACAACAACTGCCAGGATTAGCTTTGAGTACTTTTCTCATTTCAATTAATCAAACTAAATTTGAGACCAACTTCTGTGTTTTATTCTTCTATTAATATTAACTAGAGAGTTGATCATAATCTGTGTGCAAAACTAGCTGACAAATAGGCACCCCTTAAATGTGACTATAACTGCAACATTAACCAATTTACAAGCTTGTTGAGCACTTTTAAACAGCCATTGACCAAAACCATTCAGCCAAAGCTGGCAGAGCTGGAGTTGGAGTTGGGATTTAAAGCCCACACGTGCTAGCCGCAGTGGTTGGCCAGCAAAAGAGCTAACAACAACAGAAACAACAAGTTAACATTTGCTATTTATGAGACTGTCGAGAGTTATTAGCCGGACATGTCAATGCCCCATGGGGCAAGCCCAAGACGATGACTTGGACTTGAAACGTGGGCGACTCCAAAAGCTGGACACGAATCTCCATCCAAAGATGGATGTATGTGCGAAGGCGTAAGGGGAGATTGTATCTAATGCTTTAGCAGTTCATATCGGTGTATATATACATGTATATATCTTTTGGGCAAAAGGCAATAAAATATGCAAATTGAAGTCAAACTTACCAGTGGATGTGGACCTCGACTTGCAGTGCCCATTGGCGTTGCCCGTGGCTACTGCTGCTGCAACAACCAGAGACGTTGCCACAGCACCGCCAGCAGCAGCAGCAGCAGAAGTATCCCCAGGGTGTTGTAGTTCTTCTGCCGTTGCAGCTGCTGCTGCTGCTGCCCCTTCTCCAACCTTGGCCTTTGTTGTTGCTGCAACATCAGCAGCATCAGCTGGCTGCCAGTTTTGTTGTTGCCGCTTCGACTGTGATTCATTGGACTGGACTCGCTGCTGCTGTTCCTTTTCAGTCCCATTCTCATTGCTACTGGGCTGCTGCTTCCCCTCGTCCTGCCCTTCCTCGTCGTCGTGCTCCTCCTCCTCCTCGTCGGGCTCATCATCCTCTTCCTCCTCCTCGTACTCCTCGTCGCCCCCTTCGTCGGCGCTCAACAACTCCTCTTTGGGCTCCAGCAAATCGGCTGCTTTGGGCGTCTTGGTGGCGCCTCCATTTTCCTCCTCTTTTTCGCCAACTACAAATCAAACAACGTCAAATTAGAACTAATCAATTGATTATACAAAAATAAATTTGTTTAAAATTACCGACTTGGCGATGCTCTGTTCAGTAATTATTTGGAATTATTGTAAATCAGAAGTAATTATAATAATAATTATAATTTTATTTTTTCTAACTAATATTTATTTACACAATGTAAAGTAAAATAAAGTACAAATTAATTAAATAAAATGTAATATTTAAATTTAAATTAAATCACAAATATAAATGAATCTTTTAAGTATTGGAAGAGCTTGTCAACTATGTGTGTTGAATGATGGATATGTCTAGTTGGGTGCATCCCCTACTCCTCAAATGTACAGGGCATCAAAACGAAGATAATAATTAATGAGTGTATTGAACACTCATTTCTAAATTGAAGTAGACTCGACAGCGGATACTTGCTATACTCACAGCCGAGCAGCACTCACACTCATTGACTGGTGTACTCATATTCATACTCATACTTGGGGGGCACTCACTCACACCCGTACCCATACTCATGCAGATTATGCTAAATCACTCCCCGGGCGGCCATCGTGCCAAAAATTCTATTTACACGTTTTGTGTTTTATTGTTGGTGCCGCCAGTTTACCGGTTTCTAAAGAAAACTGTTGCCAATAGCTCAAAAACTCCACAGTGAGTGTGTTTGCTGGTGTGTGTGTTGGTGTGTGTGTGTGTTGCTGGCAAAGCCGCACGTGATCGATGGCTGTTGCTGTTGTTGTTTGCCAGAGAGTGTCTTGTGGGTGTCGTTGCCGTTGGCCAAAAACAACTGCCTTAAAAGTAATTGCAAGGGGTGCATCAACAACAGTAACAACAACAAGAGGAAGAAGCAGAGAACAAGCCAAGAACAAGAGCAGTCAGCAAAAGCTCATACGATATGGAAATGTGGAACATGTGTAATTGTGCAATTAAATTGAATTTTTCATAAATTTTGTTGGTTTTTTTGTGTTGTGTGTGCCGCAAAAGGCAAAGCAAATGTGGAGTTTATGGGGTTTTCCTTTATTTCGGCTGGTAACTGAGCCAGCTACAGGTGGAATATCATTTACCTGACATATATTTTGAATGTGGGCAAGTATACGGAATCTTATATTGAAATACTTTATCTATTTGAGATATTGTTGCAATTGAAATTCCTTTTTAAAATCTTTGAAAACTATCCTTTATTAAAACAAGAAACCAGAATAAATATGGATTTACAAGCCACGTTCCGAGAGCAAATCCTAAAAGTTAGATGAGAAAAAATAAGTATATATGTTTTTTGTATAGTTATCCTGAGTGTTGTCTCGTTTTCCTCTAATGAACTTTCATTATAGAAACTGCTTAGCTCATTTGTATAATCCAAAATTACTTAACTTTGGAGCTAATCCAAAGCCGCACTCGAATGCAAATGATAAACTGAAACACACTGTGAATGATTTGCCCTCAAGTTATGGGGTACAGGTAGATGTAGGGGTGAGGGTAGTGGGTAGGGGGAGCATCCATATTGGTGACCACGGCGTCGTCGTTGGCAAAGGTAACGGCTTAAAATATATTGCCAAAAGGACATGCCGGAATCACACCGCAAGGAATCGCCGCGCGGAAAAATCAACATTATGCCAAGCTGGACGGAAGGACAGCCAGTCAGACTTGCAGTGAGAGAAAGCCTGGTCAACATAATGGAAAAGCGTCGACACGAAACGTGTCCTGTGTCCATGCGAAAACATTTGGTTATTATTTCCATATAAAAAAGCCCCAGCGAAACGAAACGAGCAAAGCTATAAAAATGAGAATTCTCGCGCGCGAGCCACTTGAAAGAGCATGTGTGGTGGAGATAGTGAGGTGGAGGGGGTTGGTAGGGGGAGGGAAGTGTGTGTGGGGTATTGGGTGATGGGTGCCAAGGGGTCAGGGGTCGGGGGCGCGAGAGAGAGAGAGAGTTGAGTGTGTGCCGTTTGCGGCGGAAGTGCCGCGTATTTTAAAATAAATGCGAGCGAGGCAAGGAGTAGAGTTGGCTTTGAGGGTGAATGGTGCTTGGGGGGGCGGCGCAGTGGTTGGGGTGTGAGAACCAGTTATGGTCGTTAAAATTGTCGAAGCACCGCAACAACAACAGCAATGACGACGACGACGACGACGTAGTCAAGTTCTTTTTGTGCAAGGCAGCAAGCAGATGTGTGTGTGTGTGTATAAGTGTGAGTGTGTGTGTGTCTGTAAGCGCCCATATGTATGCAAGCGATTTTCATTTTTGTTTAAAGCCCCCCAGAGTGCATTTCGCACTCGGTCGCTGCCACTGTTTCTGTGAGTGTGTGTGTGTATTGGTGTGGAGCACAAGTGCCCGCATGTGTGGTTGTGAGTGTGTGTGTGTGTGTTTCTTACTTGTTTTTCGGCTATGGCATGGCTTTTAAGCGTTTTACCCCCAACCAGAGAAAAAGGTGCGCACTTACACACACACACACACCAGCACAATCCAACACACACCAGCACACACATACTCGAACATATTTGTAAACGTAATAATAAGCGTCGTCCCCTTTGACCCATCAATCCGTTGCCACTACCCGAACAAAACCCGCCGCTTGCCACTTTTCCAAGCTCCCAAATGGCTACTAAGCGTGTGTAGAGAGCAAAGCTAGCAGCGAGTTGGGGTGGTTGGGTGGCAGCAGCTAAAAACAATGCCAAAGCGCCTGCAACTTTTATAATGGCGAACACACACATACAGAAACACATACGTGTATTAAAAAAATAATGAAATAACAAACCCGAAGGTGTTGTTAAAAGCGCCAAACAATAAATTTCATCAATAGTTGCGCGAAAAAAAAAAATTATAAGCAAAAAAACAGTTGGCAATGGCAAAATCGATAAGTGCTGCGATCACACTCTGAGAACTGACCAATCTATATGTGTGCATCGATACAGAACAGTTGCACAACAGCGTCCAACTGCAGTGGCAATAAATGAGCTTTCATCCAATTGGCAATATTCAATTCCATATCGATATTAAATTATACATTTTTTTATATAAATTATACAGACAACGACAGCTTGCTTTAAGTGCAAAAGGCAGTTATTTTCCAAGGTGGCCGAGTTTTGCCATTGAACTCCCCATGGCAAACCCAAAAAATAAAGACAATAACAAAACGCAAAAAGAAATAATCGACAACGAAAACAATTGGCAACAGCAAAATCGATAAGTGCTGCGATCATACACTCTTCAACTGGCCAGGCCATATATGTATATCGATACACAACAGTTGCGCAACTGCGTTCAACAGCAGAGGCAAATAGTGATCGATCAATCAATTGGCAACACTTGTTTTGCATACAGCTATCGATATACAATTTTGAGTGTCTTTGCAAGTTATTGGAAATTAAACACAGACAACACCAAGGACTTGCTGGCTTAAAGTGCAAAAAGGCAGTTATTTCCCAAGGTGGCCGAGCTTGACAAAATGCCGCTGCCAGTGAATTCCCTATGGGATACCCCAAAAAATAGACAACAACATTGCGATGCGAACAAACGCCCACAGCAAAATCTATTTACCCAAACTAGTTACCGTTAGACACATACCCACATAGCCAATATACATGCATGTATGTATAGGTATTGTGCACTCAGAGAAAAATATACTTTAAAAATTCCTTTCTATTTCAAGAAATGCAAAAATGCAAGACCCAAATGCAATTCTTAGAATCTCACTAGCAATTATGAAATCGAAGTATAAAAAAATCAACCAATTCTTTTCCTAGTTTGAACTAGCAAAGTGTGTCAGCATTTTGCCGAGTGTATATATAGAGGGACTATATAACCCCATAGAACTTGCCACAGCAGGCAACTCCCCACATAGCCCAGGCTCAAAGTGCTTTCAGTTGCTGCTGCTGCTTTTGCTGCTGTTGTTGCTTTTGCTGCTGTTGCTGCTGTTGTTGCTGTTGCTGCTGTTGTTGCTGTTGCTATTTTGGCGCCGCGTTCTCTCTTTGCAATGTCATAGCAAATATTTTGCCAATACTCGAGGGACGCGCACACGTTGACGATGTCAACGGTTTGGAGGACGCTCAGCAGCAGGCAGGAAGGCAACTCTGGTGCTCAACTTATGGCAGACGACGCTCGCTTGGGCCAAAAACTGTCGCAATGCTAAGCCGCCTCAGCAGCAGCAGCAGCAGCAGCTGTGGGGAATTCACTTTGGCAGCGGTTTTAAAGATTTTCGCACAGCACACAAAATGTTTTGTGAGGTGTAAAACGAATAGTTGGCTAAAAAAAAAAAATGGAAAATCAAAGCGTAAATTTTGAGCAGCTTTTCTTGTTGTTGCTTATCAATAAGCACGCACTAATACATACACACACACATGCAAGCGCACATAAGCAACACACACACACATACATACATATATATGCCGCGTCAACGAATGAAAACTCCCCAGAGAATTGCGCATGTTTCGGTTTTTTGCCGTTGTTGCTGCTGCTCTTGTTGTTGTTGTAAGCGCCAATGTTGAATTCCCTTGGGATTGGCCAGAGAGCCGTTTGCCGACTCCCATGAGAAATACATGGCAATGGGTTTTCTGTGTTTTTGTGCTTTTTTCGGGCAGAGCGAGAGCGAGAGAGAAAAAAAGAGCAAAGCCAAAGTTCGCTTCAATTTTTTTTTCCTTTTCGTTTTTACTTTGTATACGTTGGGGAAATTTTATGCCCTGTGCAATGTGTGCATGTGTGTTGTGTACGTATGTGTGTGCTGTGTGTGTGTGTGTGTGGCGCTGTCTTTGGGGGCTTTGAGCCGGTTGCCAGTTACCCGCCTCACATGTGCATTGGATTTATTGTCAATTTTATTTGTTATCATTGTGTGTGTGTCTGTGTTTGCTGTTATTTACACTGACACAATTTGAAATTGTATTAAAAATTAACGGCACTTTGGTTGCCTTGGCTGCAGTTTGCAGTTTGCAATTGCAGCCAGGCAGACAGACGGGCAGACTAACGGTAAAAGCTAACCCAACACACAAACGCTTACTATTTTTTACACCTCCCCATGCCCAGACTGACAGTTAGGTGTACCGTTACACGGGGGAATACAGCTGCTGCTGCCAAATTGTAACACCTCCCCCCCACCACACAGTCTGCTCATATGTGCAGCACTTGTCACATTTGGACTACTGCTTGGCCCCAAATCAATCAAACACACTCACATCACACACACACGCAGACAATTTGAACTGCTTTCACTGGGGAATAGTTGCTGTTGTTGCTTTTACTGTTATTGTCCAGCTTAGGGCAAACTTACGTTTCAAGCAGGCGCGCGGCTTGGCCTGTTTGCGCCTAGACATGCCAAGCAGTTAAATAATACTCTTTTCAAGAAGAAGAAGCAGCCGCACTGAATATTTATTATTTTTAACGACTACGCGCAAAAAAGCGCGCCAAATACGAGAATAAATTCGTTTGACTATTTAAAACAGAGAGCACTGAATGGGATATCCTTGCGCCTGCAGCGTTCGCAACTGACTGAAACATTGCCCGTTGGCCCAAAATGCCAAAACACACAAAATAAAAGAGCAGAAAGGCCGAAGCTCTTCAACAAAATGGCAACTCAGCCAAAGAGAGAGATAGAGAGAGGACGAGTGAGTGAGAGAGCGCGCAGAGAGACCATATGACGGAGAGAGAAAGAGCGAGAGTAAGAGCACAACAGAGCGCAATAGTCACCCATAGCAACCACCCAAAACAAAATAAAACTAAATAAAAAGCCAAAGCCAAAGGCAAACAACAAACGGCGAAAAAGTGCCGGCAAAAATGTGTACGTAATTCCCCCGAGAGGGTTGCTGTTGTGTGCCGCAACATTTCATTCATTCGATCATCCCCTAGAGTATCGGTGCCGCTGCCACCAATCGGCAGTTGGGTGACTTTAAGCCACATGCTGCGGCAACGCTGCCACTGCCACTGCTGCTTGTTGCAATTAACAAAAAGTCAAGTCAATTATTTTGCACGCGCGCCCCTTTCTGTCTCCCTCTCTCTCTCTGTCACTCTCTCTTGAGTTTCGCACGTGCTTTAGGGGGGGTCCTGTGAGGCACCTTGGCACTAGCAATTTGTTGCTTTCTCAGCAGCGGGAGTCGCTGTGCGTGAGAACGAGAAGGCGACGACGCCACAAGATTCACAAGCAACAACAGCAGCAGCATCAGCGGGTGACTTAATTCCTCAATTCATAAGTACAATATTATTCCACTCAATCTCAAGAGTCTCCCCGTTACGCCTTGGTTTACGCATCCGAATCTTGACTTGCTCTTGTTTCACCCTAAATATATAATTTGAACTATTTGAATTCGATTTACAGTTGAATGCGTGCGACTTGCTCAAACAAACAAAAAACAGAACCTGGCCAGCAATTCTTTAAATTTATCGTTGACTATTACATGTTGTTGTTAAACTTAGTCAAAATTTTGGATCTTTCTTGTTTTTGTGGGTGGTAAATCTAAATCTTTGAATTAACACACATATCTCTCAAAAACAACACTCCTTAGCCACATAATTGAAGTAATTCTAAGAAAACATATATTTCTTTTAACTAGAGAAGGAGCTGTAAGCTGCACAATAGATTTGTTAATTCGAGAAATTAGATTAAAGTCTTCCCATTCTCCCCATTTGTCCATCATTTAAGGTATTTTCAGTTCACACGAACTAATTAATGTGCTTTGATTTTAAGTTTCGTCTAATCCCTAAATATTTATTTATATTTTTATTTTCTCAACCGTTTGAAATGCGCGCTCAGCAAGCAGTTTCTTAAGTTTTCCTCCTCTGAACTGCTTGCCATTTCTTGCAGATACTGCTTGCACTGCGTTTCTACTGCTTATATGGGCCTAGAAGTATGCTGTGGTTAAATTAAAATTTAAATCTTTAAATTTAATAGGCGGTTATTCTCCTTAAGATATTCATGTTAAAGGTGTCAAAGTAAATAAAATTCCGTAATTCAATTATGCAAAGAAATCTTTAAGGTAAGACAAAGAATTGTTACATTCTTAGCATTTAACAAAACCATTTTCTATACTATTTCAGAGTACAGGGGATAAAAAGGATTTATGAATGTTTTAAATGTTTGATAAGCAAAAGTTTTCCTATATTATATTTAAATATATTATAATGTATATTTAATAATATATTTATGTATTGTGTTATAATACTTAATTGTCAATAATCTAGCCCTTGACATTTTCTAGACTGCCAACCACATTATTGACTTCCTTTTCAAAATCACAATACAATATCCGCTTGATAACAAATCCATTCTGGCCCCCTAATCATGCGGATACCTTTCGCTTCGCTCCGGGCTGCCCTCGCCGCTCATCCAGTGGTCCATTCATCAATTCATTCATGAAGATGGCGAAGCAAGATGCTTCTTTGTTTACTATGGAGTACGAGGCGATACGATTCGTAGTAAAAGTAGCGGCAAGTAGCAAGCGGCATCTTAACCCAGTCGAAACGAGCCACAAATGACCGAAAAAAGAAATACACGAACACCAAAAGACGAAAGGCGAAAAAAGGAATAAAAAAAAACATCTGTCGCGACAGCATTAAAAATCCGGTTGCAAGCTGCAAACAAAGTCAAAGCCAAAGATGAGGCCAAAGTACGAGTTATATGCGCAGAACATATGATTGAGTTCCCAAAAACAAAAAACCAAAAACAACAAAAAATTCACCTTTTGTGCGTTTTGGAGGAGCAGCTGCTGTTGAGCTAAATCCTCGACTACAATGTGGATGTGAATGTGGATGCCGCCTGTTGCTGCTGCTGTTGCTGCTGCTGTTGCACACACATGCTACAAGTTGTTGTACCTTCGAAATAAGTAAAAACAACAAATAAATAACATAATGATGAGCAGGACGAGTATCTCATCTGGTTGTTGTTGTTGCCAAAAGGAAGCCTGCACATTAAATTTGGAGTTTGTCGTTCAATTTTTGTTGAGACAGCAGCTGCTGCTGTTGGGGGTTTTCCTTGTGGGTTTTTGAAGGAAGCGGTGTAGATAGGTCAAGTATTAATGGTAGCTGGGTTGAGCAAATATGTAAATATGATCATAATAACGCTTATTAATATGAAACCTCTACTTATCTCAAGTGAGTCAAGTAAATGTTATCAAAATGTTGGCTGATGAGTCTCTAAATCTATATGATTTCCTTTTATCTACTTTTAACAGGTTTTGGTGCACACAAATCCTTAGGGTTCCCGAGCCGATTTTTGGACTATAATTTTGACTTAAGTTCCGAACCAAAATCACGTGTTCAACTTTAAATGTACGATTGGTCTAGAGGCCAAACTATGATTAAAACGCCCTTGCTTTTGAAAATGCGTTGATTTTTGACGAAGTTATGGCATTTTGAAGGTTCGACCTATACCCATATGCCAATTTTCGGACCATGTTTTGACTTATGTTCCGACCCAAAATCACGTTTTCAACTTTTAATGTACGATTGATCTAGGGGCCAAACTATGCTTAAAACACCTTTGCTTTTTAAAATGCGTTGATTTTTGACGAAGTTATGGCATTTTGAAGGTTCGACCTATGCCCATATGGCCATATTCCCATATGCCGATTTTCGGACTATAATTTTGACTTATAGTCCATATGACTTCGGTCTTAGAAAACTTAATTGAGCATATCTTCCATAATTTGTAATCTAGAGGCACCAAATACTCGTAACTCCCCTAAGAGATCGATCAAAAATTGGATGGCCACGCCCACTCCGTCTACCTAAACCGATATACCTGTTGGTGTAAATCGATAAGACCATTTATCTCACGCAATTTTAAAACTTAAGTCACCAATGAATGAATTAATTTTTTGAATAAGAAATATATAATAAATATTAATAAAATAAATAACTAGTTAGTAATTTGCCTTAAAATATTTTATCTAATTTAGAATGTAACAGATAAGATAAAACTTTTCAAGCTGACGTCAATTTTTTTTAACACCCTATCGGTTTTTGCAGTGGTTGATTTCTTTCAGTGTTGCACACGCGAACAAAAGGCGGCAAGGTGGCAAAAGGAGAGGCAGGCAAGGGAAAAAAGGGAAACAGGCGACGACAACAACAATGAAGGAGGGCAGATGGAATTACAGCCCAATGAGCCCGACGTCGATGCCGACGACGAGGTTCGACTTCGTTGAGTGCCACAGGCCGAGGCAGAAACTCGTGAGCTTGCTTGCCTCATTCGAAAATTGTGCGTGCAACGCGAAGGACGTGCAACGTGGAACGGTCGCCGTTGTGTTGTTGTTGTTGTTCTTCTTCTTTTTCTGCTACTGTATGTGGATTGTGGATTTAACGTCAAAGCGAATAGGCGAATCGTTGTTGTTGTTGTTGCCACAACACCCCGTGACGTCAGAGAGTGCCGACATAAAAAAAGAAACAAAAAGAAAAACAAACACAAATAAAATATAGACACATTAAAAATCGAGGATTATTATAATAAATACGTTATTATGTCGGCGAACAATGAAGCAGAGCCAGCGGCGGCAATGGCTGCAGCAGCGCCCTCAGCAGCGGCATCGGCTGCCTCCGCCTCGGAGTACCTGAAACGCACCTGCCTCATCTGCGGCTGCCAAACAAATCAGACGATCAACATCTATGAGCCACGCTCCGGACCAAATATCGTACAATTAATCCAAGCCAAATTCAAATTTCAGGTATGCAGAAAACCCAAAAAACAACACACACAAAATCCAAATCCAACCAAAAACAAAAATCGATAAATGAGTCACACACAGCGAACGTCCTTCGTCTCGTCCCGTGTCTGTGTATCTATGTGTGTGTGTGTGTTTGTGTTTGTGTGAAAAAAGGGGATGAAAAACTGTGAACTGTGCAAAAGATTTGAGGCAGCACCCCGCTAAAAGCGGCACTTCTCCCCACCTCCCTTCCCGGGTTGCCTTCCATTCAGGTGGCTGCAGCATCCAAGCGTGTGCACTTGAAAAGTCTCCCGAGACAAATAAGTTGGGGAAGAGGCAGCAACAGCAGCAGCAGCACGAGCAGCCTCATCTACTAGGGGGTTATCCGAGTGGGCGGTTCTTTTTTTCTTTGCGAGTTGGTACAGCTCGAGTCCACAGAGCAAAGGGTAGGTTTCGCCAAGGAAGTCGGCATGCAGCTGATGGAATTCGCAACTCGAATGTTTGATGTGGGTAAAAATTGAACTGGAGACAGTTGGGCAGAGAACCCAGAGTAGGCATGGAATTTACAATATTAATCCAAGTGACCTAACCTAAGGGAAATCATAATAGAAAGTCTTACCAAAAACAAAAATGGCTTTAATATTTCTTTCTAAATTGTAGATAGGATTTTTGCTACTTTTTAGAAATGCATCTTTTATATCGAAGTAAAAAATAAAATATCCACACAGATTTTTACTGCATTTAACAGGTTACACTTTAATACATATATCTATATATAGCCATATAGCCATGTCATGTAAACCCATTATAATTTTACCCCAAATACGTTTAGTGAGTTGTTGCAACACACAAAGTGGAGCAAGGATAACAACCGTTAGATGGAGTTTGAACGCCAACTGACGGCATTTGCGACCTTAGCTGCCAATATGCCTTCAACTTTGACCAACTGACTAACTAAACTAAATTAAACTAAGCTAAAGCGAGTAACTAAGTAACTGTCGCTGTGTGTATCCATATCCATATCCGTGTCCGTATCCGGTGTAGAGCGTGGGTAAGTTGGACAACTTGGACAAGTTTAGTAACTGGATAGCAGCTGCTGCATTTCCCTTCCTTTCTGTAATTGGACACTTTGCATGTGGCACTTAATCAATACATGCGTCCTTCTGTCCGTCTGTCCTTTGTCCTTTTCTGTCTGTTTCCATAATTTTCAACAGCTTGTTCTAATTTAAATGTGGCCTGGGAAAATGCACAGCACAGCACAGAACTAAGTGCGTTGCATATTGGATTACACACAATTTTGGAGTTGTTGCTGTTGTTTTTGTGGTGCTACCTGTCAGTGAGAGCCTTGAAGCAAACTCACGAACCTGCTCTCCAATCAAGCTGGCTGTGTGGCAGCTGCGACAATTCGTGCATATCTTTTTTTTTCTTCTTTTTTTATGATTGATCCAATTTCTGCGGGTTTTCGTTTTGCTTACAAACCTGTGAGCAGCCAGCAGCCTCTTACATTTTTTTTTTTTTTCTTTTTAGGGCTACCTTTTTTCCAGCTGCCTCACAAAAACAGAGACAGCAGCTGTATTTGGCAGCACACACACACATACACACACACACTCGCACACCATCTCTAGAGCAGAAGACACGAAGCAAACTCTTTTGAGCTGCCTGCTTTTCGCATATCAGCTATTGTCTGTTCTCAAACAAAACAGTTTCTATAGCTTGTTGTTGTTGTTGTTGTTGTTTTTAAAATTCTTAAAGGTTTCTGGATTTCTTTATGAACAGCGCAATCAGCCAGGAGCAGCTGAGGCGCAGTTCCTTCAGCTTATCTAGCAAAGGGATCCTCATTTTTATTGATCTTCACAGATAGCTGAGGTTTGGAATTCTTTTATTTAGCTCGCAAGTGATTTGGGCTAAGAATACAATTATTGATTTATGAAATAGAAATGGTTTTTAAATGTACTTTGATCTTTGAGATATACTTTAATATATATAATCTTTTATTTTCATTTGTTGCTGATAAGTTTTCAATGAACCACTCGAATTGTTTACTGAAACCATAGGAAACCATAGAAAAATTCCAGAAAATTCCACAGAAACTCAACGTAAATTGGGGTTTGAGTCCTTGCAGGACTTCTTGGCTAGTTTTTGGAACAGTTGTTCTAAGGTTTCAGCAGTGCCAGCTGTTAATTGGATTGCTGACAATTGAATTAGTTATGATACGGAGATATATTGATAGGGGTTGCTTCTAAGATATGAAGGCAGATAACAGTTAAGAAATTGTACTATTGAATTACAGAGCATTTAATTAGTAGGTCTGATGGCCATGATATAATATAAAGGTTTTAAAGATTGCTTTACAACAATGTAGAGAGGTTTTAATATAAATAGATAGCTTGTATATTATGAAGGTACCTTGATAAGATCTCTAAAGCAGCATTCTTTCTAGGAACCTAGTTAGATTTTCATAGGAACAATTGATCGCTAAGTACAATTCAGAACTGCATTTTAAACTATAAAATGTAGCTTGTTATAGTAAACAAGTTTTATAGGTTACGCCTCTTTATCGGCTAAGATCTGTAGGACTAGAAACCGTTAAAATTTACCCTACTTAATTCAGTTTGCATAGTTCACCCTTGTTCAAAGAGTGGCCTGCAGCCTAACGATCGATGTTGTTTATTTAATTTGCGCAACTGAACACCACCTGCCCACTGACTACACAATGCACCCCTACACACACACACATATATATACTTCCATATATCACCCCCGCCACATCGTAGAACACACCCCTTCGCTTTCAACCCGCTGGAGAAACCCATAAAGTCTTGCAAAGACTGAATGACACTGCCATAAAAAAGCAGCAGCAGCAAATATACAACTTCAATTTCAGTCATTCATCTGTCTACATTCTCTCTCTCTCACTGTATCTCCCTCTCTCTCTCTTTCGTTTCGTGTGTTTATCAGCTTTGCGTGTGGCTCTTTCAGTTTGTCTGAATTGCACCTGGCCAGCAATTTGCATTATTTTACCATTTACACATGGCATTTTGAGCGATCGCTTCGACTTTTTGGATTCCTTTTTGGGTTGCGTTACCCAACTGATCCTGGCAGTAGCTATCCTTTACACTAACTCAACTTTTCTACTATACCTTTACTCTATCTCGACTATACATTTGCTCTATATTCTCTGAACGTGAAAAATCTAGCTCCATTAAATTTTAAAATTCTCTTGATATCCTTTAACTTATCATAGACTAAACTATTCTACCTTTATCCCAATTTAGCCACTATTTTATTAACATATATCGCTCTTTATCCTAGCTCTATTCTTAAGCGTGAAATCCTTAATCGTTTACTCGTTTTTTAGTCCAACTTTACTATATCCCTTTACTCTAGAGAATGTGGACTTTATTTCTACACTACTCTTCTTCTTCTACTACTACTTAAAACTACTAAAAATCCATATAATCTCCAGTTCATATCTAAAGTGTACAAAATCTTTATGTCCATTCTATAGTCCATCTCTTCTATACCTTTTCTCTATGCATACTCTCAATAGTAAGGCTCTCCTTCTGCACTACCTTTACTCTACTTTTCCGAAATATCTTCTACTATCTACTATATACATTTATATCTACTCTAACTCAACTTTACCTCTAAACTGAAGAGTATACGCTCAATCTATACTCTAACTGTACACTACCTCTGCTTGAACCCCTTTTTCTCTCTTTCACTCTCTCTCTCCACCTTGGTCCCCTTCTCTAATTCTAAGCAGCTGTCACTGTCGTTATGCCGCGTGCCTAATGTCATGTTTGGCTTGTACATATTTTATTTTATTTTCCTTATTTTTATTTATTTTTTTTTTTTTTTTGGTTGGGTCTCCTTCGCTACGCTTTGCAGGCGTTCGATAAGGAGGACGGCGCGTGGCCAAACGGGTTTGCCGCCTGGACAGAGAGCGCCTACCTAAAACATAACCGTATCCTCCAACCACGCCCCGAGCTCTCTTTTTTGACGTGTCTGGTTTTTTGTTGTTGTTGGTTTTTTCGAAGCAGCTGCTGGGCGCAATTTTCGGCAGGTGCACGCAAAGAAATACAAAATATTATTGATACAAGGAATGCCGTGAACCAGCTCCCTTTTCCGCACCCTATCCCTCTCCCTCTCGAGCTGCTCAAGCGGATCGCCAATGGTAATTAATATGCCACGACGCGACGGACCCAAAGTCAACTTAATTTTTATGATTTTTTTTGCACCTTTCGATCTGAGGACGCTCATTAGTGGTCAGTGATCAGAGTCAGAGTGTGGTCAGTTCTTTGGGGCGTAGCACCATTTTAGTCAGCACATTTGGTTTTTTCTTGCTGTTTTGCTGTTTGTGGTTATATGCTCCAGCTGTAATTGATTGGGCAGGTCTTGAACCTAACTGCATTTCACACGAAACTCTTCCAGGCCTTGAGCAGGTCCTGCACATTTTACATTCATGTTGTTAATTATGTAATTATATAAGTGGGCAACTGGGCTGAGCAGTCAACAAACTGATAACCCGCATAATTTGTTAATAATAATACCCTTCTGTTGGCAACAGCAGCAGCAGCAACAAAGTATTAATTTGTTTAAACTGTTTGCATATTTCAATTTGACGCCCCTGCACATTAAAAAAGTTAAATGTTAAATATTGTAATGTTAGCAGAATTACTGTTAACATTTCTTACATTTGCACACGATGTTAACAGCGTTCTCTTTGTGCAGCGCTCTCTCTTTCTCTCTGCAAAGGGCGAAGGAAAAAAATATATATTTGTTTTTGGTTTTTTTCTTCACATATTTTAAAAGATATTATAACATTGTCAAAATACTTTGTGTCATTAATTGAAAGCAAAGCTATCAAACAGATGACATTGACACGCCTTACGTTTATATTAAATATTAATTTATTAATTAATTTTTATTTATATAAATATATTATACTATTCATAAAACAAAAAAGAGCCATTTCAAAGGACACATTAATTATTTATGAATATCTTTCTAAATGGCTATTTTCTTCTTCTGCTAGCATAGAGACTAAGCTTAGCAACATATGCTTAGCAACACCTCGCTAGTTCCATCTGCTTAGCAGCATCCGTTTAGCAACAAATCACTCACGCTACTTAAATCATTAGTTCTGTTGCTCACTCATGATTTCTTTTTCAAGATCTCTCTCTTTCTTCTTCCATTTCCGTGTTGTCCTTCTGGACATATCTCTTAACTCCATTTCCCACACACGACTCAGCATTTCTTTAACAGCACCTCCTTAGCAACATCTGTGCACCAACATGTGCTTAACAGCAACATTTGCATAGCAACAACTAGCTTTTTCCCCTTAAGCCCGCTCAAATTCCTTCTTTTCTCTTTTTCTTATAAATATATCTCTCATATATTCTCTAATTCTCACATCTAAACACATCAATTAATCTTCTCTCTCTCTGTTTGCTTACAGCCCTTGAATGAGGATAAATTCCTGTGCTTTAGCTGCAACAATTGGCTCATCAATTGGCACTCGCTGCAGGCGCTCAACAGCAACGATGCCGAGAGTCCTAGTCGCAGCCAGAGTCCTTCGCATCTGGGCAACAATAGCAGCGCTGGCGCCTTGGTTCAACAACAGCAGTCGAAGGATCAACCATTGAAGGCAGCTAAATTGCGACCAGTGGCGCAAGTGCGTCCCCAGCCACAGCAGCAGCATGCACAGATCCAACTCCCCTCCTCCCCCCCGCCAGTTGCACAGTCTGCGCCCGCTATGAGCTACAATAAGCGAGGATTCGCTGCATCCTCCTCCGCCGGCGCCATGCGCAAAATGCTGCGTCATTGCAGCAGCTGCAGTGCGCCGATGGTGCTGCGTCTGCTATCCCTCAAGCCGGCCCAGACGCTGGCCAAGCTGGCCACGCGCCGGAGTAATAGTCAGTGTCGGAGATGCCGGGAGAGCGAGATCAGCAAATGGCGTCGCATGCATCGACGCAGTCTGCGCAAAGTGGCGCAATTGCAGCGGGAACTGAGCAAGCAAATCCTGGCCAAGGATCAGCAACAACAACAGGCAGCAACACTAGTCAACTACCAAAGATTGCCGGCGCCGCGTGTAGATGGCAAAGTGGTGGCCATGTTTCGTCGCTTGGGCACCACGCTCAGTAGCGAGCAGCCGCCCGCACCGGAAACGGAAGTAGAAGTGGAAAAACCCACCACGATGCGTCCGCTGCGCATAATGAGTCCCGCCAAGCAGCGACCACGCTGGACACGCAATTTGGACGAGGATGAAATACTCCTGGAATTTGATAGCGTCATAACGGAAGTGCTACCAGCGCCAGCAGCGCGTCGACGTCTGCGCTATCAGCTTACCAGCAGCAGCAGCGAACAGCAGCAGACAGAAGCGGAAGCGGATGTGGTGAGAAACCACAAAGCAGTTACCCACCACACAGCAACAGCAACAATCTCAGGGCTGCAATTGCCCCAGGGACTGAGCATTACCTTGATCTAAATCGGAAGCGGAAGCAACAAAAAAAAACAAACACACAGCATATAGTCAAATTGAAAGCAAAAACAAAAAAAAGAAACTTCATTATGTAGTCTTAGCATAAATATAATTTATTGGGTACCTCGAGCAAAAGTTTAATTGTTAGTCAAAAAAGTAGCTGCAAAAGACACAAGACCTAAGAATGTTAAGTTATAATTAATATATATACATATATATATATTGTATATTATACATAATTAGTAAACAAACGCCCCTGCCCCTCCCACTTTCCCTACCATGATGAGTAAATGGCGTTATTCCCGTAGTTGAATTTGTTTGCATTTGCCAATGTTATTGCTCCATAAAACAAAGTAAAAGTATTTAATAACAAAAAATAATTATGAATAAAAATAACTAGCACAACTACAAAATAACCACAAGAAATCAAACGCTTTTTATTAAAAGTTTATAATTAATGAATTTTATTTGAGTTTCAAAATGTTTGGCGAGTAACGGCTGGACAACATTTGCATTCGAGTTGCCAACCACAATGCAATTGTACATAGAGTTAACAGCTGTTAACTCGACATATCGATAGCGCATGCACAGTGCCGATATATCGATACATCCGACATAGCTTGTACATTTTTTTTTTCTTTCAGTCTTCTTTTCGTTTTTCTTGCGCATGGTTCGTCGTTGTTTGCGAGTCTTGGCATTTTTGGCATTAAAACGCGCTCTTCGCGCTTGTTAAACCAACAAAAAAAAACTCAGTCTGTTCTGCAAAGTGCAGCGTGCTTCGCTGGTAATTACAACCAACAACAGAAAAAATACAACAATATTCATAATTTGTGTTACGTGCTTGCAAAAATGTGAATGCCAAAAAATAAGAAAAAAAAATACAAACAACAAGAAGTTGCTGAAAGCGAGTTGACATTGAACAGCCCGTGTGTGTGTTGAGTGTGTGTGTGCTTGCGAGTGTGCGAAATTCTTTTGTGTTTATTCTTATACAAATTCGCGCAAAATAATAATTGCAAAGGCGAAGCAATAACATACAATAAAGAGCAACAGCAGCTTTAAGCAGCAGCAGCTCGTTTTGCGCGTGCTTTTTGATTTTTCATTAATTGTTGCACATCGCATAAAAATCAATAAAAAGCAAATTGTTGTTGTTGTCGCTGCTGCTTTTATTGTTGTTGTTGTCGCGCCAGGAGTTAGTTTTTGTCGCCGTCGTCAAACGTTTCCGTCAACAATCAGCTCGGCTCGTTCGTGTTTTATTTTCGTGTTATCTGGCTTAAATCGTTTTTTTTTTGTAATACAAATTTACATTTGACGCCTTGTTAATTTTATATTTACCATACTATTATTCAAGGAGGAAGTTTTTGCAAAGCTGCTGCATTTGAAATAACAACAATAAAAACGAGTGGAGAATTCACTGGAAGAAGAAGGTAAGCGAAAGCAAAATTAAGAACGAATTAAAAATGGCGCTCGGGCAAACTGTCAATTTGCTTCTTTTTTTTATTATTTATTTGACAAGTGTTTAATAATCGAAAGTGTGTGTGTATTGTGTTCTCGCTCGCGCACACTCGTCCGTAATGGGTATTGTATAACGGTTCATTGCACTGCAATTTGCTGTTGTTGTTGTTGTTGCTGTTGTCTCCTTTTTGATATACTTCCTTCCAGCAGCTGCTGCTGCGTCAGCTGCGTGTGTACCGTTATACGGGTTTGTGACTCAAATAAATGAACTTGTTGTTGCTATTTTTTTTTCGTTAATTTGCCTTATTTGGCATAGCCCGCAATTTGTATTGTCTCAAATTTGCCGTAATTAAAAATCAAATTGATTTTTCCGTTGGCTAACAAAAATACACAAAAAAAAAACAGCAATCAAATTGTCAGTTAGCAACAACAACAGAAAAGATTGCTGCAACAATGAAAAAGCAATTTTCGTATTAAGAAAAAAAACTCAGTCAAGGCATTGTTTGTCTACTGTTGTTATTGCTTGCCACACGTTTGTGTCTCGTGTTGTTGTAGCTGTATGTTGCAACAACGAGCATGGCTAATTTTCGTTTTAACAATAGTTAAGTACTCGACTCTTTAGCTTTGGCCGTTGTTAACCAAACCGTTTTTCTTGTTGGCCATAACTATAACAACAACAAAAACCACCGTATAAAAAAACAATGACAACGAATAAGAAAAGAAGCAACAACACAACTAGTTTATTTTTGTTTCGTGCTTGTTTCTTTTGCGTGGCGCTTAGGCATTAACCAACACTATGCCAACCAACCAACCAACAAATATATCCAATAAAAAATAATTGTGTTGCATTTGTTGTTTTTCTTGATTATTTACCCCTTTTCTGCTCTTTCGCTACTAAATTGGTCAATTTCTAAGCATTTTGTACTTGTGTTTAGATTAGCTAACATTAAGTTTAAGCACCCAATGAGATCAATTTCGTTTTGGGTGAAAGAAAAAAACAACATAAAATAACTTGGTCTAAAGTTAATCTGATAATCATGTTGTTTAATAGGTATATTAATGGGCTGGCTAGTTATTTGCTTCCAAGCTAATCGAATAAGGACTTAACTGGAATTGAAATTTGGAACTTTCCAAAATTGTATTTTTAGTTTTGAAATATTTATATATAAAAAGTTACTTCCCATACCGGGAATCGAACCCGGGCCTTCTGGGTGAAAGCCAGATATCCTAGCCACTAGACCATATGGGATTATATAAATGCCAAATAAATGATATCTAGATGTATTTCGAAGATAAACTCTTTAAATAGACGCACCCACTTAAAAATGATCACATAAATAGCCCAAGACCTAAAGATTCTACCTGCCCTTTCCAACTGGAAGAAGTATTCAATATCCCATATTGTCTAGTGGTTAGGATATCCGGCTCTCACCCGGAAGGCCCGGGTTCAATTCCCGGTATGGGAAATCATTATTAAGGATTTATGTATATTTTTATTGCACTTAATTTATTGTCAATTTGATTACTGGCACTTGTACTTTTAAGGGGCCGTCTTCTCGATTAATGCAACATTAATCAGCTAATTTTGGGTGACACTTGAAACGTTTCCTCAACACAGAGTCAAAATCTTGTTGTCCACTCATTGTTGACCCCTCCTTGACTTGAAGCCTACTTTATATTGAAGAGGGTTTTTTTTTTGTTCTCTTTTAATGAATATCAGCTGAAAATTGCCGCCACTCATGATCCGGCTCAATGAACCTTTGCTGGTTTATTTTTTTTTTTACCAGCAGCTGCAACTCAATTTCCAGCTGACAAAAAAAAAGAAAGAAAAATAGTAGTAAAACGGTTTATTCATCAAAAGCGTGGCAAGCAGGGCCTTTTGTAGTTGTTGCAGCAGTTGATGTTGTTGTTAGACCGCCCACTTATTGTTCCCTGCCACTTTCGCAGCAATTGAAACTTTGTTTGTTTTTTGGCTTTGGCTTTTATTCTGTATGCCATCATCATCTCAGACAGACGGACGAACAGACATTAGAAGCGCGTGTGAGACGATCTACGATTGAGCAAGACGCAAGGAGAATAAAACAGCAACAACAACAACAAAACCAGACACAGCATACAAATTAACATTTTTATAGTGCTAGGCATCAGTCAAAGAAAGCCAAGCCCCGAGAAGCATCGACGAGAGCAGCAACAATAAAGAAACATTCAGCTGTTTTGTTTTTTCTTTCTTTTTTGTTCCTCATTTTTAACGCCAACGCGCCAACTCGGGCTGCGTTTTGTTGCTTTTTTGTTAAACCAGTTGAGTTGAAGAACAAAAGAGCAACAACAACAACAGCAAACAGCTGCCATCACCCTCGCTCTTCTAGCTATGCCGACTGCATATTAAAGTTTTTTTTGTTGTGTTTGCTAGCGGCTGCGCTGTCGCCGTCAAAGCAAATGTATTTGTTTGAGTAAAGCTTTTGTTTGTTTTGCTTTTGGTTTGAGTTTCATGCGCTGTCGTCCTACAGGCAGGCACAACACACACGTTTCATGTGCGCCGTCTCGTTTCCATTTTTTCTTCTATTTTTTTTGGTACCATGCTCAAGGGCGCCTAATAGCAGCCAAGCAGCAGTTTCTTTAGGCGCATGCTGAACTTCAATATACTCAATGTGCCTAAATTACCTACGTACAAAATGCACTTTCCATAACAATACTGTTTTTTTTTTTAATTTTCACTGCGTGGCTAAAGACGTAGTAAAACCAATTTGTGCTATATAATTAATTTAACATCGGCGTTTCGTTTACAATTCCATTTCTTAGCCGTAAGCTTGAAAGTATCCGTTTCGTTTTCACCACGGACTCGAATCAATTTGATATGCCTTTGGCACAATTGCTTAATTACCCACAAATGCGCTTTCCTTAGTAAATCTCCATTTCAATTCCATTGCGTACCGCTCCAAGTCGGAATCCAATCAATTTCAAGTGCCATAAGCGCAAGCGCTTAATTACCATACAGTTTTCACAGCAAAAAAAAAAGAGCTTTTCATTTTTCCGCCCGCTTGCTATTGGCTTGCTTACTGTGACTTCTGAAGCGTGTGACCGGAGGTGAAATTTCAATTTATTTTGCTTCTTTTTTTCCATTTTTATTTTGGCTTAGCTTAAGCAGGCGCTACAGCAACTACGACGCCGTCAAGCTGTCTAAAACTGGCGATAAATGTGCGCAGATAGTTTTTGGCGCAGTTTGGCCGCGTTTGCAATATAAATTCGTATTCGATGCTAGCTGCTGCACAAACTGGGAGTGGGTCACACAGCTGCAGCTGATGTCGATTATAGGGATGCGGAATGGTTTTTTTTTTATTTTTTTTTATCCATAGACACACAAAAACTCAAATGCAGTCTTGAGTCTTGAGTCTTGGAAAGACTCCCAGACCGGTTGGCGCTTTATTTCGCTGGCTTGCTCGTTTCGTTTATTCGTTCGATTCTTTTGCTCAAAGCGTAAATATTTCAATTTATTGGTCATGCGTCTCGGCGGCGACTCTACTTTCTACCCGCAAGTCTGGCAGATGTATCTCCTCGCCACATGTATCGTGTCGTGTCGTCTGTCGTCTGCTCTTGACCAGAGTCCGGATTCAAGGCACGCAAGCCGCTAAAAACCAAAATAAATATATATAAAAGCAAAAACTGTGTCAACGGCCTTTGACTTTGAGTGCGGGCCCTTCTTGGGGACAGACAGTGGGCGTGTCTCGTCTTCTGCCCAGTCTTTTCATATGTGTTTTTTTCACGAACATGAAAATGAAATGAGTGAAAACGTTTTGCACTTTTCATTCTTTTTGTTTTCGTATATATATTTCTCTGTTTGTCTGCGCAAACAAAAGGCAAAGAGGTGTGTACGACAATTTCAACTGCAGGCCATGCATGACCCGCGTGTATTATTCCCCCCCAAAGGGGTGGGCGGGCTTTTGCCTAAGGTGGAGTGGGGGTGTGGGGGGTACTAGGCTTGGATAGTTGTCTGATTGCCATGCTAAATGGCTGAGGAGAAAACTACTATGGCAACGCCAACAGCTCAATACCCAAAAGTCCCATAAAAATAAACGACGCTACACTGTTTTTGTTAGACAACTAACTACAAGATACCCTCTAAAAACTACGGAAAGAAAGAAATTTAAAATACTTATATATTTGTTTAAATAGGTTCAAACTCAAAAATCAATTTTCTTCACTGAAAGTTGGCTCGTCATTATTTAGCTAAAAACCTGACATTGGAGGTCAAGATTGGAATACTTGAAGAGTATTTGGAGGTATTTCTCATTTTAAAACCAGTTAAAGTAGTTTTCCCAACTCAAATGACTATTTTATTTTTGCTGTATATGTTCACATGTTCTATTGACATGCGTGCAGGGTATTCAAGAAAGAAAAATAAAAGTTGTTGCCTGTCGAAATGAAATGTACACGTTTCTAGCTTGCTGCTGCACCTCACGACAAGTCAAACAGTTTTGGACCCGCAATTGCAATCGCAGTTAAAGTCGAAGTCGAAATCGGAGACGTTGACTAAACGAAGAAGAAGCGAAGTGCGTGAGTATTTTTAATGGATTGATTGTCTGCCTGCCAGCCTGTAGAGGAGAAGTTAGCATGCTAATTGGGTTGTTGCCTTCTAGTTGTTGTTGTCTACGTGGTGTGTTGTGTTGTGTTGTGTGTAAAACGACGGGGTGCACTTAAACACTTCACTCTAACCATAAATAGGGTTCATTGAAGTTCACTTTCGCTCCAGGGCAATGATTGGACTTTAAAGGTCAGCGAGCATTATAGCTTGGCTCATTAAGATAATAGCTAAAGAATAATTTTATGGTGCCTTTGAGGCAAGTAAATATACAAAGGTTGCTCGAACCGAGGGTTATAACCTTTACAAGATACTGGATATGTAAATAATGCCCAATGTTATTGAGAACTAATGCGAAAGCTTACTTAAAAAATTAAAAAAGTTATTCCCATACCGGGAATCGAACCCGGGCCTTCTGGGTGAAAGCCAGATATCCTAGCCACTAGACCATATGGGATATTGTATATAGTTCTGTTTGCATTTACAAACAAGCTACATTTTTATTCTCTCTCAAAAATGTATATTTATAGATTCATATATTTTGCAAATCAGTTTGTATATTTATCTAAATATATCAGCTATTTAATAGCTACTTTCATATTTCAATATTTGCTATATGCATTTTTTTATAAACACCATATTAGCTTTTCTATAGCTACGCGACCATCAGATCTAATGTTGTACATGCATTTATCTTCATTAGCGTTATTTCTCTATTTGTATATATTTATATACACATTTAATACTCACTTTTAAGTGTTCATCTAAAGCGCATCCGCTTGCAATTTGTCTGTGGAGACTGCTTTTGTATAAAAAGTAGTCACTTTTTACAGTATCATCATCAAGTGTAGCTTAAAGTGAAATCCAAAGTAAATATCTTGATTGCGGGGCCATTGTATATACTACTACCTAACTCAAATGCTTTATCCATTTTGGATCGTCATTTTCTGTTTGACCATTGATGATTACTTCCACTCCCCTTCCCCCGTGCACTCTTCTCTCGTCTACCCAGCGCCGAGGCATGATTTTTTATTAATTACCAAAACGAGTATTTTTTGGTCTTTGGGGCCCCGGTTATCGTGGTCGGTGGTTTTTTCCTTCTTATTTTTATGTTAGCTCGTGTAAGATAAATTGAATGAATCTTCGCTCCCGGCTCTGCACTTGAAACGCATATAAAAATTGTTGAGTTGTCAGCGTCATTGAAACTGTGGATTCATAGCATGCATTTGCCTCCCCCCCTCCATCTGCCTCAAACGAGTCAGATGTCTTCCTGCCTTTACCGTTGCAACTGTTTTTTGTGCTGCTAATGCAGTGAAAATCTTGTAAATTTCATTTAATTTAGTGACTTGAGATGATGAATCAATCATCATTGCGTCTGCTCGGGCTTAGCTATTTAAATGAACCGGTTCCAACTCTAATGAGCGAGGAACTTGTCTTACATATATACGCGCCGCAGCCAAAATGCTTTCATGACGGGGCACTCAGTCAGTTCATCTCTGTAAGGTAGGGTTTAAGTTTTCTCCACGGGTATATTATGAGAAAGTCTGTTAAAGATTGCCTACGGTTATATATTACACGTGTTTCAACTCTTGAATTGAATTTATTAATCGGATTGGATGCACTATGTAAATTATTAATGGGCGTAACATGAAGCGCCACATTTCCATAATGAAAACGTTGTGAGCTTTGCCAGTGTTATAAAAGGGCACAGCACACGACGCTTAAGCTTTTAAGTTGAAAGAGTTTCAGACTTGAGATTCAAATTGGGTCTTATTTCTTGACCAAGAAAACGGGTTCGTTTTCCAAGAAACCATAAAACACGAATATTTCCACATTGAACATTAAAAAATAAGTGGAGTGTGCAAAAACGGTTTTGATGATGTCACTGAAATTATACCACACTTGAGTGCTTTAATCTAATCTTGAAAGAAATGCTAGAATTACAGTCTATATCTATAATATTCATATATCATTTAGCATTGCAACTTGAGTGCATTCATATTTCAAGGGTCTCTAGTCTCTGGGGGTATTCTTCCCCTCACTCTATCTCTTGTCTCATTAGCAAAACTGGCTAATAGTCTCGCTTATGTTTCACAATTGTTCAATTAGCTAATGATATTAGATAAAAAACAGTTGCAATTACACAAATGAAACCTCAAATTGCAAAACTCGATTGTTAAATAAGAGCTCCACACTTACGAATAGATGTGAATGTGATTTCTGACAAAGTCCACTTTACTGTTTGCCTTTAATAAATATATAAATAATATCTACAAGCTAGACGGGTAGACATTAATTAAATTAAAATAAATATTCCACTGAATAGGTTCTTCTTACCAAAAACGTGCATGATTAAATATGTTTTGCTAATGCTTTGCCCATTGTTCTTGTTAAGCTATTTATTTTATTTGCCAATCCTTAATATTTAACTCTTTAGTGTCTATCTTTGCCCTGCGCCGCTCCTCTCTGTGATTTCGATATATTTTGCCAGTCATTTATGTGTTTTCTTTGATTTTTTATTTCGTGTGTTTCCTTTGCATGTTTGCCAAATCTTTTATCATTGTGTCATTTCCAATGTTGCGAGCGAGCAGCACAAAAGAGTTAAGGTTAGAGGGAGGCAGAGAGAGAGAGAGACATGAAGTTTCTGGTTTTTTATTTTTATCGCACATTTCGTTCAAGGCGAGAGTTGCGCGTGTGCTGAGAGACAAATGGAAATGAAACACAGCAAAGCGAATGCAATTTGCTTAAGTACTTTCGTTAAATAGCACTTACCAACACTGACTGCGCTGCAGTCAGGCCAATGGCAGTGCTGCAAACACTTTCAATACGTGCCAACGAACATTGCAAATTTGTATGTTTTAGTCATTACTTTATAATTACTACTGTTTTTTTTTTGTTGCGATCGCGCGACATGCAATTACTTTTCAATTATACTACATTTATTACCAACATCACCATTCAACTAACATCATCATCATCGTCTTTTTAATGCTGTTTGTTGGCTTTTGTTTTTCTTTCTTTTATGACTGCTGCTGCATTCAATTAAACTAATTGCTTTTGAAAATTGGGTTCGTTTTCTTCTTGGGAAAACTTGTTGAATATTGAAATTGATCACTCACTTTTCAGTGAGCGGGTGAGCATGTTCAACTTTCATTTTGCTTTATCGTCCTAATCGTGACTATTTATAATAATTACCACCACTTCTAACAAACAAATGATGAAAAAACAAACACAAAATGTGAAGTAATAAAAAAAAGCAGCTCGCCTTTTGGCTTGTCTTTTTTTTACTACTTCTGGTTTTCTTTTTTGCCGTTGCGCGTGAGCGGGCAAAAAGTTCAGACGCCGAGTCAGATGCTGAACTGACCAAGCTACTGACCAAGCCAACAACAACAACAAAAACAACAACAGCAGCAACACGTTGCTGATTGGCTGGCTGAGCAACAAGCTGAGAGAAGTCAAGTCGCAAGTCGACGCCTGCGCGCATGCCTAGTTGACCCCAAAAATGTTAGTTGTAGTAGTTAACTGCCAGTTGAAATCATTTGTACAATGTGCACCCAGACGATAGTTGGGATGACTGAAATGTGAGTGAAAGGTCCACCTAAAAGTGTACAAAGGTGCCAGCTAAATTGGTTAATTTTCTGCAAACCTAAATTCCACGAATTTCACATCTTTACAAGAATGCAATTCCGACTACATAGTAGTATATATATAAATTATTGATCAACCGAGTCGATTTAGACATGTCTGCCACTCTAGTTTCAGTTATTTGTATACGTTATACAATTATTTATTTATTTAATAAAAAGTCTAAGAGCAGTCCACTAATTTTAAAATGTTGCAAATTTGAAATAATCAATAAATAAAATGATCATATTTGTATTGCAAGCATTGGAGGAACGCAGAAAACAATTCAATTAGACCAATAATTTTTAATGAGTTAAATTAGTTTTTCAAGTACCTAGTTTAAGTACCCTTCCAAAACTTTCAGGTCTTGGAGTTCTCTTTTTTCAAGCTAAATTTTCAAATTCCTCAATCGTGGATTTACATGACTTTGAGCTCCCAAAATGAAGACTAAGATCTCAAGAGCTCTAAATTGAAATTGGAAAATGAGTTCTCGTATGTTTTTCATGTAAGTTTTCCAATTGCCTAGACGTACCCTTATACAACTTTAAGTTTACTTCTAGAAACTAAAGTTTAACGACAAAAATAATAGCTGATGATTTATTATCTTTAGCTTTGGTTTCTGCTATCTCACGGCTATTATAAAGCCCGCTGGAGACGAGTTGATTTTTGCTTCTTTTTTTTTTGTCGCTGTGGTTTTCCACTACACTTGTTCTTTGGACTCTTTCAACATATCAAATTTCCAACTCCCCAACCCTGCCAGCCACTTCCACCTCTTTAGACATCAACTCGGCTGTCAGCGTCTTGTATTTTTTATGAGCCAACCGTTTTTGTTTTTTTTTTTTTTAGTTTTTGTGGTTTGTCTAATTGGGAAATTATGTTGCTACTACTATCTAGATAGAAATGAGATGATACTTAACCTACAGCCAAAGTACGTGCTACAAATGGTGCTGCCAGCTTGAACCTTTTTTATAGAGTTGGCCACAACAAAAAATAAAAATAAAACAGATGAATGGATAAACTTTGGATACTTTCGCCTCTGAAAATCTGTTGGCTGTGCCACTGATTTATGCAGTTGTTGCATATAGTTTATAGTGCACACGAATAATTTGGTTGCTTGACGAGCGGTTTTCTAGTCATTTTTTACCAACTAATCACATGTTACCCAAATGCCTGGTTGGCGTTGTCGAGTTTTGCGGTTTGTTGTCCAGCTCTGCGCTTTAATAACTTCATTGTCAATGCAACAAACGGCTGCACAACAACAACAGAGATACATTTGAGCATAAGTACAGTGTGTGTATACCCTGTAATTACGAACAAAACTTGAAATGTGATAAACAAGTTGAAATGCGCTAGCCGAGTGAGCTATACCACAGCTTACCCTGCCAACTTGTTGATATTAGTTTGTTTAATATGAAAATAAGCTTGAAAATGTTTATCGTTTATCATATAATTCATTAATCTATATGTATCAGCGTATTAACCATTAAAATTGTATATATTTATCATTATTGCTGAAGTGCTGATGTTTATAAATAATGCATATTTATATTTTATGGAGTTGGAAATAGCTTCTTCAATCTTTCACTTGCCTTGACAAAACTTCACTTTACCTTACTATGCTGAGCAAATGTTTATTAATCGAATCAAGCATAGCAAACACAGAGCAAAGCTCAGAGTATGCAGCTAAGCAACTGTAAAATAGAGTATCTACCTGCAAACAATAGTAGTGAATGTTACCAAAACAACAACAATAGCAACATCCAACAAACATAAAACAAAGAGTGCAACAGCGCTTGACTTCTTTCTAAACGCTTATTGTGCATGCTCAGCCTGAGGCCGGATTCGAGTCGAGTCGAGTTGAGTGGTTTGGATTGGATTGGAGCTGATCTAGATGCGGATACGTTGCGGCCACCAGCACCACAACAACAAAGATGATGACGCTGCTGGCCAGAGTCAGTCTAGTGGTTGTGGTGTGGTGTGGTGTGGTGTGGTGTGGTGTGGCGATGTCCACACAGTAGTCATAGCGATGATATCGTGATCGTGAACGTCAGCGCCTGGCAGATTTATTGAGAGAGTGCGCTGCAAGGAAAATGACTTTTTTCTTGTGGAGTTGTTTTTTCTATTCCTCTCTTCGTTTATTTTTTTTTTTTTTTTCATTTTAGTTACTGGTAACGATTTCACAAATCAGAAAACGCAATAAAAAATGTCTTCATTGAGATCATCAACCGCCCGACTGGCTGACAGACTGAGTGACTGAGTTACGGGTTGATCTTTAGGCTACAGGTTTTATGATCGCATTGCTTGTTGTGCGATTGATGGTGGGTAGTTTTTTATGTGACCGCCACACATAACCGACTCACATCTTGGCTGACAAAGCTGACTTTGCCTTATTTAGTTCTTGGCTGTATTTTTTCCGTTTTTTTTTTATATATATATATTTTATTTTTAGGATTTATGGGTGCATGACTCTCTCAACGCGGCATCGTCATCATTACACCCGCACAAACCTCCCTTTCACCAACCTTGATTAGATTAGATCAGAGACAACAGAGAGAGAGAAAGAACAGAGATAGCAATAAAAAAAACTTGTGCTTGAACTTCGGCCCAGTCCAAAATCATTTATCAACTGCAGATGAAGATAAAACAAAAGCGCTGATATTTCTTGGAAGCTCATAGCTTTTAGCATGAAATTTCTACACAAAAATTAATTAATCAGACACAGCAGCATATAATTAATCAATTAATTGAGTAACTTTATAGATTAGAGTGGAGTGATTTTTGTGTGCTCAACACTCAACAGAGAAACACTGATTTGTTACCCAATTCAACTCAAGTCAACTTAATCAGAGAGTTTTTATCTTTAGCTTTCAAATAGCAATGCATTTGAAAATGTTGAGCTACAAAAGCCGTGCTGGTTGCATTGTCTGATGACAAAGCCAATGGATAACTGACAACTGCCCTTAATCAGGGCGTGTCAATTTTAATGCTATTGAAAAGCTTGGCTAAATCCCCAGTGTAATGCCGCAGGCAAGCCACCCTCCCCATCATGACCGCAAAATAATACACATACACTGAGCAAAAAGATCTGGTGAATCGGAAATCTCATGTAGTTTTGCCCTTGAGAATAAATTATCAAAAATACTTAGGATTAAATTTTTTTAACCTCCTTTAGTAATTTTATGTTTTATGCTCATTTCATAACTCAACTTCATTCAATCACTTTTGACGTTGCAATGGAAAAATGTACCTAAAGGCAGTTTTTTGCCTTATAATTCAAACACGAATATCGAGCCAGAATTACGTTTTCAACTTTAAATGTTTCTCGCTATGTAGACCCAACCTAGAAGAACATTTACACAAAAATAAAAAAGAGAACGAAAAAAAAAAACCACACAAAAATTACACAGGCAACATTTCGAAATTTACATTGAATTGATTTAATTTATGCGCCGAAATGCTGAAACTCAACTGAACTGAACTGAAATGCTCTGCGGCGAGTTGATTAGAAACAGTGCACAACTGTTCTCCCCTGCTGCCTGCCCCTGCCCCGCAACCAATGCTCCCACCTCCCCAACATAATAGAGGCACCCCCCGCTTAGAGATAGGAGTGCTTAGATATGCTATTATTAAAAAAGTTCCAAACAATTCCAAAACGGAACCTAGACACACATACATATGTATATCTATGTATGTTGAGGCAATTGCCAGCTGCTTACAAGCGCGATGAATCAGCTTTTTTGTTGTTGTTGTTGTAACTTTTACAGGCAGCAAAAAAAAAAAGAAAATATGACAGAAAAAAGATCTACGTACACGTACATGGACCATTTGGATATATCTTTTGGTTTTCCATATCACACAGAAATAGATACATTCCCACGCCCACGTGTCTATTTCTAGGTCTCTCTCCCTCTCCTCCTCCGCTCAGCCCATGTGGTTTATTTTTACTATTACTGCTATTATTATTATTAGTAGTGTTTTTATGTTTGCTCTTGATGGCATTGCATTTATTGTGTTTGCTGCTGCTTTTGTCAGGTTGTGCAATTTGGCGCTTTTCCACATTTGTGCTTTTTTCCCTTTTGCTTTTCTTCTTCGGCTCTCTTTTTTATGCAAGGGATGGGATGGGTTGGTTGGTGGGGGAGAGGAGGGTCGATTTCCATTGCAATTTGTGCTGCTTTGTGTGGCATTAATTTGTGTTATTTTAGGCTTCTGCTCTCTTTTGTAATTGTTGCCACTTACCGTTGTTCCAATTCCGTCTGTTTCACTCGCCCAAAAAAACTATTTGCTTGTGTTGAGGTGAGTGCCGTTAGTTTGATTGTTGCTGCTATTTCTTCCGCAACACTAATGGCGCTCAATTTTGCCAATCCATTCCTCGATTTGGCTTATACCCTGTACAAAATTGCTTATGAGAAGTAACCGACTTAACATTCATCAATGTATATAAATTATTTGTAGATCCCATTACTGTAAACAACAGTCCATTTATACTTTTTTTTAATGGGTATCTACCCGTCGCGACAGCCTAGCCTGTGAGCATGCTCTCACTTGACTTTTATATGTACATGTGTGCATATATATTTATATTTTCTTTTAATATATTTTAAATTTTCCGCAATGCTAAAAATAGTCGCACACAAGCATAAATACACACAAACACACACAAAGACGTAATCACGCCTACATTTTTTTTATGTACATACATATATAAAGTGTACAATTTATACACTTTGCAAATTTTGCACAAAATTCTCATTGGGCAAATAATATCATCATCATCACCACCTGCTGTTAACTTGGCACAGTGGTACGTGATCTCAATGCAAACAATATGGGCATGGAATGAGGCAGGTCATGATTATAAATTAACAAGAAAACAAATTAAATGATAAATGCAGGACTATAAAAACTTGAACTGTGCTGAAGTAGAACTACAGATATTTTCTCAATAAGAAAACGATTTAGATCTGCTCGCATATATCATTTAAAAGTTACGCACAAGTTCGCGAGCTGCTCGCTGTAAATTGCACCACTGTGCGACGGCGTCAACGACTCGCCGAGCGGTTGCTGCTCCCGCTGCCTGCTTTCCCTCTTAATCTCTCGCACACCTCACCCAAAAGATAATAAATAAGAAAGAAAAAAGTAAAAAAAAAATAGCTTTCTGGTTGCGAGTGCTAAAATTAAATATTCAAATTTGTTGCCTTAACAAATCTGTTGCGCTCTGCCGCCTGCCTTTTCTGTGCCCCTCTCTCTCTCTCTCTCACTGTAAAACATATACATATATTTATTGAAATGAGTTGAATTTATAATCAATAAATAAAATATGTTTAGTATGTGCTTTTGCCAAAGCCAGTTAGTATGTATTATGGCTGCTAATAGCAAATTTCCGCTGAAGTCGTCTATGATTCACAATTTGATATCGCTGCAGAAATGGAGGGGTAAAAACCAGTAGTATATCAAAAACACGAAACTGACTGATCTCTTAAGAGTCATCAAGTTTGCTGATAAGCGAAGCTTACTGTCTCGCTTACTCGCACACAATACGCTTCAAAATTTGCAAAAGATTGCGCGTAATAGCTTCCGGTTTCAGCACAGGTAGATACGCATCAGGCAACAACAACAGGAATGAGTACACACTAATCAGCGCAGCCGGCAACGCTCTTTGAGCTTTCTCTCTCTCATGCGCTCACTCCCCCACACACACACATATGGCAACTCTGTCAGCTGCTTGCGCACCGCGTTCAGTTCTAAACGATTCATTGACGCGAACGTGCGCGTTTTCCGTACGCGTCGCTTTTTAATTTCTTGTTGCTGCTCATTTTCGTTTTGTTTATAATGTTTGTGCAACCAACAACAACAATAACACTAGAAATAATAATAATATCATTAATAAATACGACAACGACAACAATAACGAAAATTGCAGGCAACATTAATGCATAAAGTGTGAGTTGTGTTTTTAATTACCCCACGCCAGCTCTCTTTCTCTCTCTTTTCCATTCGTCCTATAGCTACCAGCTGTTTTAGTGCATACAGTGCGAGTTGCGTTTTCTAAATCCCCTATACACTCCCTCTCTCTCTCTCTATATCTATCATTTAATTCCCTTTGTGCAAGAAGCCCAAGTTGTGTTTATTTAAACCCCCCGCACACGTTCTCTCTTTCACATTTCTCTCTCAGCTGTTTAAGTGCAAGAAGTATGAGTTGTCTTTCTACTCCCTCCCACACCGCTCTTTACCATTCCATTCCCTCTATCTCAAATTCAGTTAACTGTTGCTGCGTTTGCTTTTGCTTGCGTGACTTTCCTTTGGCGCCCGCATACATATGTGTTCGTGTGTGTATTTGTGCATGTATTTGTAAATGCGCAACGTTTCCTTATCGCGCGTTTTGCTTTACGTTGTCTATCAGTTTTCATTACGTGCGTGTGTGTATGTGTTTGTATATATTGATATTGCATTTGCACAAGAAGTAGGTTATGGCAAAATGAGCAACAACAACAAAAGTAACAGTAACGACAACAAACAGTGAGACGAAGAAAATCAATCAGCAAAGTGGCTCAGCACGCAGTGCATGTAATTAACACGCAACCAACTGTTGTTGTTGCCACCTCCTCTTCTGCTTCTTCTTCTTCATCTTGTATCGCTTTTATTATTATTGTTACACAGACAACAGCAGCAGCTGATTGCTGATTGTGTCGTGTCATGTTTGTTATTTCTCGCTTGCTTGCTTGTTTGTTGATTTTTCTTTTTGCTTTATCAATGCAGCGACACAATTACGCATTAATTGAGTGCGTACGAGCAACAACAACACCAACAGTCGATAAACAAACAAACTTGCTGCAACTAACTAACAAATATAAAATGGAAAGTGTGAAAAATGAAAGAGAAAAACTCCAAGCTTTATATCAAAGTCTGCGCTGTGTCTGTCTGTCTGCCTCGAGAGTCATTTATCTATCGATTATCGATTGATGCTGCTGTCGCCGTTGGCGGTGATGTAATTTGCATAAGCAACAACTCTGCAAGCGACAAGCAACAACAACAACGAACAGCGAGCAACAAGCAAAGCAACCGCATACATAATTTTTGGAGCGATTTCAGGTTTGATGCCCACCAACCAATTGCGTAGGCAGCATCAGGCAAGCGCAGCCAACTTTTTTCTTAATACCCTAACTGGAGTCTGTGGTGAATTTCCAAATGCTTTGGCTAGAAAGTAAAGTCAGGCACAAATGTCAGGCTATTCAATACAAACGATATTTCAAGAATATAACAGCTGATAGTTGCTTTAGAAATAGATAGCTATCGATTACTAAATATGATATCAAAATGAATTCAATCCAAATTAAGAATCGATCAGCAATGAAATCAATTTTGACGACGTGTCTTTTTAATAGTTTATGATTCAAATTTCTCTTATCGACGGATTAATTGTTTACTTTTGGATATGTTTTGTAAAGGGTATTTAAATTTATTGGTGTTGCTGCTGCGCTGCGCTATGTTGTTGCCTTGCCGTCTAAGCGAGCGCAGAAACAAACAATAAAAATACCTTAAATGTTGTCGCACCACGCCCACAAGCAACTAAAAAAAAAATTGAAGCAAGTGTTGGACTCGGATTGATGCGTTATAGTCGCCAGCGATATTCTGCTGTGATTTGAGTCAGCGGCCAGAAGCAGCAGCAGCAGCAGCAAGCGATGATGATGGGGTGGGGGGAATCCCCTCTCCCGGCGAGACTAGTGTGTCATGCGGCTAGTCTGCTGGCCAACAGCAACAACAACAACAACAACGGCAACAAATAGCAAACGATTCAATTTGAACGTTGTCGTCGTCGTCGTTGTCGTCATTTGCTGCTTTTAGACAATGCTACAAGTTCCTACACCTACGACCTAGAATTTGCCGAATATGTCAACAGGTATATAGACAGTATATATACATAAACATATATTTTTATATAGCTATACAATTGTTATATAAACGTAGAAGCTAGTCCGCTAGTTTGCCTATATATACATATTTATATATATATAGTTATTTATGTATGTATATATAAATATATATGCTGGCAGAAAAGGTATTACAAATTTGTTGTGAATGCTGTAAGGGTGTAGAAGGGAATCGGTTGCACCGAATATCATAATTATATAAACTATAAGACTTCTCTTTGAAAATGTTAGTGTTATAAGTATTTGTTTGCTGCTTATAATATGGTTAATATACATCAAAATTTTTGCAAACAGCTGCTACAAGAAGTGTATTTAATCTGCGGCTTGACTGAGAACTAGTTGTGCTTTCTTGTTTTATATTATATGTATATAAATTGAGTAAGCCTCATTTGAACAGTTTGCTGAACACTTATTTAAGAGGCGTTTAAATGCAAAGAAGGCGTGGCATGTGCTGTGACCTTGAGCATTGTATACATATATATAAATATATTTAAGATTGAAAATGAAAGCTACAAATTATTGTAAGATAATTTGACGTGGGTCAAACTTTGATGTAACTCGGACTGGCTTTGAACTCGAGACCTTCTTTTGTTGGCGAATTTTGCTCTCAGCTGTTGACGCTGTTGGGCAATTAAGCTGTTGCATGCCACAAAAAAAGAGCGCCGCATGCGCAGTGGGTGGCTCTCTGTTTCATATGAGCCACTTTTGGCAAGCTGGCCAAGTTGGTTCCATGGTGTAATGGTTAGCACTCTGGACTCTGAATCCAGCGATCCGAGTTCAAATCTCGGTGGAACCTGACCTTTGAACTTTCATGTCTTTTTTTTCTAGTATCATTTCGTATGTTTGTCCTGCATCAGACAATATTTGTATTTAACTTCAGCTTGTGACGCATTCGCTTAAATATTGTAAGATTTTGTTGTATCAAAATTCTTTGTTAATGATTCAGCAGTGTGATTCTGTTTGCTCTGTAAAGATAAGCTTAATAAATATTGTGACATTGTATAATTTAAATAGAACTTTAAATAAAATTCTGATAAAAGAGCAAGCTTACTCATATTTATTTACTGAAGTAAGTAAATACTAAATAAAATAACAAGGAAATACAGTTTGATTTATTGAGTGTCATTTGTATATTACACAAGTATGCTATAAACAGTGGGGAAACAAACTGTTAGACATTAACATTAAGGAACTACAGTCAGTAATATATGTTAAGTTTACTGTTAAGTTAACATTATGTTTAGTTTTAAACTGCTTAAGGTCGCTGTATAAATAATTAAATTAAACGGCAAACCCAATGTATACCTTATTACATTTCTTATACGGCCGGCCCTTTTTTAGTAAGAGTCACCTCAAAAATAATTACAGCATAAAATTAATGGCACAATCATAAATAATCTGGTTAACCCACTGTGAATGATTAGCAGTCAGATATGTTTCGTTCCATTTACCATTTCGTTCCCACAAAATTAGACAGAGATAGATGTACATGTAGCAAATGTCATGTGGATTTAGTTAAATAATTTAGCAGTCGTAAATGCGTGGAATTTATTAAATTCAATAAATTTTATAATAGCCGACGAACGCACACGCATCACCCAAAGTCATAAATTAGACAAAAAAGAATTGAGCAAAATAAAAATGCCAACTAAATTTAAGAGCAAAGCAAACACACACGTACACAGACACACGCATACAAACGCCCAATAAGAACTCCTCAAAGCAACCCACACAAATAACAACAACAAGTTATTTAAACTTTGGCAGCAGCAACAATTTATCCACTCAGGTTTTGGGTCAGTCGCATAATAATGTTTGTCATTTAGCTGCGGGCCTAATTTGTAGCACACTTTCGTTGGCAACATGTGGCAACAACAACAATTGACACAGATTAGCCAACAGTAACAACAACAACCGAGATAAGTGCAGTGCCGTTGTAATTTTATTTGATAAAATGAGAGAAGCAAATAAAAAATATAAATAAAAAAAAACAAAATTGTGTCAAGGGGCCTGCATGACAACGAACCAAACAAAAACAACAAACACAAATTAAATAAAATTAGCGAGTGTTTTGCACGAAAATGTGTGTGTGAAAAACACTGTGGCGAAGATGGGCGCCAAAAACACAAAAGACAAAGCAAAAACAATGAAATAAAATTTTTACACACGCGTTTGTAGAACGACAGCGTAGACGCCGCAGTCAGCGTCGCTGCTGACATTGCCGGCTGAACGCCCTACGCATGCGCCGTCCGTCCGTCTTTGGCGGCGCTCTCATTGCCTTGCTTGTCTGCCTGCAAGCACTGCTGTGGGTCTCCCTCTCTTTGCGTGTCTCTCTGTTGATATGTGTGGGCGAATGCCGCGGCTCACAATGAGCGTGAGAGAGAAAGAGAGGGGCAGAGGAGGAATGAGGTTTTCGTACGACATTGAACTCGAAATGTGGTGCAAAATGTGAAACAAAAAATGAAATTAAAGCAAAAATCGCGCTGGCTTTGCTTTATTTACGTGCTGTTTGTTTTCTTTTCTTAAGCCTGCCCTGAAGCCAGCTAGTAGGCATTGCCTTGCCTTTTATCAAAAACTGCCAAACATAATAGCAAGTTATACAGAAAATCTAAAAAGTATATTCAGTCAAATTTTTCTATTTATTTTTTTATTACCAAATTTGCTGCTTGTTTAACGGTATTTTGTTGTGTTCTGCTGCAGCTGCTATTTTTTTTGTTATCTCATACTAATTTCGCAGTTTTGTCTTTATTTTTGTCTTTGCAGTTGCGCTTGAGAAGATAGTGGAACGAGAACCGATTCTATTGCAATTGAAAACAGGCAATAACAAACAACAACAAATATTACAGTTATTAAGTAACACACATACACAGCAACAAAATGGTGGACTATTATAAAGTATTGGATGTTCCACGCACTGCTACCGACGGTGAAGTAAAAAAGGCGTAAGTATTGCAAATGGAATGAGTTCTTATTGGAATACTGATTAGAATTGGAGCTAGTGCTAATCACTGGAATAACTCTATTATGTCATGCTCATTCCAGTGAGAGGTTGCCATTTTGAGTAATATTATTCCAGAGAGAGAGAGAGAGCGCTGACCTCTTTCTGCCATTCCTTTTTTTTATTTTTATTTTTGTTTTTTTTTTTTAGATATCGAAAATTAGCGCTTAAATGGCATCCAGACAAGAATCCGGACAATTTGGATGAGGCAAATAAACGTTTTCGTGAGCTCTCCGAGGCCTATGAAGTGCTATGCGATGGTAAGTGCACCGTTGTAAATAGCGTTGCCCAAACGTTTTTTTTTTCTCCCTTAGCTTGGTGTGGGAGGGAGTTCATTATTATTATTACGAATATTATTATTACTATTTGTTGTTGGTGTATTTAGCGCGCAAACGACGCATCTATGATGCAAGGGCAACGCTGCATAAAACATCGGCGAGCAGTGGCAGCAGCAGCTATTCGCGTTATCGCAGCAGCGGTGGCAGTGGTGCCACAACAGGATCATCGTCATACAAAAGTCGTGACTATGACTATCGTGATTATGATCGTGATCGTCATCATTATTATCCCAGCTATAGTAGTGGCGGCAGCGATAGGCGAGGGAATCGCTATCAGGCGTTCACCTTCCGCAACTTGTTCGAGGGCACACCGTTTCACAAACTCTTTGGTAAACCCTCCCAAAGAGAGGAGCTTTTTGTTTTTTGCCAGTTTTCAGTTTCGTTTTTTTCTTTTTGAGGTTATGATGCCATTGTTGTTTTTGTTACGAGAGTTTTGTTTTTGCTATTATGTTGCTGAACTGACAACCTTGACGCGTTTTTTGTTTAACTCTTGATTTTTGCATAAGCAGCAACTAAAACCGAAAGACACATTTTCAATATCATCATCATAAGCATCAGAGATCATCATCTGTTTGGGCCTTGTCTAATCGCTCGCTCCGCCAGCGTTTTTTTATTGGACTACTAACAAAATAATATTATAATTTAACTTATGGTGAATTACCCATTTTAATATTTAATTCGCTTATCTTTTTTTTTGCAGAGAAGAAACGGCGCATTTACGATGAGTACGGCAAGGATGGCTTAGGCGATCGCGGCCAGACCCGGTCTCATTCGGGCTATCATTATACGACGCATGACTTCGATGACTTTGATATAATGGGCGGGTTTCCGTTTGTGTTCCGGCCGCCCGAGGAAGTCTTCCGCGAATTCTTTGGCGGCAATTCACCGTTTGCCGACTTCTTCAGAGGTATGACGACATCTCAAATCATTTTTCAGTGGGGTCGCTTCTAGAAATGTTAGGGGAATTGGAAATTCCTTTTTGAATCTCATCTTTTTGGCATCCAAAATTCTTCTCCTTTCAAAATTACTCACGTATATTATATTATAATAATAATATATACAATAATAATAATAAATAAGGCTTCAAGTGAAAACTGCTTTCAGAGTCTATTGCCTTTGTATCTATGTATAAATATGTAATAATTAAATAAATCTTGTTAACTTGCAGATGCCAATGGCTATTCGGCGTCGAATGGGGCCACGAGCAGCACGAGCAGCAGTCGACGTCATCATGCTGGCCAGAATGGTCATCATGGAGCTGCTCGACATCATCACCATCATCAGCATAAGATGGCGAGTCCGTTTGGTGCGCCCATGTTTAACTATCAGATGATGGACTGTTTTCTGCCGTCCGGCGGCTTCACTACCTTCTCCGCCAGCAATACCGTCTCCGCTGGTGGACACCAGACGCCAGCAGTTAAGCGTACATCGACCTCAACGGTATTTGTCAATGGCAAAAAATTGATGACTAAACGGTAGGTCAATAAAAATTGTAATTAAATTTATCGATATGGGGAAATTTTTCCGAAACATACATTTTTAAGCATTTATGATTTAATCTCCATTTAGAAATATATTCATCAAATTTCTTCTCTTTTTGCAGAGTCGTCGAAAATGGCAAGGAAACTGTCTTTTCATATGAAAATGATGTCCTTAAATCAAAGACTGTGAATGGAGTATCCCAAAAGCTCTCTTCAATAGCGAATTAATTAAACAATTTATTAAATGGCAAAACCCACACACAAGATGCAAAACAAAACAAATATAAATAATTATAATAATACTACAAAAAAGAAAAAATCTTAAATGTTGAGGACATAACAAATAACAAAGAAAAAGTCATAAATTTAAAAACAATGAACAAGAAGATGAGAAGAAGAAAATACATGCAAAAGCAAAATGAGAATAATTAGCGGGCAAATATTGCTTACTTAAATAATGCTTCGATCATAAATATGTTTAAAGATATTGTTCTACATTAGAATTTAGTTATGTTTTAATTGAAATCGTTTTTGGAAATGAGCAGCAGAGAAGCAACAACAACGGCAACAACAACTACAACAAAAGAAACAGCAGCAATGGCAGCAACAACATCAAGAAGAAATGGTCAAACCAGGACAACAAACACAGCAACAACTACAAAAGCAAATGGCACTAAATTCAATAATCAATAATGGTTAGGATACACTTGATTTGAGCGCAATTTAATCTATAATTCTGATAAATTTGCTGTCTACATTTTGGAACAACAAAATGCCTAAAAACCTAATATATATAATATTGAGAAGCCAAACAACAAAATGAAAACTCCAAAATATATACAACTGAAATGCTAAAAATAATACACTTAAACAATTTAGTTGATAGTTTTTGCTGGATTCTTAACTCTCTCCTCTTAATGTCGTAGTTAGCTACCGTTAGTCAATTAAGTTGCCACAATACTTACAAAAAGAATCGACTACAACATCAAAAACAATAACATCAAATTCAGCAGCAACAAACAACAAAGCTGCACACTTTTTTGTACATTATTAAAATGCTTAAAATAATCCTAAACAAAACAGCTAAAAAGAAAATCAACACAAAAATATACATACATATAAATATACATATAGTTATAATATTAAATTAATGCAACAAAAAAAAACATACATTTCTGACATTGAATGTTTGTATTTAATAATAATTTAAACCTTTCTTTCATAGTCTGTAGTCGTTTTTTAAATGCTTAAGCTTAAGAATATTCTTACATAACCTACAAAAAACAAAACAACAAAAAAAGAGAACAAGAAAAATATAAATGTACACATCGTATTTGAGCCGAATAAGATACACACACAAAAAACAACTAATCATAATCGCCCATAATTAAATATTGTGTTCTTAGTAGACCATTCTCTCCTACAACAAAAAAAAATCAGTTGGATAAATGAAAAAACAACAAAAAAAACAACATTAAAGATAAAAACAAATGCGATCAATTAAACTCAAATTGTTATTTTATTTGGGGCTGTTTGAATTTTGAATAATTCGCGCGCACTGCAGCGTTGCCACCTCGATAACAGTTGATTAATCGCAGCTTGATTCTGTTATGTCGTTTGACAGCAGCTCGATAACTGCCAGCTGGCGATCACGATAACTTTTTGAGCTGATTGGAGTCTAGTGTGCAACACTGCACTCATCACTTATCACAGATAATTCCTATTAATAAGTTTATTTTTTTTGTCCACATTTTCAACGGTATTACAAATAATTATATAGACTTTAAATGGCAGCATAATGACACGCGATGATCACATGAAATGGTACCACGGCCGCCTGACACGCGAGGCAGCCGACGATTTGCTTAAACAAGGTGCGTATTTAACAGTAGCAACAACAACAACTGAGACTCGCCCAAAAGGGTGTTTAATTCTCATTAAGTGCAAATTAAAAATTATTATTTTGACTTGCAGGTTACGCGGATGGCACATTTCTGGTGCGCGAGAGCAGCACAGCAGCAGGAGATTTTGTACTAAGTCTGCTTCACCAGGTGAGTGACACATCAACAACAACAGGTTGCAGGCTGCATACATTTATATGTGCTTGTGTGTGTTGTGTTTTAGTGTTCGATAACACGATTAGTTAATGGACATGATCGTGCATGTCTCAACTTACAAATATAAAATGTAAAATATCAAAATTGTTTCACGTCTTTATATTAATTAATGTTACTTGCAGGGCGAGGTGTGTCACTATCAGATTCGACGACATGGCGAGGATGCCTTCTTCTCCATCGATGACAAGAGTCAGACGAAAATCTTGCATGGCCTCGAAACTCTGGTGGATTATTATCAAGAGGAACCAAATGGCTTGATCACTAAGCTGACGGTGCCACTCACTGGCGATGCGCCGCCGCACAATACACGCAGCCAGGGCGTGACGAATTTGTTGCATCGTGCCACCAGCAAGAACGAGAGCAACGTCGTCTTTGAGCTGCTCAAATGTGGCTATCGCAATTTCGATGCAAAGAATCAGGATGGACAAACGGCGCTCCATTTGGCTGCCCTAAATTGCAATGAGAATATTCTCGAACGGCTACTAGATGCACGCGTTCAGGTCAACAGCGCCGATGCCTTTGGCTGCCAGCCATTGCACGTGAGTGAGGCACTTATTAGTTATTAAATTGGTTTTCTGCTAATCCCACTCTTTTTAGTATGCTTGTCGCCAGAAGCCAGCTAGTTTTATACGCATTCTGCTCGCGCATCAGGCAAATGTGCAGGGACGCAACATTGAGAATGGTTATGTGCCGCTGCACGAGGCCGCCAAGCATGGCAATTTGGAGGCAGTCCAAACACTGCTCGAGGCACAGGCGCCACCGTTGCCACGCACCAGCTGCGGCGAGTTTCCCTTCGATCTGGCCAAGGAGACGGGTCAAACGGCCGTTGAGGAATTTCTGCTCAACTACAAGTTGCCGCCGGCGAGCACCAGTCGCGAGCAGTGGTATCATAGCACCCTCAAGCGAGAAGAGGCCGTCTCCATACTCAAACAGTTTGCCCATCATCTGCAGCGCAAGCAGGTGGCCAGCGGCCAGCCGGTGGACACAGCCGGTTGCTTTCTGGTGCGCTACTCAGTGTCGCCAGCGGCATCGGGCTATGTGCTCACCCTGCTCACCGCCGATCAGTTGGCCAAAAACTTTCTCATCTCACAAGCGGATCTCTATCAGAACAGTAATGGCAATAAGTTGTCCTCTGGCGGGGTAAGCAATTCACATTGATAACAATATTTGTTTATTTATTTATTTAATTGCATGTAAATGATTCATTTTTACGAATGCCAATTTAATGATGAGTTTGAAAATATTGATTCATTATTTTAAGATTAAATGTTACTTTAAGCTGTAATACATGCCATTAATTGATTAATCTGATTAAAAGTGCAATAATGACATCTGTAATACATTTCCTGGATCAGTCTATCGAGCCTGTCCCATATCAGTATTTCAATATTTGCCCGTCTATGTCTCAAGTCAGATTTAAAATCAGTTTCAATACTTCAATATATTTGTCTTTCAGTCGAAATTCCTGTACATTGACGATGGTCCGTATTGGCCGAGTCTGGAGCATTTGGTGGAACATTTTATGCGCTTCTCTTACGGTCTGCCCGTCAGTCTAAAGTATCCGGTGGCGCCGCTGCCCAAGCCGGAGGTGCCCTCCTTTGCCACAATACCCCGTGTTACGCACAGGCAAACAACTGATATGCCCAGTCCGCCGCTCAGCAGCATGCCGCCCAATCCAAATGCCAGCGCCAGTTGTGCAGTGCCGACGCCCGGCAAACAGAAGAAGCAGAAGGAGAACGTTAGCTCCATGTTTAATACGTTGCGCAGTCCCAAGAAGAGTCTCTTCGACATGAACAGTCTGCGCAAGAGTAAATCAAAGAACAAACGCAGCGATTCCGAGAGCAGCATTAGCTTTGAGGCAGCTGCCGCCCGGGCCAAGGAGGAGCTGCAGGCAGCTGCTCCGATGCTCAAGAATCTCTCGTTCTCAACGGACTTTAGCAACTTTAATGTGGACAACGATGATGTGGGTGGAGAAGTGTACAATGTGCCAATGAATAATACACCGATTGAGGTGCCACCGATTGCCAATAAGACTGAGGCGGAAGTCGAATATTTCACCAAGAGCGATGTGGCCATTGAGCGGGAACGTCTCGCTGCACTCACCGCCATCGGTTATTTGCCCACAATGGATGTGCAGATGCTGCTCGATCAGCCCATCAAGCAGATCGACTCAAAGATGTTGCGCCTCGACTCGATTATATCCACCGGATCCACAGAGAGCGAAATGGCTGGCTATCTGCAGCGCAAGTGCAGCGGAGAAGCAGCTGGAGCCAGTGCATCGGGACTCAGTGGAGATGAGTTGGCAGCGGCTAAACAACGATTCTTTATACATCGCGATCAGTTGGAGTGCGGTCCAGAAATTGGCGCCGGTGACTTTGGCTCCGTTTACAAGGGTTGGTTGCGTCGCGGATCCGAGGGCAGCCCTAGTCTCGAGGTGGCCATCAAAACGCTCCGCGACGAGGAACAGCATGCCATCAACAAGCAGGAGTTTCTGCGAGAGGCATCTGTGATGATGCGATTGGAGCACAAGTGCATCGTGCGACTCATTGGCATCTCCAAGGGTGATATGCTGATGATGGTGCAGGAATTGGCGCCACTCGGCTCCATGCTGCAGTACATCCTCGATCACAGTGCCGAGCTGAAGGTCAACCACGAACTGAAACTTTGGGCAGCGCAAATCGCATGCGGTAAGCATTGAATTATAATTAAAATTATAATTTATAATCATTTAAATTAAATAATCATTTTCTGCTCTCCTTCAGGCATGCATTATTTGGAGACGCAGCATTTTGTGCATCGCGATTTGGCTGCGCGCAACATACTGTTGACATCACGGCAGCAGGCGAAGATTAGTGATTTTGGAATGTCGCGTTCGCTGCGTGCTGGCAGCGATGAGTATCATTTCACCCAAGGCGGACGCTGGCCCATACGCTGGTATGCGCCGGAGAGCTTCAACAATGGCATCTTCTCGCATGCCAGCGACGTTTGGTCGTTTGGCGTCACGCTTTGGGAGATGTTTGCGCTGGGCGCACCGCCATATGGCGATATATTGAATAAGGATGCCATCGAGCTGGTCGACAATGGTCAGCGTTTGCCACAGCCGGATCTGTGTCCGGCGTATATTTATGCCGTCATGCAGAGCTGCTGGTACTATCACCCCAAGGAGCGGCCTACCTTTGCCTATCTCATGGAGTTCTTCAGTCGCGATCCCGAGTACCAGAATCTGCCGGAGGTGGTGCAATCCGTGCACATCTAGGCCAATCTCCACCTACTTCTGACCCAGCTACCACTTTTCGTCCACATCTACATCCTTAAGCGTGCAATTTCTTTTACTACGATTACTCCATGTATTGATTTATCTGATATCTTGGTTAATTCCAATTTCTAACGTATTATTGTTATACATTTGTTTTTATATATATCTACTTGTACCATATGTCAATCTATATATATATGTATTTTGTATAATCTATGTGAACAATTTGTGTCAAATAGCGATCAAGTGTGCCTTACATTATTTTATAACAATTAACCATTATGCAATACAATGTATATATAAATAATTAATGCATTTTATTAATTATCATAAATAGAAAAAGAAAACAGTTCTATGCACATTTTATGTAACTCATTTATTATAAAACGTTTTGATAAATAAAATATAAAGTCAATATGAAATTGTTAATGCTCTTACATGCTATATTAGTTCAGATATATAAATCAGGTGTACATATATATATATATATATATATAAATCATTATGCAAACTACGTATATTAAAAATGGCTTGAGCAGAGACAGGAGACAGATAATGAAAATTTCTAGCTCTGCTAGCAAAAAATAAATCAAATGGAACCGTTCATCGCCTGCTGCATGTTCGAGGTTGTGACCAACTTGAGGGCGTCAATGATGCCGTTCAGATTGTGCTCGTTGTATGCCTGGCCCTGGAGCGGAGTGACCACGGGCACTATCTGATCGCTCTGCGGCAACTGGATGCCAATTTGCGTCATCAATCCCTGCAATCAGTATAAAATTAGCAAATGTTAACAGTTTCATAGATTTCTCAAGACTTACGGCTTCAACTTCAACGTTCAGCTTTAGTTTCATGCCATGCTCATCGCCCTTCAGTTCGAGCTCCTTTTCCACCATGAACTTGGGTGTTTTGCCAATTACCCAGTCCCAGGAGCTATAGTTGGCGCGCAGCTCTTCGATGCCGGGGAACCATTTCTCTGTCGGATTGATCAACTGAAAACCACGCTGCTTCATTGTCTGGGCGCTGCCGCCATCCTCCAGAGCAGTCGCCGCCGTTCTCAGGTATTCATAGCCCACGGCTGAGAGCAACTGCGGCACATTCACATTGCGATTAACATCGACGAGATTGCGAATGGGCGACGGAACGGATGCAGTGGCACGACTTATATAATTGACCGGCTCCTTGACCAAGGACTCGCCCAGGTGCAACTTATTGGCGCTGGCCAGAATGGTGCAGTGATGATAGGAATTTGGATGCCCCAGCTTGGCAGCAGTGCCCGATATCTGAGCAAATATATAAATAATATATTAGTACTAAATATATATAAATGAATAAACGGTATTTTTCTAGAAATTGTAAGCGAATCGCGATGTCAATTCAAAAGGTCATGTAGTTCCAGATGTACGGCTTTTTCAGCTGATAAAGCTGATAAGGCAATGGGCAAAAATAAGAAAGCACATGTCTAACCTTTTTGTTGGCGATAACGATATCGTCGCGATCATTGATCTCCGCCTTAATGGCCCACTCACGGAACAAAGCGCGCGTCACAATATTTAAATTGTATTTGCGATCGTAGCGCTCGCGGGGCGTGAAGAACGTGCAATTGAGATTGCCGCGATCATGATAGACAGCGCCGCCGCCACTGTTGCGGCGCGCCAATGTGATGCCGCGCTCCATCAATGTTGAGACATTCGCCTCGGTGAATGGATTCTGATGGCGGCCAATGACAACGCACGGCTCGTTGGCCCACAGGAGCAGCACATGATGATGACCAAAGTCAAAGTTTTTATACAGCCAATCCTCCAGAGCCAAGTTGGTGAAGATGTCGTGCGATTGCGAGATGAACACCGATTTCTTGATATCCCCATCAGCAGTTGACTTCAGTTTCTTATCAGTTGCATTTGTTTTTGTTGCAGATCCAGAGGAATTTACATTGTTATCACTGTTATCGTTAGCAGTGATGTTATCGCCTGATTTCTGACGCGTGATTTCTGTTGACAATGCGCCCAGTCGCTGCAACAGCAGCAGACGAAGTTGGCTCGAATTACGACGTAATAAACTCATTTTGCAAAATTTTAAAACTTGACAATTGAACAAAAAAAATAATGATCAGCTGCTTTTTTGCACAATTTGTGCGCACTGCTCGGTTCGTTATTGTTGTTGCGCTCTTTTTACAAGGAAGTCAATTGGACGCTGTTGCTATGGTGCTCTCTTTCTCTCTCTCTCTATTTCTCTCGCTTGCCCTGCTCTGACGGCAATGCACTTGCTGCTGACTATTTGCATTCGCTGTTACAAAAACAAGGTCAATTGTCACTGCGCGTAGCAGCGTCTGCTAATTGATATTTTCCTTAACAGCCGCCAAAGCGATTCGGTTTTTTCTTGGGTTCGCAGGTTAGGTTGAATCTTTATGTGTATATGTCTGTCTATTTGTTTATATGTCTATGCTAGCCGTGTGTATTATTGACTGTATTAATTATTATCTGTATCGTGTCTATTTTAGCTTATTATATTTTTGCTTCTTCTCTCTCTCTCTTCTCTTATTAGATTTTTTTTTGCTCTGCTCAAAGCACGTATTCCTTTTGGTTTATTGCTTTTTGGTTGCTGTTGTTTTGGACTTTAGACCGCAGATTCTTCTACTGCTGCTGTGTTTGCAGCTACGGAGCTGGCGGAGATTAGGTACTCGTGGAGGGCGGGTGTCTGGTGGAGCCACTTAAAGGTTTGATGCAGTCCGCAGACACGTTTACGGAGACCCAAGCAGTCCTTGTTGGTGCACCACTTCACTTGCATGCTCTGCTTCACATCCATCCAAGTACCGATTTTGGCCAGAAACTTTGATCTAGCCAAGAATGAACGCCTGCTACGCAATATGGCACAACGTGCAAAAATTATTAATAAAGAGCCAGCAGTGCTTCCAAATGACTTGGAAATTTTCCACTCTTTGTGACGTGCGATGGCTGTTGCAGGGGGTGGTGCGATGCGGTGGGAGAACGCGGTGTATTACAAAAAAAAAATAATACAATCACAAAGACAAGAGCACAGTCGGCAATGTTATGGTAAATGTTGTTCGAACGAATAATCGCGTCTGACTTATGTTGGCGCAAGTTTAGCACTGAGTGAAGCCCATTTGGCGAGAATGGCAATATTGCTATCATTAATGTACTCACTTTAGCTCACAATTTTCAACAGAGCTGCTCCTCACTTAACAGTGAGGCTTCTGCTATGACCCATGTACAAGCGATTTCAATGTAATAAATGTTAACTGTTGATTTGCTGCACGCATTAAATAAATTCTGATTTAATTACACTTTACTACAAGAATTAGACGACAATCATTTGTTTATGTTTTGGCTGCGTGTGCGTGTGAATGCCAAAACAGCTGTCACGCTTATTGCGAATAATTCCATTAAATTGTGTAGCTTGCACGTCATCCGCGTTCAACATTTTTAATTTAATTCGAGCAGCAGTTAAATCGTCTCAATAGCATTTCAGTTGGGAATTCCGCCATTATTGATGTATTCGGCTTCTAGAGGATCAATTTTTTTCCGGGCAAAACGCGCAGGCAGCTCCCAGTCCTCAATTGCCGGTCCACTTGTGACCTGTTGTGGGCGAATCAAACAAGGGATCATTAGCCAACGATTACAAAGATTTATGCGTAGTTCTCAAGAAAAAGCTGATGCAGAAGATGGGCTATAAAGTTAACCTGTTTGCCTCCCGACTCCGTAGAACTTGCCTGCTGACTAGGGCTCGCCTTGATGCCTGGTGCCGTTAAAGCGCCCTTGCGGAATTGAATGAGGGGCACTCGTTTCGTCAATGCAACTAAATTTAGACGCACCATTATTAATTTCAAAATTAATTTACTTTTCAGGGCAAAAAAGTGCCGAGCTAAAGTTACGTCAAATCAGCTGAGCGTAAATCTAGAGGTAGAGTTGCCATACCGTTTCGATTCGAATGTTATTCACTCGGAACGTAGACAGGCAATGTGTTGCCACTCACAGGGCTGCTGCGCAGAAAAACAAATTTGTTTGCATTTGATAATTGTGGGATTTTTCAATTAACTTATTAAAACTCCTTTTTTAAGCTGGCCAGCGCAATGAGTGTCGCAGGCGGCTCCATTAGCACCGCTGCAGGCAACGCCGGCAAGAACAATGCACTACCAATGGCACAGCTCGCAGATGGCTGGCTGGAGCTAGAATCTGATCCAGGTCTTTTTACACTGCTCCTGGAAGATTTTGGCTGTAAGTAAATAGGGTTGAAATGGCTATATTCATCTCATAACTCACTGCTGTCGTTCGTTACCAGGTCACGACGTGCAGGTTGAAGAGGTCTATGATCTGCAAAAGCCCATTGAGAGTCCTTATGGATTTATTTTCCTCTTTCGCTGGATCGAAGAGAGACGAGCACGTCGCAAAATAGTGGAGACAACTGCCGAGATATTTGTCAAGGATGAGGAAGCCATCTCTAGCATATTCTTTGCCCAGCAGGTGGTGCCGAATAGTTGTGCCACCCATGCTCTGCTATCTGTGCTGCTCAATTGCAACGAGAATAATCTGCAGCTGGGCGAGACGCTGGGTCGTCTCAAGGCCCACACTAAAGGAATGAGTCCCGAGAACAAGGGTCTCGCCATTGGCAATACGCCGGAGCTTGCGTGTGCCCACAATTCACATGCCATGCCCCAGGCACGTCGTCGCCTGGAGCGTACGGGCGCTGGTGTTGCCAGTTGCCGCTTCACTGGAGAAGCCTTTCACTTTGTCAGCTTTGTGCCCATCAATGGGCAACTTTTCGAGCTGGACGGCCTCAAGCCGTATCCCATGAATCACGGCTGCTGGGAGGAGCACGAGGACTGGACGGACAAGTTCCGGCGGGTCATGGCTGAGCGTCTCGGCATTGCAACCGGTGAGCAGGATATACGTTTCAATCTGATGGCTGTGGTCCCAGATCGACGCATTGCCATCACGCACAAGCTGAAGATGTTGCGTACCAATCAGGCTATTGTGTCCGGAACTCTGCAGAAGCTGCTCAAGGCCGATGAGCAGGGCGAGCGCGATGAGCAACAGCGTCCGGATACGCCCACCACATTGTTGGAGCCCAGTGCGTTTACGGCGCGTGATTTGCAGTCTCTGCTCAAGAATCTGGACACGGAAATAGCCATCAATGAGCAGCACTTGGCCGATGAGAACGATCGGCGGCAAATGTTCAAAGTGGACGCGAGTCGTCGCACCCATAACTATGACAAGTTCATCTGTACGTTCCTCTCTATGCTAGCGCATCAGGGCGTCCTGGGCGAGCTGGTCAGCCAACATCTGCTGCCGTCCAAGAAGATTGCCAATCGCTTGAACAGGCAGACCAACGCTGCCACTGCAGCTGCCAATGCGGCCAACACTAATGTGGCTGGAGCCAATGCAGCTGGCTCCAAATCCCAGCAGCAGCAACAGACGGCACAACAACAACCACAACAGACGCAAACCGCAAAAAATGGCAAGTCACCGGGTAAAACGCCAGGACGAAGGCGCAAAGGACGCAACAAGTGCAGGAAGCGCAAGTGATGCGAGCCTCGACTATAAATCTATAAACTTAAGTTAATTTATATATATAATTATATATGCAATTTAGTTTAAACCGAATTCGAATTGCAATTTTTCGATTTTTTATTTTGATCATTTTTTAATAATAAAAAACATGTAGTTCTCATGTGATTAAATGTTTCAAGACCTTTTTGGCATTCAAAGGACTTTAACTATATATATATTTATATATATATATATATATGTGGGTGTGTATATGTATGTGTTTGTTTGATGTCTATATATATATATATATATTTCTATAGATCTATATGGTAATTGTATAACAGAAAAAATGAACCACTTCGTTGGCTTCCTCTTTGTTTTTTCGCATTTTCTTTTCAGTTAGCGCAATCTTAAATTATGTAAATATTGTTGTGATCAACAAAACAAAAACAATGCATTCTAGCTATAAATGAATATATATGTATATATATATATATATATATATATATATTTATATATGTGTTTATATCAACTATGAAAATAAGGCATTTGACTGGCGCCCATCAAATGGTTTAACAAAAAGAATTCTTCACTACACACAGTGACAATTGTTTATGTTGCTTTGTATTGTTTTATGTTTCTTGGGGGTTTCTTTGCTCTTCTCTATAGCTGGTGATGATTAGTGTAGGAGGATGCTTGCTGGTATTTGTATAGTTTGTTCCTTTGTTTTTGACATACTTAAGCTAAAATGTGTGTTTTTTGTTTTTAATGCCTTCTATCACCTAAGGATATGGCCGTAGTATAATAATATTTAACGATACATATGTGTGTGTGAGCAGTACAAGAGCAGCCTTTAGAAGAAAGCATAAATAATTATGCTTTATTTGTTTGTTAGTTGTTTCGGTTATTTCTTAGTTTGTTTCTTCCACAACAAAATTAAAGACACTTTTCCGTTACGAATTTTGCTTACGACACCGAATTAAACGTTGTAATGCTGACAAATCAACAGATGACAATTTTGTGACATTGTGTTTGTGTGTGTGCGAGTGTATGTGTGTTGTTCATGAAGTTGTAGTAGTATTTAATATTTGTAGTTATTGTTGTTATTGATTTTTGTTGTGTGTTCTTGTTGCAATAGCTGCGTTGTTCAACTGGAAACCGTCGCAGTTCTCTCCTCGCCACCACCATTTATCAGCTGAGCGGGCGTTTCTCCAGCTCCCGGTGCAGCTCCAGCTGCAGCTGCTCCTTCATCCTTCGTGCTCGTCTCTGGCGTATTTTCATTGTTATTGGCAGCAGCCGCAATGGTTTTGAGAGCATCGGTTATCTCATTCTCATCGGTATTCGTCTTCAAATGCTTTTCAATCTCGCTGCGCACCTTCACAATATCCTTTTGGCTGTGGCAACGTAGATAATCGAGAGTTAGTTAAAAATTCAGCTGGATAATAATGCAAGAACCCACCTGATATGCACAAAGAGAATGCCATTGATTGTGTTCAACATTTCGAGGACGGAGCCCATTGAGGGTGGTGTTATGTGGATGGGCGGCAGATCGGTGGTCAGCTTGCCGTTGGAGTAGATGTCATTCATCTTCCGCTGCAGCGCGACAGCCTCGTGGGTCAACAAACGCAGACACTCCGCCGACTCGCGCGTCTTCTCGTGCTTCTCGCCCATCTGGAAGCGGAGTTGATTAACTGCTGCAATTGCTGTATTTGATGTGCAACAAACTCACCTGTGACTTGTATATGGAGTAGGTCTCCTTCTCGCTGCTCAGCGCTGAGCGGAAATCGCCCATGCAGGATTGTGTGCGTGCCATCAAATGATAGCTGACAGCCACATGCATTGCCTTATCCCCAAAGTATTTGCGATTCAGCTTCAAGGCGTGCTCAATGAAACGCAGCGACAGCTCATATTCCCCTAGAGCATGCAGGATTAAGCTGATGTTGCTCTGAAAAATTGAAATTGCAATAATTATGAGTATATATTGTTAACACGTTACTGCCTGCAACTTACATCGATTAGTGCCACCTCGGGATGATCCTCGCCGCAGATGAGCACCAGCAGATAGCGTGCGCGATAGAGCAGCTTCAGGGACATGCCCACATGACCATTGGCAAACGAGTAGAGTGACAAATGTGTCTATATAAAAACAAATATAAATAAATTCGACTGTCTGCTATATATTTGTATCATCAGGCACTCACGTATTCCAAAATGGTTGAGGGATGATCGATGCCATTGACACGCTCGCTCATGATGACGGCACGCTGTTGAATGACCAACGCATCGCCTGCATCCCCAAGCAGATAGCTGAGCCGAGCGAGCATGCGCAGACAGGAGCCATTCTCCTGATGCATTGCACCGAAAACATTGTTCAGCAAATTGAGCGCCTCGCTAATAAGGTCGTAGCCCTCCTTAAGCAGACCCTGCTGTATTTTGGCTTGACCCGTAGTATAGAAATTGTAGGCATCTGTGGCACGTGGACTGATGTGCTTGACAACGGGGAACACATTAACGATGTCATCGTCGCCAAAGGTGGGCTTGTGCTTTGACTCAAAATTATATTCGCGCAGCAGCACTTGGATGCCGACCTTTAGGCAGAAGGCGCGCAACAGGCTTATCCGCAAGAATCCATATTTGGCGCCCGCTGTCTCAATAGAGTCGCAGTCCAGCTCAAAGTTCCAATAGGCCTTCGTCTCCTTGCGTATCTGCTGCCACAGCGATCTCGGCGTCACCAGTGTCCAATCTGTACTGCTGTTGTTCGATGCACTCGAGGATGATGCGGCTCCTGAGGCAGCAGCTGTCGAGTTGTTGTTGTTGTGGTTGTTGCCACCATTCTGTGCGGAAGCCGCAGCCGAGGACGAAGACGATGAGGACTGTGGCTTGGCTTGGCTCTTGGATGATTTGTTGTGCTTGTTGTGCTTGCCAGCATTGTTGCGCGATTGCTTCTTGTGCACCTCCTCGCTGCTGACAGCGGGATTTACTGGTCCCGTTGTCAGCAGACAGTTAAGAAAGTGACTAATTGCCGCGGACAGATGCAGTGGCTCCGTGCTCTGCATATACGTATAATAGATGTGCTTGGTGGCACGCACAATCAGCTCCAGGATGGCAATCCGATGCAGATAATCCATGCGTGGCATCTGACCGAGCATCTTGATCACCTTGCCCAAGTAGCGCACATTGATGCCATGGCTGTGCAGGGATTCGGTGAGGCTCTGGCCATCAATGGGGGGCGATGAGTGCGCCGTGTGCTCCTTGATGAACGCGGGTATTTGCTTCAGCACCAGAAATTCTGCGGCATCCTGAACGAGACGCTTCTGCTTTGCCAGCGATTGACCGCCGCCATCGGGTCCATCGATGTGACGTATGCCCGGCGAGAAGACATCCGGATTGAATCGGAAATCGAACTCCTTCTCCTTGAGGGAGCCAACAGCGGCACATGCCCGTTTCACTACCTCAGCGGCCTGCACCTCATTGGAAACGGCTACATTGGATTGTGCCTCACGTATCGCATTCACCATGGCCTCAGCGCTCTTTGTCTCACATGAACTGGGATTGAGCTTGGCTTCCTTACCTTTCTCATGCTCCTGCTCCCTGTCCTTCTCCTTCTCGTCTTTCAGTGCCGACTGCTCCTTGTTCTTCTCAGTCGACTGCTCCTCCTTTGACTCATCCAGCAATTCTTTTTCTGCCTGTTTTTTGACATTCAGGCGGTGCAGATGCGCTGCAGCAATGCGTATGAAGTTCACATAGCGATCCTCGATGAAGGCCTCGAGCAGCTCCTGGCGCAGACAGCACAACTTGTGACGATGCTCAATGGGGAAACCCATTTCGCTGAGGTCTTTGCTCATCTGCACATCCTCCAGTTTTAGGAAGTTTACATCCGGCGGGAACGTGCGCAACAGATCAAGTATGTAGTGCCGACCATCGTTGCCAATAATGCCCTTGCACTCAACCGAGGAGCACAGCTCGACGGGCTCATCTCGCTCATTCAACACCGAATGCGGCAAGATCTTCAAGTGTTTGCCAGCCAGACGCAGTAACTCCAAATATTTAGGATGACTGAGCACTGTTTTGCCAAAATCAATAGAGCCATAGACAACAGACTGTTCCTGCTCCCGCTCCAAGATGCCCGGTATGATGGACTGGGCGGTAACACGATAACCACGATAATCAATCACAACGGTGCCCAGGGTGTAGAGACCCTCCACATCCACAGCATTGTAGACTCGCACACCATGCAGATCATAGCGTGGCGCTACAAACGCGGCATGATCTCCACCGAGCTCCTTGTAATGATCGCGCACATCGAAACCGAGAGAGAAGAATATATTGTTCCAGATGAACATTTGCATTTTGGCATCTTCGCCGGGATTGATGGCTAGGACATTGCCATCGATGACGGCCATGGCGCCGCGTGTGGCAGCTGTCACAAAATCTCCATGCACTTTAAATATAGCACGCTCGCGCAGCAAGCGCTCTGGCAGTGTCTTCCTGGGCAGTTCCCGAGTCGTCTGCAGTTCCTCGTTCCAATCGCGCGTCTGACCAGGAATATGCTCCTCATAGCTGGAGGATGCAGAGAGTGAGTAAAAGATAAACAGAAGAATGTCTTAAATTCCAGCTAGACTTACCCCAGCTTGGAGCTAAAGGCATCCTCGGCCCGAATGGCGTCCACTGTGTGCTCCAATTGTGGTGCCGACCACTGATAGATCTGATAGGGTGTCGCCACCCGCTCGAAGGCATGCCGCGTGGTGCGCCGCTTCTGGATGGCCTGAAAGGCACGTCGGAACGATGGCGAGATGTGAGAGAGTAGATCGATGAGCGAATGACTCAAATGGCTGGGATTGTCGGGTTTCGGATTGAAATTGTCGTCGGTGGACTGATTGATGTAGAAGCCTTTGGAGCAGGCTGAGATGTGAAAGCGTTTATCTTCCATGGTGACCACATACAGATACATGAGATCACCGTGCAGTTTACGTGGACCTGGCGGCGGATTCCATGCGGATGTGGTCAGCACTTTGAGGGCCTGTGGTCCCTTCGCATTCTTAATGTTCGGATGCAGCGGCAACAATGGCGGCTCACGCACTCCCGGCGTCACATAATCGGGCGGTGTGCAGTCCACGGAATCGGGACGTGTTCGCTTCTTGTCCAGCAAATCGCCCTGTGTTATCGTATTTAAATAGGTAAGCGAGGTGCAATCGATGCCATTGTACGCATCCGCTGGATCCAGATTCTTGAGCAGATCGCGCACATGACGGACATGGATGCGCGCCTCCCGCATTGTGTACGGCTCCTCGACGACGCGTATTGTGGAGCCCTGCTCCAACGGTTCGATGGTCTTCAGCTCGGCGAAATTGTCCAGTGTCACGTTGTCCAGCTGCAGAGAGAAGCAAGTGCGGTGGCATGTCTCTTCGCGATCCATCAGCAGCTGATGAATCTCTTGCACCAGCTCCATGCTCGACAGCTGCACGGTGAGCACATCTGTGCCGGGACTGCTAATGTTCACAGTTATGCCAATGTCATTCAGCGCATCCAGATCAGCATCATCACCAGCTGCTACCGCCGCCGCAGCTTCATCTTCAGGAGTAGCGCTCTTCTCCTCGGCGGCTGCTGTTGGTTTTGCCTCCCCCTCCTTGTCCGGCTTATCGGCGAGCACATTTGCATTGGCATCAGCAGCATCAGCATCTCCATTACCAACACCATTTACCGCATGGCCATTGCTCAAAGCGGCGCCTGCTTCAGCTTCAATTGAGTCTTGTTGGGGCGGGCTTTTGTTGCGATTCTTCTTGCCTACAAATAAATATTAATTGTTATTCCAATTGTGGTCAAGGGCTCGACGCATATTGTTCAAGCAACAAATTTACAACTCTATTGTTTGTGTATTCTATGCATATCTTTGGGGGATTTTCCATGCAGAATAGTTGATGAACTCATTACGTAAGAGTACACAGCATGAGAATATGTGGATTGTCTTATTGTTTATCAGCTGCTAATCGTGGAAAAAGTTTGACGTTATTTTTAATACCTTAAAGTTAAAACCGCTTTTATTCATGAGACTTATATTTGTATTATCATCTGATTTTAATTTGTTGATATATTAAATACAGTATTTTCGAATCACCTACAAAATAGGTTATTAGAAAACATAACATTTAAAATATAGTATTTTAAAATAATTATTAAATATTTTTAGTTAAAAAAGTATCATTTGCATAAATTAGAGCGCGAGTTACAAAAAAATTAGAAATTAAAGCGTTTTATACAGAAAATTAACCTTTACTTTGAAAACACATTTCATTTTATTTCAAGTGAGATTTTAAAATTTGTATTCTAGCTTGCGTTTACAAGGGGAACGGCAACGAAAACCGGCTTTTTGTATTTAAAAATAAAAACAACCATCCCAACACAACAAGCTTTTATTGCTGCTTTTATGGGTCATTCAAATTAACTGAACCGGGCGAATTGCAAGAATTCGTCAAAGGGCAATCACATCGCATCGACCTGACCTCACCTACATTTTACTCACTTGTTACATAACATATGCCCCCTAAGTGTGGCCGTATACTTTTGCCATTCACTGTTACTGGCTGCATCACACACACATGCCGATTTACGCTTGTGTGCGAGTGCTGTAAAACAAAACAAGAACATAGAAGAGAAAACAAGCAAACAAAGCAACTGATGCTGATAAGACAGTGCTGCAAGAATGCATCAGAATGTATTATTTTAAACTCTCTCTCTCTGTATCTTAACAGACTCTTGTTAATTTCCACACGAACATTCGAATTTACAGCAAACTAAATTTGATAAACAAACCAATAAGCGGAGAGCAACTGCTGAGAGAGAGCAAGAGCAGAGAATAATGCTTTGTGGATCATTTGTTAAAAAAAATATGATTTACATAATTAACACGATTGATTGCGAGTTTTTATTGTTTGTTGCAAACAAGCAAGTGCGTTTAGCGGCAAGCACGTGGTAATTGTAGGTTAAAGAAACATTTCAATTGCTGGGCGCCGCTGCTGGGGGTTAATGAACATCGGACAACGGCATTTGTGTATGTGTGTGTCGCCATGTTAAAAAAAAAAAAAAAAAAAATGCACGCACGCACACACACAGACACACACTGCACACGCTCTGTACATAACTCCCACTAACACAAATGCAATTGAAACGCACGCGGTACAAGCAGAACTGCTGCTGCTTGTGCTGCATGCTATTGCCCGTTGGGGGGCAACGACAATAGCGCCCAGCAATAGACGACGACGACGACCCGCATTTAAGGCATTATAGAAAAAAATACATTACGTAACGTAAAAATGTTATGTGATAGACTGCTTTTTTTTGCTCTTGCTTTTGCTACTCGCTAATATCGCACTTCAGCACTGGAGGGTTGAAGAGTGCGAGGGAGGGGGAGAGGGGTGCTTTGATCGAAAATGTCATAGTTAACGGTTAACGCGTACCTTTCTTCTTCGCTGCTGCGGCGCCGCTGCTGCTGCTGCTGCCATTGACCAAGTTCTTTTCGCCGGCTGCGTTGTTGTTGTTATTATTGGTCCTATTTTCCTTGGCTTTGGCCTTGCCGCCAGTGGCACCACCACCATTGCCAGTCGCAGCCGTTGAATTTTTTGCATCAATCTCGAGCGCCATGCTGTATGCTCTGCCTGTTCTTTTTTAGCGCACAACCGAAAACGGATAACCGAAAACCAAATCCAAATTCTAAGTTCCAAATTCAGTTCAGTTCACGTTGCCTTTGCCGTGTTACACAACTCTACGCTGCTCGCTCGGCCGACTGACTGTTTGCTCTGTGGTCTGTGCTGCTGGTCACTGCCGCTTATGTGATTTTAATTTTGTAATTTGTTGTAACTAATCATATATATATATAAATCTATTTAATAATATAAACAGGCATTAATTTTCTGTGTATATTTTTACAAACAAATGACAATTAGATCTTTGGCTACGTTAAGCACATAACAAGTTACGAGTTTATATCGGTAATTTAGAAATTAACGCGTTGTTTTCGACTGGAACTCGACAGTGTGACCGAACCTTACAAGCCATAACATACTAGTAGTATAGTATTTCTGGTATTCAGAATTGCCAGTCACCGTGCTACGTTAACACGAGAACATTGAAATGACTTCTATTGTCAACAAACATGTCACTTATTAAAAATTTAGTTAAGGAAACTGAAAACAAACCGCGAAAGAAGAAAAAGAATGCAGGTTCGGACGAGGACGATGCTGGGGAGAAAGATAAGCCATTGGGGCCTTTCATCAAATCAGCCACCGATTTACAAAGACTGAAGCTGGAAAAACTGATGAAAAATCCTGTAAGTAATTTTGTTATTCCCATTAAAAAAAAAACTAATCAAGTGAATGTCAGGAAAAGCCAGTTATTATACCCGAGCAACGGCGCGAGCGGGACTATATGTCCTCTGTGCCCACATTTGTGCGCAATGTAATGGGCAGCAGTGCTGGTGCCGGCTCTGGAGAATTCCACGTCTATCGCCACCTGCGACGTAAGGAATACGCCCGCCAGAAGAACATACAAAACCAAAGCTTGCGAGAGGCAGCCGACGATGCCTATCAACAGAAACTGGACGATAACAAACAGAAGGCCGATGAGCGCACGGCCAAGAAACGAGCAAAGCGCCTGAAGAAAAAGCAGCGCGCCAAACGACCACGTGAACCCAAACCGAAGGAGGACAACAAGCAGCCAGAGAGTGAGTCCAGTGCAAGTGGCTCTGAGGAGGAAGAATCTGTGCGGCCAACTGCCACTGAGGTGAATGAGGCTGCTGAGCAGGCAGCACCTGTTGAGAAGCCAGAGTTGAAGAAGGCAACTGGAACTGAGAAGCCAGAGCAGGAGAGCTCAGAGGAGGCTACTGCAGCTGAAAAACCGGAGGCGGCATTGCACGAGAGAAAGAAGGAGGCATGCACATCAACTACCACTGAAACTATTGTAGCCACAATATCTGCTGATCCAAATGAGAATGCCACTTGACTTAATTTACTTACTTTACATGCTTGTAATAAAGAACAAAAAAAATTTAACTTATTGTTTATTAGTGAAACAAATTTGTGGATATATTCATGTTATGTGTATATATTATATATATATATTAACCATTTTTGTAACGATAAAATCGTGGCCTTTGTAGCTATAATTGGCCCAATTACCGCTTTGCATGTGTTGTGCTTTTTAGCGATTTATCTTCATAATCGGTCATCGTGTTAAAGCAGCTTTGGTGAAATAGAAGCGTTTTGAAAATATGCATTAATTTTTATATTTTTTGTATTTAAGTGTGATTTTGCATATTTTATAATGCTTAAAATACATGTGTATTTATAAAGGTGCATTGTATGAGAGAGAGAGTACTCTAATTTGTAGTCTAATATCGAGAGTGCTCGACTATGCTGAATACCCTGTACCCAGTACTCGATTCTTGGATGGATCTGGGCGCAATCAATCATTATTATAAATGTTTTAACTTGCAGGGTACAGAGTATATTAAACATCTTCGATTGTTGCATTTATCTTTGTTTCTTTAAGAAGCAAAATTTATTTTTGTATTTTGTTTTTGTTTTGTTTAATCCACAATCCTGTTGTTCTTCTTCTTCTTATTATCTGCGTGTGTATATAATATACGAAATTTTCAAAGTTTCACAAATAATTAATAAAGTATACATACAGACTACTATATTTTGCCTTTGCACTTATGAACAATTAAATTAAAATTAAATTTGCAGCATTTTTACTAACGTAAATCATATTTTGAACTTAAAGCAAACTTAAACTTGTACACATTTTATAAGTTTATTTGTATTGTTTCTTGTTGTTTAGTTTTTGTATAAATCCTTTAGCAAAAAAGAACACAAAACTCTGAGCTGAATTTGTTGTATATGTTTGTAAAAGCATTGTCAATTGTTATTTCAAATAAAAATACAAATTACCCGCATTTCATCTGAATGAAATTTTAAGTAATTTCTTTCAATAACAAATGTAGCCTTTTTTCCTTTTTTAGAAATCTCGTTCGCTCTGCGTTTTTAATTAATTGTATACATACAAATATATATAATAAAAAGAATACTTTTGCTTGTTGCTGCTGTTTTTGTTTGTGGTGATTGAATTTCTCATTATTGCGCGAGGGTCTGGCATATATGTATATATATTTATCTATTAATATGCGCTTACTATAAGCAACGAAATTCACAGATGACAACAATCATAATGTGTTTTTTTCATGTTTTCGCAATTTATCGACTGGCGTTTAGTGATTTCAACTTTTTTTCGATTTGACATTGAAACATTTTTAGTTCGTATAATTGTTTATATGCATTTTATATAATATTCTGTTTTCAAATTGGGTTTCTCTACGAAAATTCAACTACAGATCTCAAGTTTTGTCGGCTAGCGAGCGTGCTTTGTGGGCGTTTGTTTTGTTTTTCTTATCAATGTTGGTTTCTTTTTAGTTTTGCATTTTGTATTTTTGAGGCGTGGGTCTACACAGCATTTAAATTAACAATAATTGTATGTATATTTAAAGGTATATATATATATATAAATATGCATGTACTTTGTATATTATATAGTTGGTAGGTTGGTAAGTTAGTTAGTTAGGAGGAGGCCGTACATTAAATAAATATTTCGTTTCTTTCGCTGCTTTTTTGCTTTTGTTTTTTCCTCTTTTTGCTAATTGCTGTTTGCTCGGATTTAACTTTAGACATAGATCATTTGTATACATACACATATATATACCACACATATATAAATATATATATATATAGATATATTTTGAGAAATACAAATGTAGTTTGCACTTAAGCATCTGGTAAAGGTGGCTGAGAGACTGTGTGTGTTGCATATTCAAATTTAAATATATATGTATACATATATGTATATGTATATATACTAATATTGTAGTTTTCTATTTTTTGTTTTTTTTTTTGTTTATGAATTATGTTTAAATTGAGAAATAAGCAAATATCGTTTGCTGAGTGTTTTCTTAACGACATTCCCAAACTTTAACTGTTTGATCGACGCTGCCGGAAATGACATACGGATGCGCTTTGTGAAAATCTAAATAAGAAAAAAAAAAACAAAAATCATTAGAAAGAAAGGCGAATATTAAGTATTCAGTATTTGTGAACTCACCAATCGATGTGCAGAAATGCTGATGCGCATAGAGCGTCTTCATGCATCGCTTGTTGCGCAAGTCCCAGACGCGAATGGTCTTGTCATCGCTGGCCGAGACCAGATATTTGCCACCCGGATGGAATGCCAAGCCCCTCACCCAATTGTCATGCCCGTTCAATGTGAGCAGGCACTGTCCGACGCTCACATCCCAAATGCGTATGGTTTTGTCGCGCGAACCGGATGCCAAAAATGGTCCCTGATGGTGACCCTTCTTGTTGTCAGCCCCAGCTGCCTCATTTATCGCCGATGCCGCCGCCTCTGGCGCCCAGGCAATGCATTCCACTGTGTGCTCATGATCGCGTAATTCAACCTGACAAAAAAGGAATAGAAATTAAATTAAGGATTTTTTTTTAGGTAAATATATGACAAGTCTTTTAGAAGTGAGCTATCCATAGTTTAAGCCATGGGAGCAACAACCACCATATGATGATCAACCCTCTAATTTCTTGGCTTCTCATTTCCTTTGTCATGCTTATAAGGTTTCCTGTGACTCGTTTTCTCACCTTGCAGTCTTTTGAATTCGTCAACCAAACGCGTATTGTGTGATCATTTGAGCATGTGGCAAAAATGCTGCCTTCAATGTGCACGCGCACCATTCGCACCCACTCCCGATGGCCGGTGTAGGTTTTCACGCAGTAACTAAAATAATTACATTAAGCAGTTAGTATTCAATTTAGTTGTCTCTCTCTAAATCCGTTAAACTCACCCCGTGGCGACCTCCCACATTTTGATGGAGCGATCACGTGATGCGGATAGCACATAGTCGCCGGCGGGCACAAAGGCCACCGAGGACACATTGTGATCGTGACCGTGCATGGTTTTAACACACTCGTAACTCTGCTGGAAATCCCACAGTTTGATGGACAGATCAGCGCTGCAGGAGACTGCAGAAAGTAATGCTCACAGTTAATCATCTGTCTGTATACATACAATAAACTGTTGATTACCTAAGAGCTTGCCCTGAGCATCGAATGCCACATCCTGCACAGAGTCTGTGTGTCCTTTAAGAGTGCGCTCATATTCGCCAGTCTCGAAATCCCATATCTTGATGGTGGCATCTTCCGAGGCCGAAACCATGAGTCCGAATATTGGATGAAATATAACCTGTAAGAGTAAGATTGTTAATGGCATGTTAGTATATTATGTGGGTGACTTTTATTCCAATTAGATTTACCCTCGTTATGCTGGCACGATGTCCCGTTAGTGAGTACTTCTCCGGCGGCCTGGGTATCCATTCTCCGGGCGTACGTTTGTTCTTTGTGGGCGCACCCTCGATGACCTCCTTTTCAGCTTCAGTTAGCTTAGCCTCCAGTTCCATCACCTTCTTTTGTAGCCTGATGACCGATGTCCATTTCTTCTCCAAAAGGCCACCGAATTTCTTTTCCGCTTCTGTGTTGAGATCGGCCTCCTTACGGAACGCTTCCAATGAATCCGCATAGCCATTTGTGCCCAAATAATCGGCAATCGCTTGGTTACTGCATGCACATGCATCCAATTAAAAAATGTACAAATTCCATTAGTTATGGAATGGATGTTGATTTCGGTTTTTAACTTACAGCTCCTCGCGCTGCCGCTGCGACAACACCATTTTCATGCTGTTCTTCGGGTTGGGCGAGCTTCAAATTTGTTTGCTATTGCTTTAATTTGTTGCTGCCTTCTTGTGCAATAAATGCTGCAAAGAAACCAAAGAGAAACACATAAAAATCAAAACAAAACAATCGTTCGAGCATTATTATAAATGTTTGACTGACTTAACAGGAAATTAGCTTTACATAAAATAATAGGCAAGCTTCGCAAAAAGGCAAGTCACCCACATGTTTATTTTTTTACTTTTGTAACTTTTTCTGTTATTTTTTTTTTTGGCAATGTTGCGTCTTTGGCATACATACTCATCATTCTTCTTCTTCTGCTTGTTCATAATTATCTACCCTCTTGTTTCATTGTTTCGCAGCGTGTATCGTGATAATTAACATAAAGATCATCATCAACTTCCGAAATTGTTGGGCTTTTGTATGTTTCTGGCACACGAATTTTTCGTTTTTTGCTCATTTGGTCGCCATTAAAGCGAGCATTGTCTGCAAAAAGTTAAAGCAGCAGCAACCACTATTCCTTTAGTTTGAACTTTGGATTTACTTAAAAATGCAACCCTGCTGCTTACAATTGATAGAAACAACAGTTAGACACATGAATCGATCAATAGCTGATTACACATATTCCAAATATTCCAATACAACAGCTTCCACAAGTAAAAAAAAAAAACTACAGCATCGAGCAACTGTTGTTTCTTTTTATGTACTTGCCGCCTTTTTTGCTTCTGGCAATTGCAATTCAATTAACTCAAGGTGGCCACCATCCATTTCGGCTGAGCGATAGCAGTGGGAACAAGCGAAAACAAATCACAGGTGGCACGCAATAAAACGGCTATTAAACAAACAGCGAATCAACGCAAAATCAACGAAAGCAGAACGCACTGCTTGTAGCCTATTTATTTGTACACCTGATAAGCAGTTGACGACACGTTGCCAACGACAGCGAATGTTACAAGCAAGCGTTGACAAAGCCAATTAGCAAAGATGTAACGGTAGTTCAAGCAACTTCTTATAAGTAAATAAAAAGCAAGCGAAAAAGAGACGCATAACAAAGTCCAAGCTTGGACTACATACTAACACAGAAACTCACACATACGAAAAACACACATACACAAAACACACACACTCGAAACGAGGAAATGACGTTTTCAGATTATTTTTGGCTTTTATAACCATTGCCGAATCATTTTTAACGATTTCTAAGCTATTGGCTATTTAACTCAGGGCATACATCTAAATACATTTTTTTTTGCGCTGAAAACTGACCAAGCAAGTTCAAGCGTTGAACATTTTTTTTGCGACGACGACGATGTCGGCATTGAAACTAATGAGTCACGCGTGGAGCGTTCGTCGTAGTCGTCGGAGAGCGAAGCAAAGTCAGCCTTTTTTTATCAGCTGTTGGGACATGCTCAGCTCTGCGAAAGAGGGGGAAAAAGAGACATGCATGCAGTGCTCTCACTCCATTAACTGCGCATCTAAATATAAAATACAAAAATCAATATTCAAGTAGACAAAATAAAAATAAAGCTAATTGCTAACAGTAGGCTCCGACTGTGGACTGCTCTGTTCTTAATTTGTTTTTACTTTTAAAATGGTGACTCATATGAACTTTAAACTGTTCAGAGGTAAAGCGGATAGATTACTTAGTCTCTTTATGTATATAATACGCCCAATTAACCCATAAGAACAGAGTATAAATATATAGAAGACAGTGCTGCTAACGTCACGAGTATTAACGGAACACGCGTGGGTTTGATTGGTTGTTGCTCAAGCAGGCGCCGGAAGGAGGTGGGTAGAATGGCAAGTTGGTTGGTGTGTAATGCCGGACAACGACAACAACCGTTGTGTTGTGGCAACCGGGCATGCGTTTTGTTCTTATTGGGGCCAGCATTCCAATACACAGGCATGCGCCTTGTAACTTCCAACCAACCATGTAAATATGTATGTATTTATATGTAACTGTGTGGGTCGCACTAGTAACGGTGTCCCCAAGCAACAACATCATCAAATAATAATAATAAATTCAACTATAAAGGGGCGTCGCTTGGGTCACACGCTGCACAAGATTTGAAAGGCGATGCGACGACGGCAAACAGCAGCTGCGAAAAAGGGTTGCCAACTAATTTGACACCCACACAAATTAAATATATGCATTAACACACACATACATAAACAAGCACTCACATGTCTGCAAAAGGTATTTCAAATACCAATTTGAATTGTAAATTAGAATTACATATAGCTGTTTAAAATGCGATGGGTTTACCTGTTAAAAAAAAGAAGAAAAACTACTAGCGTGGGCGTCTGATGTCAGCATCAGCGCTACACACACAAAAATAAGCTCACACATGCATAAGGATTCAGGCACGCTCTCTGTATCATTCTCTCCCGTTTTTTCAATGACGCTCTCTTGACAGACCTTGCACTTGCTCCGTGCACTTGGCTGCCAATTGCGTGTGTTTCTCACGCTTTGCCAGTGTTTGCAATTGTTCATTAATTTACGCTCACCTACACACAGTAACACACATATTGCAAAAATTTGGCAATGCAGCACAAATTAAATAAAAGTATTGAGTAACAAAATTAGAAGCAATACTTATCAGGCAATATTGTCTAATTCGGATTAAGAATAACCTTTAGCTTGGAAAGTCGGACAAATAAAAAAACCTTTACATTTGTAACTTGGAAAAAACTCGTGAACAGGCATTTAGTAGATAAGACAAGTCATGAGAACAAAAAAGAGAAGACTGAAAGTGAGAGAGAGAGAGAAACACAGGGCTAAAAGTGTTAGAAAACAGACTAATAGATAATTGCAGCAGCAGCAATTTGTGGCCAGCCAATTTGCAGAGTCAGTGTCTTAGACTGGGTGACTCCAGCTCCATACCGAAGAACGAGCTTATCTCAGCAAATTGCTCACGTTCGTTCTTCTGGGAACTGTTAACAATGTTACTTTACACATGTGTTTTGTTTTTTAGTACATTTACATACATATATACATATGTATGTGCATGATGGATGGCCCATGCCAAAGCACAGCCCAAAACGGAAAACTGTAAAAAACATAAAAACAAGATTTCCACCGACTGCCGACTAAGTTGGCTGCATTCGCAGAACAGGTTTCTTTTTTTTTTTTTTACTTTTACTACCCATGTAAAAGAGCTGTTAGAGGTACACCAAAGGAATCGGAATCGACAGTGTTGCTAACGTTTTGTTCTGTGTGTAAAAATCGATCAATTCCGCAGCAAACGTGGAGCAGGGGGAAAAAGGAGACGTAGTGGAGGAGGATACATGCGCGAAATAAGAACACACTTAAACACATACTGACACACAAACTGAACTGACTGACGCAGGGGCGGCGATGTGTCATCGCTTTTGGTGGTTGTAAGCCAAGGGGGAAAAGAACGGGAAACTGTTTTTGTTTTTGAACTTTTTTGTGTAATTTAGTTCAGCAATATTTTGCAAAAGCTCTGCTTGTTGTCATTGCTTCTCAATAACAAAATCACAAACAACATAAAAACGAACGAACACTCGACAAACACAATAATAACAACAACGACAATAGCACTGACACTGACGGAAAAAAAAACTGTTACGACGGCCATCTTGAATAAGCAGCGCAGCCAGCGTCGCTGCGGCAGCGCTTCACAAGAGAAGACAATATGCAAAATTGGAAAAGGCCAAGTAGATTTTTGAAACACGCACATTTTTACGCGAAAAACAAACAGAATTTCAAAATGGGACTTTAGTTTCTTTCGCATATAAGCGCGCACCAACACACTAACAGTGCTCACTCACGTACATATGACAAATTTTTCTTTTTCCCATTTGCCCATTACATACACTTAGCTGCTACTGCTGCGTTGCCGTCGCGCAAACGACACTTTTGCGAAAAAATGAGTAGCATTGATTATGCGTTGCAGAGCGTGCCCTTACGATGATTCAATGTTTTTTCATGGCACACGTCGCATACTTACACTAAACTGTTATTTTATATATTTTTTAATTGTTTTAAATTTAATCAATTGGGAAATAATTACGCAGAAGTGAAGCGCGGCGAGAAATGCTTCCAATATCTTTCGATGCTTTTCGACGTATCGATGCTGAAGTTTCGTTTACCAGCACTACTTGCAGGGTCAGCATTTCATTTTATTATCGATACTTGGTTGGTGCGTGCGCCTATCGATGGCGGTGACAAATTGTACACCGAACAGCTGTTTGTGGCGGCTTGTACTCTAGGTTCAAAATTTAAGAAATGTTCCACGAAGCTTGTGGATGGTGTTTATTATTTGAATGCAACACCCGTGTCAACAATGCACAGCACTGTAAAGGGCGCAAAACAGAACAGATAGAAGAACTGCAATGCATTCTTATTTATTATCTTGTATACACACACACGCCTCTCTTCACATGCACACCCTGTCGGAGTAAACTTTTGCTTATCAGTAGTAATAAGCAGAGTGATACAGACATGTGTAATTAATTTGTTCGCTCAGTTCTCGACTAACGCTCAACGGAAACGGTTATTTCTTCTAGAGTTGAACAACGCAATCGTTTCGCTTACTCAAGTGCAATAGTAGATTTTAAATCGGTTTCGACAACAACAACAATAAAAAAACGATATCTTATTGACGTATTTGTGATCACTCTGTGAGTGCTACGACAAGATTTGTTTTATTGATGACAGCCAAACTCAATTTAATGATCAAATTGCCAAAATATGTAAATGATTCGCATATTATGGCAGGCAAGCAGGCATTCAATCACGCAGACACTCATATGTTATCATAGCAGCCAAAAGCGATTCTAATCAGATTCCCCCATATTACACAAATGCCACTGTGATGATAACAGTGCACAAAATGTAACTCAAACTGCTGCCAATCGATGCCCCAAACGATTAATTTAATTTGTAACGGAAGCGTGGTTCATAATTCCTGAATGGACACAAAGTTTTATAGACACAAACGGAGAAGCGAAAAAAAAACAATCAATGATGGACAATATATTTTGAGCTGCCGCGAGCGATTTATATGCACATTATTTGCTATCAGGGAGCCGCGTTCTGATTGTGATTACCTGTGTGTTGTGGATTGATATGATAAAATATTAACGCGAAAAGCAGCCAAAGCACTTTCCGACAGCGCTTACTTTCTATAACCGTTAAATTGTTATTATTAGATTATTTGCCGTGTGATTTGTGCCCACGCGAAATTTGTGTTTTGGTTAAAAGAAGCTAACAACAATTTGGCAGTTGAAACCCAGCATTGCCACCTTATTGGAGATAACAAAATAATGTCGCAATGCTATTAATAAAAAGTGTATCGGGCGAAGAAACAAAAAATTGAATTTCATTTTTTTTACAGTAACTGCCGTTGGAAATTAGTAATTAGCGTTGTTCGTTCGCAATTGATTAAAAGGCCTCAAACTAAAATCAATAGCAATGAAATATCTTATAAATTACTTATACGCACCATATACGAAATTCTTCAGCGTCTGTCTGATAAGAATTGAGTTAAGGCTTCTTCAAATTCAATTTCCTTTGTGAGAGTTCTTTTTGGTGCTGCTGTTGTTGTATATGAAAATCACAAGTTGTTCAGATTGTTATCTTTATCATTGCATATTGGTTTTAATTCAGTTGGACGTCCAAGTTTTGTCCATGAAGTGGATTGATAAGCCTGATTCCAATCCCCTGGACTTGGCATTGCTCTCAAGTGTAAATAACTTGTCGTAAATTTTTTGTCATACTTGCAATTGTTCTTAATCGCCAATTGGAATATTACTCAGTAGCAAAATAAAACAAGAAAGAAAGATATATATATATATATATATATATATATTATATGTATGTATATATGTATATATATTTTTATATTTGTATTTTCTTAATTTGTTCCAAGTATTTTGTAATAATCATAAAAGTTCCCAACCTACAAGTGTTGCGATTTCTCATTTACTGCAGAAATTCCATACGATAATGATAGTTGAAATATGTGAAGAGAAAAGCAATATATTGACATGTACATAAGTAGATACTCCTTATATACATATACATATTTAAAATTTAAAAACTGTATTTATCTTTGTTAGCTATTTTAAATTAATGTAATCAAGATTCCCTTACAGATTCTTCTTTTTGAATATTTCTTCAAAAATTCCTCAATAAATATTCTTGATGTGAATAATTTAGATCTTTTTAATAGCAATTGTATTTATTTGTAGATATTTTTTTCTGTTCTTTGGAGTTCAAATGTTATAATTATTGTACAATATGCTTTGTTATTGTTTTTAAAGAATTTTGAAATACATTATTGACACCTGCGTATTTGTGTAATAAGTTCAACTGGCCAATACTTGTAAATCACGTATCACAAAAATAACGTTTGCTTTGGATACTGTTATTGTTATTGTTATTGTTTTATTATTCGATTCATGTATCAAATATTGTTAATGTGCTCATTGCACTTTAACGAGCTGATTTAGCCGATCTGTCTTATATAAATATGTATATGTATATGTATGGCGGGGTTAATACTTTCGATATATTATTTCATTCTCTTTTTTTGGGAAGTTGAATCGAATAACCGGTTGCGTTTTTAAGCACATAGTTAGCATATGGCTTATTATGGGTTGTTTGACTTTGAACTTGAATTTAACTTCCCAAATTCGCACATTCGTTCAGTAAACCGATTGCAATGTGGCCCTAAGATGCGGCACAGCAAACACGAAAAGTCAAGGACATGGCTTTATAGACTGCTCTTCATACCATTATTCCTGTTAGCCTGGTCACAAGCCCAGGTTCAAGCCCAAACAGCAACAGCTCTAACCGATCAGGACCAAGGTGATGGTAAGTTTAGAAGGAGAAGTATTCGGAATATATTTAAGTATAAAATTTAATCCAGAGTTTAAGTTTAGACTCAAAAATAATCATCAAAATAACAAAAAAACTTGTATATATTTTAAAAATTTCCTCTAATGCTTTATCTAAAATATGACTAAAATTTCAAGTAGATTCTATATATATTAAAGTTCCCCTGCTTATTTTTTTACAGTGGTGCGAATAAATGTGGTTATCACGGCGTATACCCTAACATTTAGTGTCGGAGTTGAGCAGAAGGACAGTTACATCATCGAGAATGTAACTTGCCCATCTGGTGGTAAATTAACAGTTTTGTCCGATGAGAATTATATGTGGTAATATATTCTAGATATTAGTACCGATTTCAATCACGCCATATTGATTTTTTATTTGTCAGTGATAATTTAGAGCCCTGTACGAGCTACACAAACATTATAACCCTCAAAGGAACAGCTGAGGGATCATCAAGCTTCGAACAAATCGTGATTGTCTACACGGATTATAAAGGTGAGTGAGGCGAGAGTTTACGAGGGAGATTTTCCGTGTGATTGATGAAAGTGTTTCCATAAAATTAAAACACCTTACAGTTTTTTTTTCTTTTTGATATTTTAATTTGTATCTTTTAGACCCGAAAACCAATTTGCTATCCGTCGAGGCAACAGCGAATACGATTGTTCTGAACTGGGAGACCAGCGATCGGTCGTGTGTGAGGCACTTTGAGATCTCGGCAACGGCACCAGATAGCTCTTTTTCAAGGCAACAGGTGAGGGAGGAGAGCAGCGATACCATTGAGGATGTGTGGCCCTGTCGCACCTATACACTCACGCTGAGCACGCGGAACAATGAGAGCGTTATCGTTGACAAGGATACGACACTGGTGGAGACGGATTACTTGGAGCCCGGCGATCTGCAGTTGACCATTACAACGCGCTCCAATGCGGACACGCTGATATCATGGACAGAGCCGGATAACAAGAGCTGCATTGGCAGCTTCACCATTGTCTGGCGACGCAACGATTGTGTGTCGGATGAGGATGGACAAACGACAACGACGGAGATGGACATGGAAACAAATACCCAAGAGATAGACCAAGAAACGACAACGACAGAGATGGATGGGGAGACATTATCTACGGAGGTAGATGAGGAGACAACCACTACGATTGGAGATGATGAAACAACCACTACAATTAGAGATGATGAAACAACCACTACGATTGGAGATGATGAGACAACCACTACAATAAGAGATGATGAAACAACCACTACAATTAAAGATAATGAAACAACCACTACGATTGGAGATGATGAAACAACCACCACGATTCTAGACGGTGAGACCACGATTATAGATGATGGTCATGATTCGGTGACAGGAACGAAGAATGGTAAGGTGGCCTCAGCCCTGTTCAATAAGAACCCCACTCTCAACCAATTCCTATTACAGAATGCGAGTGGAGCGATCATTCTAACGATAGCTCCCTCAAGCAGTATACCCTGAACGATCTTCAGGGATGTGCAGAGCACACCATCCAGGTCTACATCAACATGGATCGCAATACAACTGCCAAAGCCACGGAGACCTTTGTATCCGGGGAGAGGTGTAAGTACAGTGTACATAGTACACTCGGAAGAATGATAAGTAATTTCCTACGAGAAAATTATCATTAGATGATTACAGCTCGGTCAAATCAAGAGTGTTCTTGAAAAGCTATATCTTTCCAGACACGTGTTAGTACTTGGAATCGATTAAATAACTTGATCTTGAAATCTAGAATATCTGATAAACATAGGTGAATAAATTTTATTAAAATCACAATTATTTTAGATGACAAACCATGAAAATGAAGACTGTTAGCATGAAAATTGACTCTTTTTTTTTTACCAATTAAGCTGAGACTCAGGTGAAAGGTATACAAAAATAATCTAGTTCCTAATCCCAACTCTGACTATATTTAACCAGTGCCCAGTGCTGTGTCGGAGCCGACACAGGAAATTAACTCTACAGAGCTGAAATGGCTTTGGTCGGTGCCCAGCGAACATTCCAAATGCGTGGCTAATTACCGGGTTAATCTAAGTGGACCCATCCAACGGGAGGAATTCGAGATTGACGAGCAGTTGACCAACGAGACATTTATTGTGTTTAGCAAACTGGAGCCCTGTGGCACCTACAATGTGGAGATTGTGCCCATCTCATTAAATGGAAAGTCGGGTACAAAATACCAGGGTCAAAGCGTACTCGGCGAGGATCGTGAGTAGCACATGGATTATAAATTATAGTTCTAGATCAATTTTCATATTCTTGTCGCAGAACCCACACAGATCCTTGAGCCGACGAGCAGCACTAAACCCTTTTCTATCGCGCTGAGCTGGTTGACTCCAAGCTATGCAGATCTCTGCATCGCTGGCTATCGCATTTCCGGCTGGATGGACGATGACAAAGAGGTGGATGCCCTAAGCGTTAGTACCCAACAGAATTCCGTGCTCTTCGAGAAGGATCTGATTGCGTGCCAGGCGTACACTATACAAATAATACCCTATACCCGGGAGAATCTGGATGGAGAACTGCGACAAATTGAGGTCGAAACGCAAGCAGATGTTGTCAATTTTGAAAAGGTAATATTAATTACTAAATATATTAAACAAAATAATAAAATAACTAATCGACTTATTGCCATTGTTAAAACAAGTTATGAACATTTATAACAAATTAAGTATATTACAAAATATTTAAATATTTTATATTTTTGGATTTGTTTCGGATAATGTTTTAGAAAATACCTTTTATTTTTAATTAGGTACTTTTGCAAGTGGCGGGAAAGAAAGCGACTTCGCACAGTCTAGAGCTGAATGCACAAAACCAGGATTTCAATAATAACTGTCAGACGATCTATGCCCTCTTCAACTGCTCCACGACGGCGAATGTGCGCTACACTTATGCGGAGATGTATGTGGAGAGTTATCGGGATCGTGGTTTCCAGGCAACGATTGCGCCACTCACCCCCTACACCCAGTATATTTGCAGTGTGTTGCTCTACAATGTGGCAGGTGCCTCGTCACCGAAGCGACTAACGGGCACTGACCTCATGACCCTGGTATATTGTATGTGCTGGTGGTAGAGTTTCTAGTGTTAAATTCTAAGCATATCTAATAAATTGCAGTTCCCGATCAGCCGGAAAGCGTCACGTTGGAGGACAGCACCAAACACAGCCTGACTTTTAAGTGGTTGCCGCCCAAGTCAACGAATGGAGCCATTCAATATTATCAGGCATTTCTCATGCGCTACGAGCCCGATTATTTTGTGCCCAGCATCTGTGAGGCCATCACAGAGTTGCCGAAAACTGATACGAAAGGTTTGACAATCGATTGAATAATACACATATTTAACTCGCCACTTAAACTCAATCTAAATTATTTTTCATAGGTGACACAATAAGTACTTTCTTGGATCTGTCGCCGGCTGTAAAGTATATCATGCAAGTGGCTGCCCAGAATAATTTCGGCTTGGGTCAATACACTGCGCCCATTATAGGCATTACACAACCAGATGGTGAGCAAAAAAAGCAATTACTTTCAAGTTAAACTTAAACTTAATTTTTGCAACAGTTTCGGATCCTGTGACGAATTTGGATGTAACATCGGAGGGACCATCGCTGGATCCAAATAGTTATGGCGCCAATGTGACTGTCCACTGGACAATACCCTGTAAATCAAATGGTGAAATCGAGTGCTTCATTTTGGACTTTAGTGGCACACGAGAGGAGACGGACATTGCATTCCAGCGAAAAGTGCCGCTTGATGTATTGGCCAAAAAGGGACGCATGTCGTATACCGAAACCGATCTGCAGCCAGAAGTCAATTATGCCGTTAAAGTCACAGTCAAAACGCGCAGCGTGACAACGTTGAGCGAGAGCGAAACAAAGGAGTGGACATCGCCATCGGGCTGTGAGTTTCTTATATTTATCACTATTTGCTGCGAAATGCAAGTTCCGAAATGAGACACAAGATCTTCGTATCAAAATTGAGCGCACTTGTTTACGTAGTGCTGTGAATTGTTTACTCATTATGGATGCATCCCAATTTGCAGTTGCATAAAGTGCTAAAAATTGCCATTGCATTTTGCAGCACTGCAATTACAGTAGCTAACAACACTTGAAAGTGGGCTGTTAAATTTGAAGCGCGTTTTAAAAGTTTCAATTAATTACATTTCTCCATTTTCTAGTACCCGCTGGCCTGGGAGATGATGTTGTTCGTCAAATGCGCGTCAGTGCCTATGAGACGAATCATCCAACCAGTTCGGCAATCGTGCGTTTGCCTGCCAATATTTTACACTCGGAATCGGGCAGTATAAGGTATATAGCGCTGTTGCTGTCCCAGAAGAGTTGTACAGGCCAACCGGATCTGAAATATGATGTGCTCAATGCTGGAGATTGGCCCTCTGTTGCCTCATGGGATGAAGTCGGTGGCGATTGCATTTATCAATATCAAACAACGCCTGTGCGCTGGAAACCGGAGCTGACCAGTAGTAGTAGTAGTAGACGCGAAACTAGCGACGAGGGGGAGATTGTCTTCATTATTGGCGATGGCAAGTGTCCGGATATTTCAGAGCGCTATTGCAATGGACCCCTCAACGCCAATATGGAATACAATATGGTTGTGCGTCTGTTCACCAATTCTGGATATAATGATGCCGCCGTTCTCGAGTTCAAAACGGAAGCGGCCATCAAGGTGACCCTGATTTTGGTCAGTGTCTCCTGCTGCCTGCTCTTAGCGTTTATTCTGGGTTTGATTGTGCTCTACGTGCGTAAACGAATTGCCTGGTAAGCATGGACTAGAGTATTGTCAATTTTTTGGATTATGTTTAATTTAGAATGCTTTGCAACAGGCATCGCGATTCTGGTCAGGGCATTGAGGATCCCTTTGGCAATGTGATAGCTAAGAATTTTGCTATATTCTATGCGGATGTGTCCAAGCCGGAGAAGATAGCTCGTGAATTCAAGGAAATCACTGTTGCCGCCATGGAAGTGAGCTACGCCGCCTCCGAATTAGGCAGCAATAAAAATCGTTATGCGGATATATATCCATGTAAGTTGAATTTGGCTGAGAGAGGAAGGGTGGTGTACTAATTCCAACTATTTACAGATGATAAGAATCGGGTTATTTTGGACATAGACACAGAGGGATCGGACTATATCAATGCCTCCTTTATTGATGTAAGTATTATCCGGTTCTTATTATTTTTAATATTAAGAGATTTTGCTTTTTAGGGTTACACACATAAGAAGAATTATATAGCGACTCAAGGACCCAAGCCGGAGAGCGTTATGGATTTCTGGCGCATGATCCTACAGCATAATGTGCGAGTCATTGTTCAGGTCACCCAGTTCCGCGAAGGCAATACGGTGAGCATCCACTTTGGAATTTTACTCTCTTTTTAAAGACTTGAAAATCTCCCTTCCGGTTCCGCTTGCAGATTAAATGCCATGAGTATTATCCGTATAATACGCGTGGTGTTATTGTCAGAATCAAGTCAAAGGAACGCTTTGACATCTATGATCGCACCGAACTGTCGGTGATCCATGAGAAACACGGCTTGAAAGAGAAGGTGATACATTTCTATTTCAAGAAATGGCCAGATCACGGCTGTCCCGATGATCCCAATCACTTGATTACGTTCGTGAAGAAAGTGAAGGCAGAGAAGCGTCCCAATTACTCGCCCATTGTGGTGCACTGCAGCGCCGGCGTTGGACGGACGGGCACATTTATTGCCCTGGATATGATAATGCAGCGTTTGAAGAGCGAATCCAAAATCAATATTTTTGAGACGGTCAGGAAACTGCGATTTGAGGTGGGTGCAAAAACTGATTTTAAATGGTCTGAGACTAATTGCTAACCAATCTTTAATCATGCAGCGCATGAAAATGGTGCAAACGCAACAGCAATATGCATTCCTTTATGCCTGCACCTATGAGCTGGTCAAGCACAAGATTCCACGTACTGCTCTCAAGCCAAATGGGCCTGTCAAAACGGATTCAGTGCCCAGCATAAAGAAGGTTAGCTTTCCGGATACTGATCTGAGTCGCGACAAGATGGCTGTGCAGGACACTCCAGATCCGGAACGGGGTGAGGCCAATAATCTGACGCACTTTGGTGGCTTACGCCGCACAAGGGATTTGGATTCGTTGAGCGAGCATCCGGAGCGTAACAGTTATAATCGACCAAACGGAGAGTGCACCATATAAAAATATATATTTTTATGAGCATTTTGTGACATCAAACATTTATGTGTATGTGTATATAAGAGGAATTATGTGTGTCTGTATTTATTGTATTATACAAATTTATAATTTATCAACAATAATAGCCAAAGATAAGTGTCTATCGCTGTACTGTGAAAATAAATAAATGTTAACATTTTAAGGGTGTTGGAAATGCAATAATGATTTTAGATTTGAAGTTCGAAACGTAACATCAACTTTGAATTTTTGACATATCGAATTTGAGCAGGCTCGGTCTAATCGGAAACTTATCGATATTCACAGCAGGCAGCAACTCTATTTGTAGCCACCACTGTGAGTGGCAAGTTGGCAAGAAGAACTGGGAAAACATTTATTTACATCGCGGAATTTTAGTGCAGTAACAAAATGTCTGAGCGTAAAGTGTTAAATGTAAGTAAAAATACAGAATTATGCGGCAACAGGACTAACGATGACTCCCTTCTTAGAAATACTATCCGCCGGACTTCGACCCGTCGAAGATACCGCGCATGAAGTTGGCCAAAAATCGACAATATACGGTTCGATTGATGGCACCGTTTAATATGCGGTGCAAAACTTGCGGCGAATACATTTACAAGGGCAAGAAGTTTAATGCGCGAAAGGAAGATGTGGAGAATGAAACGTATTTGGGCATACGCATCTATAGATTCTACATCAAGTGCACACGCTGTTTGCAGGAGATCTCTTTCAAAACGGACCCACAGAATACGGACTACGAAATCGAGGCGGGCGCTACACGCAATTTTATGGCCCTAAAGCTGGCCGAGGACCAGGCACGACGCGAAGAGCAGGAGGCACGTGAGGAGGAGGCTAACAATCCCATGAAATTGCTCGAGAATCGCACACAACAGTCGCGCAACGAAATCGAAATGATTGAGAGTTTGGAGGAGCTGCGCGATTTGAATAGACGCCAACAAACTGTTGATTATTCCACCATGCTGGAACAGTTCAATCCGGCAGAGACCGAACGCGAGCGCTTGGAGCGCGAGGAACGTGAGGATGAGGCATTTGTCAAGTGAGTGAAGTTAGGCTGCTAATCTTTTTGACTATTAAAATATTTTTATATGTGGATAGATCTGTAAATTTTAAAAACAAAACGGAGCCCGGCACGCGCATTGTCTCCGAGGAAATTATTGAGGATGTGAAGGAGGAACAGCCAACTGCGCCACCACCAGCCAAATTAGCCAAGCCTAGCGCAATGTCTGCGCCCAGCAGAGCAACAGCCTCGCAATCTCTGGTGAAACGCAAAACGCCTTTGGTGCTGGTCAAACCCAAGTCAACAACTGTAGCACCAGCAAAGACTCCAACTCCTGCAGACAATGAAAACTGTTCCAAGCCATCACAAGCAGTCACTAAGCCAGCTGCAACTGCTGCTCCTGTGGCCAGCGCTACTTCAAAGCCAGCTGGCTTATCCCTGTTAGCTGCGTACAGCGGCAGCTCTGACGATTCCAACTGACCTCTGCATTCAATTAGCATTTATAGCCAATTAATGTTTATGTTCAATTGTATTAACTGTTTAACTAAGGCACTAATAAATATGAACGTTAGTTTAACAAATTAAAGGGTTTCCCTTTTCTATAAATATTTACATGACTTAATTTAGTTTCGTTACCTCAAAGTTTGTACCTATTGAGAAAATAATGCACTACAAATCCGTTGAGTTACATTGTATAAAATGATTTGAACTATGATGTTGTTTTATCCAGATATTGATATACATATATATGTATATATACTATTAATTATTATTTTGTTTATTTAAAAGCACAGGTTATACAGCGATTCACAACAATTCAGCAAATATCAAGTAGCCTTTTTTTAAGACTATTTATTTGCTGTAAAGCTATACTTCTTTATAACTTTATCCGATTATTATTTCTTAATGATCGCTCGTTTTTAAGTTCCCAATAAATCCCGAAAATAGACAAAAATATCCATCAGCAATTAAAAATACAAACAGCTTTAAATATAATTTTATAAACTTTTATTTAGCACTTGCTGACTTCATGATGCTTTCATAAAATGTATAGCTTACATAACTAAATTTTCAAATATATATATATATATGTATTTCAAGAATAATATAGTCAAGGCCATAAGCATAAGGCAAATCAATTTTTATACACATATATCAAATTTGTTTAAATAAAAGCAACATAAAAGGTGGCTAAAATGTTTGTATATATATCATGCATTTGACATTCATAGATATATTTTAGCATTATTCATAGCCGATTTCGTGGCAAATGGACTTAAGAGCTAAGAGCTATAGATTAAATACTAAATGGTACAGGTGTTGTCGATATATACAGCTGCAAATATAATAATATACGGTTATAAGGCTTACGAAAACTTGGAAGGCAATCCGAGAAAAAAGTCAAATAAAAAATAATATCACAAGCGAAATAAACAATTAGAAATGTTAAACATATTAACATATGCTTAAATATTAAACTACTATATAGTTTCATAAGTATGTAATAATAATAATAATAAATCCATTTAATTTCATAAATTACGAAGACACTGGTATGTAATAGAGCTGCCAAATCGGTTATATATACACGTATATATGTATATATATATATATAGCATTTATATCTATATATGCTCTATATCGCTAAGGCAAGCGTCGTCACATTTTAATTACTTTTACTTTTACTCTAACTTTTACTTTTACATATTTACGAGTAACAGTCTTTGTTCGTTTGTTGTTTTCTTTTGTTTTTTTTTTTTGGGTGGCGGGTGGTTTTGGTTTTTCATTTTCATTTTGGGGGCGTGGCAAGCGCAACCCAAAATTTTCATATTTTTGGTGTGTGCATTTTGGTTTTGGTTTGCATTTCATCCTTCGCTTTGGTCGCCTCAGGAAGCAAGCTTAAATATCCACCGCTGTCGACGACGACGGCTTGTAGTCAACGCTGGCAGCTGTTGTTGCCACGCCCACTTGCTGAACCACGCTCCCGCCCCCATCATAGTTGTGATTATTGTTGCGCAGAAAACGCTGCTGTTCGGCAGCGCTGTGATTTAGCTCGTACAGCTCCATATCATCGTAGACGGAAACGCCCAACGCACGTGTCGGCGGAAAATGCAAATAATTATCCGCATCATGATCCTCGCCAGCATCATCATCATCATCGTCGTCATCATCGTTTGCGAGATGATGTGTTTGCCGGCGCTGAGTCGGTATAGCTATACCAAAATCCTCGAGACTACGCTTGACGGCCGCATCGGAACCGGTGCCGGAGTCCTTGCTGGACAGATGATCCTGTTGGATTTCCAGATCCGCCTGCTGCAAATAGCTCAGCGTCAGACCCTGCTCCAGGCAGCGTTGCTCATACGAGGGCGTCGTGGTGACTATCAAGCGACTATTCGCCTGCTCACCCACACAACCCAAATCCGCCAAGCTGCGTGGACGCAGCTGCGAATGCTGCTCCTGCTGCTGCTGTTGTTGCTTTTGGATGCCATCAAGCACCGGTCGCAACTGGGTGCGATTCAGTGTGGTCAGCTGTGTCTGATCATGCTGCAGCTGCAGTGTGTGCGAAGAGCTGCTCGCATGCGTACGCGGCAATTTGCTGCGATTCTGATGGCGCAACAAACAGTAAATGATGCAACCGATGAGGATGAAACAGATGCACAATGTTATTACGCCCACAAAGAGCATATCGATGGTCGCACCACCATCCTGGACGACTAGCAGCTCGGCTTGGAGAATGAGTGTGCGCATATTATCGGTGATCTCGCAACGATAATGACCCGCATCATTCGACTGGGCATTCACGATGATCAGCAGCTCCTTGGCCTTGGTGAAGTAATAGCGCTCCGCATCCGGCCCGGTGGGTGCATTGTGCAACGGTTTGTTCTCCTTGAACCATTCGCGATGCGACTGCTCCACATCGAGATTGAACGATTCGCTGAGGCACTCCAGCACACAGGTGCGTCCCAGCACCACCTCCTTGTGCACGAGCGGTATGCGGGGCTGCGGCTTATCTGCAGGATTAGAATGGGTTAAATACTGAAAGGGATTTTTTTTTTTTAAAAAACTCACCATTGACGAGCAGCGTGGCATTCACTTTGATCACGCCCGCCGGACTCTCGGCGGTGCAGGTGTAGATCCCCGAATCACTCGGCTTGGCATTGGTGATCACAAAAGCGTTCTCCTCGCGTATCACTTGCAGGCGTCGCTCTGTTGCAGCGGGAAAGTCCAAAGCGCCAAACTTTTGCAGAGCTATCTCCGGCATCGGATCACCGCTGGCGGAGCAAACCAAACGCGCCGTTTCGCCAGCGTCCAGCGTTAGATTTGAGGGCACATGCAAGAAGCTGGGATGAACTGAAAAGCGGGAGAAGTTAGTTTTAACGAGTTAATATTTGGGCATCTCTATAGTTAAAAATTAAATTAAACTAAAATTATTTATTCCTAATCGAGTAGTTCATCTATTTTCAGCTTAAAGTTTTTAGGCCTGAAGAGATATGCCTTGTTCTCGATGGAAAAAATTCTGTTCACCTTTTCCTCATTTCTTGTCTAAAAATAAACCCTATACGATCTATAGTTAGTAATCGTCATTCGCTACTCACTTCCAATGGATATTTTGAATTTTTGCGCATAGCTGGTGCCAAATGCATTGGACACAACGCACTGATAGCGTCCGGCGCTCTCGTAGCTGACATTGGAGAGACGCAGATAGCCGTAGATTGTGGTCTGATTGGTGCTCTGATCGTGATGGATTTGTGTCTCGGTGCTGGCGCCATCGTGTCCGGTTTGCCGCTCGTGCACGTGCTGATTGTCATGGCGCCACTTAATCTTTAGCTCATCGGCGGCGGCCAACGAGGCAGCTGCCGGTGAGCTGGCAATGCACTCCAAGCTGATATTTGCACCCTTGACAGCCAGCATGTTATTGGGCTCCTTCTGCACCACCGGTTTGGGTGAATCAGCTGCAACAAAAGAGAAAATGAATTAAGAAATGAGCTGAAGTTGGTGCAAGTCCAGTTAGACTTACAGCAGACGAGTTCCGATTGGGTGAGCTTGAAGAGCTGGCGATCGAACAGATGCTCGGGATAACCACAGACGACATTGGTCAGCAGCTGCCGCGCCTGCTGCCCAAAGCGACCGAGCAGCCATTGGCGGAACCACAGCAGATCACAATCGCATATAAAGTTGTCCGACTTGAAGATGAGCTTCTGCAGATGCTGCATATGCTCAAAGGCATTCGGTTGAATGCTGGCCAGCGCATTCCCGCCCAGATTCAGCAGCTCCAGATTGTTCAAGCCACTCAAAGCCTTGCTGCTAATCTGCTTCAGATTATTCCCATAGAGATCTAGGCGACGCAGTTTACGCAAAGCCTTAAACGGAGCCATCGCCGACTGATCCTCAATGATCCAGGCGAGGCGATTGCGACGCAAATTCAACTCCTCCAGACTCTTGACACAATCGAACGTATTCTCGGGCAAATATTGCAATTTATTATGCGACAAATCCAACTGCTTCAATCGCTTCAGGCAATCCAAATGCTGTGGCTTAAATTCGCTAATATAGTTATGGGATAGATTCAACGATTCCAGCGATTGTGTAAACTCCCAAGTGTCCAGCTCGATGCGAGTGATGGAGTTATTCGACAAGCTCAGACGATGGAGCTTGGTTAGATTGAAGAGACCCTGGCGGGAAAGAGAACTGATGCTGTTGTGATCCAGCTCAATGATCTCAATGTTGCGCATCACATGAAAGACGCCGTCCTGCAGCGCCTTAATATTGTTCGCTTTAAGTTGGAGCTTCTGCAGCGACAAAAGTCCCCGAAACGTTGACCAATTAATCTCCAACTGATTGTAGTTCAGAGTGCTGTAGAATGACAAAATGTGATTAGAGATTGAGGTGATAAGAGATCTAAGCACAAAACTTACAGTTTCTTGAGACGAGTTAAATTTTTGAAGACCCCAACTGGGAGGCTGGTCAAGCGATTGTTGCTCAGCTCCAGATCAGTTAGATTGTTGAGCGCGGCAAATGCTTGCTCATCAACGCTCGCAATCTCATTGGAGTTGAGTAATCTGCAAAATTAAGAAATGAACAACAAAATGATGATGAGAATGGAAATGGGAATAGGGTTGAAACTTTGTTGCTTACAAGTGCGCTAATCGATTGGGGCGCAGAAACATATTGGCCTCGACACTGTGCAGCTGATTCTTGGACAGATCTAGGGATTTGAGCTTGGGCAGCAGCGACAACGCCTCGCTCGAGATGCGCTGAATGCGATTGTTAGCCAAATTGAGTTGACGCAATGAAGACAAACCGGTAAAACGGGGCATTACATCTAATTGATTGCGTTTCAGGGTGCTGCAAAAGGGAGTTATAGAAAATAATGGATTAAAGATGTCTTATTAATTATAGCTGCAAATTATTTAATAACAGGAGCCTATTCAAATATAAATATAGTTCAGAGTGTCTAAGAGAGAAAACGCACATCTGTAATTAAAAAATTGCATATAACTACATACTATTAAGTAACAGTGTAAATCATTAAAACATATATTAAGTTATTGCTTCAGGTTACAAAGTTGGTCTTGATTTAATATAACTTCAAATTATGTAATAACAAGCTTTAATAATAATAAAGTAAACGTATAAAGTAAGAAATTCTAAATAAATTGCAATCCCAACTTTACTATAACTAAAAATTATGAAATAACAGTATAGTTAACTAAATTATATATTTGTTTAATATTGCCAAATGCATAAATAAAAAAATATATATCCATACATCATAATTAGTCAACCTTTAATATCGCCAATAATTATTTAATGACAAGCCTTAATTAAAACACACATTTATTTAATGTTGTCTAATTCATAAAGTAAAAATTAAATAAATATTACTAATTAGTCAAGCGTATTTTAAGCATAATCTCCTAGCATTTAGTTAGCCAAAGGCTTATCTTCATTTTAAGATAAATTGGAAAACCAAAAAAAAATAAATAAATAAACAGATGGCTTTTTCTTTGATAACTTATAAATAGGCAGAGTAGCCAAAAATACGCGCTTAGCTAACACAGCAGATTCAACAACACTATCTAAATGGAATAAAACAATTAATTCAATATATGCATTGAATTTGTGGTTGTTGTTGTTGTTGCTGTTTCAATTCAATTGTTGTTTCAATTGTTGTTTTGATTGTTGCTGTTGTTTTTTGTTACTTACAGTTTGTGTAGCTCGGGCAGATTTCGTATCGCAAGCACGGTGCTGTCGTTCAATTTGTTGCCAGCCAGATGCCTGTAAAAATAAAAACAAGAAAAAAAAAATGAAAACAAAAAACAGAAAAACAATGTTAGCTGATTGGATTTTTATTTTTTGAAGCCTGCAATTAAATGCAGCGTAATTATGCTGCCGCAATTTGGACTGATAAGCAGATAAGCGTCTGTCAGTCTGTCAGTCATGCAATTATTGATGCATTGCCGTCGATAAACTCACATTTTGCATAATTTTGCAGTGCATTAAATTGATTAAAGCGCAACGATAAAATCGCAACCCCCAAAAAAATGAATGGAACAATTACAACTGCAGCAGTGACTGACTAGAAAATACCCTATGTTAAATGTTTGAGTTTAATTTAGCTAACTATTTAGTTTGTATACTTTTTATTATTTAATATTATTGCAAGAAATGTAAGAAATTGAATTGTTCCAGTTATTGAACTGGAATATTGGAATAATAAATGATTGCAAAGCAACTCGGTAACCAAAGCTATCCCATACTAAAAAGACTTTTGCAGCGAATAACGAAAACAGGGCAGAGAAAAAAAAAAAACGCTGCGAGGGTTGTTGCGAATGTTATAAATACTGCTTATGCATAATGTTGGCTTGGTGTTAGAGGGGTTGGTTAGCTTTCTCTTTTTTTTTTGTTTGGGGGGATTTACTTACAGCGTTTCCACATAGCTGGGCAACACTGGAACACGCTCCAAGTGCTGCTTATCGCAATCAAAAAAGACGTTGAGGCACTTGCACTCCTTGGGACAGTTAATATTATTATTGTTGTTATTTTTGGCATTTCCATTTGCTGCTGCTGATTCGGCAGCTGCCAGCGCCTTTTCGGCCTGCTCGTATTGCGCCCCATCGTCGGCAACGAAACCGTTTGTTTCCAGCGAGGCGGACGGTGGCAGTGCAGCGGCAGCGGCGAATTCCACTGGAACATGCAAGGCAGCAAAATCTTCATCATCGGACTCTTCTTCTTCTTCGTCTTCGTGCAGCGGCAAGAAACGCGGACGTTGACGATGATGATGCTGTTGTTGTTGTTGTTGTTGATGATATTGTTGTTGCTGTTGTTGTTGCTGCTGTTGTTGTTGTTGATGCGCCGCTGTTGCTGCTGCCAGCGCAGCCGTGTTTCCGTTAGCTCCGTTATTCTTTGCTGCAAGCATTGCGAATAGCTGCTGCTGCGGCAGCTGTTGATTGTAGGAGGCGCCGCCCGTTTTCAGCAAAGCGCTCAGCGGCGATGTTGACGATTCACCCGACGACGTCGACAGCGATGGTGCAGCGTTACTTTGACAAATTGTTGTAGTTGTTATCAGCAGCATGCACGTAATTAGCATTAATTTATTGATTTTATTGAAATCATTGCGACGCGCACTTGTTGTTGTTGTAGTATAATTGCAATTATCATTATGACTTGTTATTGCTATTGCAATTGCGTTGTTGTCGTTTTGCTGTTTGCGTCGCCGTCGGCGCCGTCGCCACTTGGTACTCATGCTTTGTGATGCGAAGCGCTGCAGCAGCAGCAGCATTATTGACGCCGTCATTATAAATTTGCTAATATAGTTGTTCCTGCTGTTGTTGTTCGTATTCTTTCTGCATATTCTTGGTTTTCGATAATTATTAAAGTTTATCGTCGCTGTTGCACATGCATCCTTCTCTGCTGCTTTAGCCCTTTCCTCTTTAATAGTTGAAACGTGCATTTTGCAGAGTTTTCGCTACTGTTTGATTTGCGTTGTTCTTTTTATGCTTGATAAATTCGTGCGTTTAAAATTTTATTTGCTACATTCCGTTATTCCTGCATAACGAATATGTCGTTGGTGGCCTCGCCAGCGGCCAGTGTTGTAAAGCTCGAGCGCATTGTCGTCATTTGAATTTGCTGCATGATCGGCGCCTAAAAGGAGTACAAAAGCGAAAGAGATTAGTTTAAGGATGCCGTAGTATTTTAATAAATTTAAATTTTAACCGATTCCATAAATTATCGATAAGTGCTTTGCACTCCAAATTAAAAAAGAATACCCTTTGTGACTCTTGCAGTGATATTTAAGATTGTTTATGTTGACGAACAACAACAGTAAATAAATAATAATTTATAAACAGATCAGAGTGGCAATTGACTCTTTGCAGCAGTGTGCAAAATAAATGCTCATTAAATTAAAATACGACCGGATGTTTTTGTTCGAAAGAAAAAAAAACAAAAAATACAAAATAAAACACGAAAAAAACGAGCAGAGCCAACGAAGCAGAAGCAACAGCAGCAGCATCAAGAAAAATATCTTTCAATTTCAACTTGTTGAAATTGTGCAGCGTTTTGCATTTTGTACGCTTGCTAAAAGTCCAATGAGCACACACACACACAGACACCTAAACACACACACACACACAAAACATATGCGATTTTTCGGTGACATTCAGATAAAGATAAAGCGAATGCTGCGCACTTTTCGCTATCAGCTCAATTGGGGCGTGCTCGACATTTAAATGCCCAGCAATGTGCAGCATTCCGCAATCAGCTTAACAATTTGGCAAACAAGGATTATCAGCTCTATAGATAAATGTTATATGTGCTACCCCCACCCAGTCACAAACATAATAAAAGCTGATAAACTGATTGCGCAAATAAGAAAACTGTGTAGTTTTGCACTTAACTTTATTACACTTTACTTTGTATATGAACTCAATGATCTTGAGCTTTGAACTGTATCCTAGGCTTAATTTAGGATTCCAAATATTTATAAATGTCTTAACTTTATAGAGGTTGTACTTTGAAAGTTATTTAACCGATTAGAGCCAACAATAAATTAGCAAATTGTAAAATATAAATTGTATGCGGTTGAATTTAAAGAAACTCATTAAATATGAAGTTTAAAATGAGATTAGATATTAACAAATTAAGTCTCTAGGTGTATTACTTAGTAATTCTTTTTAAAAAATGTGAATACTATTTAACAGACACTCTAGAATATCTTATCAACGAACAAACAGACGTAAATCCACTTAAGGGAATCAACTCATTAATTTCATTCCACTTATTCACTTCCTTTCAAAACTTACATTGATGTACATGTTATACAATTAAACATACACTTCCAAGTTAAGACTCTTACACAAGTCTTGAATTGATTAACTGAAACACTTGCTGAAAACATTTTATATATCTTTTCAAAGGCAAAAAGATGAGTACCAAGTTTTAACCTAGATGGAACTCCCTTGAAAAACAACTCCAATTATCAGTCAAAACTTATTGGTACCCCTTAGCCACTCAACCAATCTCAAATTAAACAAGTTCCTCTTGTCAGAACAAGTTAACACTATCCAATATATTATTCTTTAACCATCCATTCATCAAAATGTGAGAATTTCGTTTTAACATTAATGAAAATGCCACACAAGCGTTTTCTGTTAAAACTGCAAATGAAAATCACGAAAATCTTGACCAACTGTAGGCACAATTTTTATATATTTTTTTTAATCACAACACTATATTTAGACTTGATTTTCATTTTAAAAATTATTACAAAAGTTAGATTTTAAAATACAACTTGTCGTTTTTGGCAGCACTTGTGTCAATTAAATTATATAACAAATGACTTTAAAAAGTGCAGATGCTCATTAATTTTTGGTGCTAAATTAACTAAGATAACGCTGCCAACATTGGTAAGAAGCCCGTTAAGGCCAACAGTTGAGCTGACAACGAACATGATTTTCCCAGGCCAAAAACAAAAAAAACACAACACCCACCAAAAAGGGCAAAAAAAAAGCGGCTGCAAAAACTCAAGCAATGGCAGCAATTACCGCACCAGACATGCCCATATATATATATACTATATATATATATATATATACATACTTAGACAGATATTTATATATATATATAAAGTAACGTAACGAATAGCAGGCTATATAGAGAGACGACGGCCGCTTTTGCCGGCCAGGCTACTAAAAATGGTCTGGCACACACACAAATACTCAACACACACACAGATACACACCGATACACACACATAGGCAGACGGAGGCGCGTTAAAATGCCCAGACAACCAAATTTAGTAACAACAACTACAACAACAACAACTACAACAACAACAACTACAACAACAACAACAACAACATGAGGGGCAAAGCGTAATGAAATCAAATAAAAAAGTGCCCCGCCAACAAGGAAAAGCTGCAGCTGAAGATGAAGAAGAAGAAGCTAAAGAAGCAGCAGCAGCAGCAGAGGAAACCGCTCATTTTACTTAACTGCAGATATTTTGTTATTTTTCCTGCCAGCTTCAAAGAGTTTTTTCACAAGCACAAGAAGAAGAAGAAGCAGCAGCAGCAGAAGATCAAAATGAAAAACAGATTCTTTTTGTCTATATATAGTTAAAAGAGTTTCCAGCGAGTTTTCTGCTCAACTTGCTCAAGTTGTGTCCATTTTTGTGAAGTGCTTTTGATTAGTTTCCACAGTTGATAACAACAACATCTGGCCTAGATTGTAGTTACTATATATATATAGACTATATAGCACTCCCCCCAATAATAATAAGCAACTGACAAGAGTCTGTTTGGTCTCTCAATTAGATAATTTTGTATTGGGCTCCCCTCAGTTACAGATATACACACACACACACACATATTTATATATATATATATATATATATATATCAATATACTCGATGCAATTATCTAATCAATAGGTTTGCACTGTCTTCGATCGGACGGACGAGTGTGGTTCGGGCGGTATCTACAGAAGAAATCATTTTTATAGATACACACATAAAAAAAACAAAAACAACAACTTTACTTTATTGGGCAGTTATGTGGAAAACTTGTTCTCGGTAAATATTTGAATTGCCCGCACTCAACACACAAGTGTCTCTAGACAAAATAAACCAAGATCTTAAAAGCAAAAAAAAACCGAGGTAATTTGGGAAAATAGAAAAAATATATATTTAGTTTTTAATATAAAAAATTATTTTGTGGGAAGTTGATTTTTGTTGGATATGATCATAGAATCGATTGCTAATCGAATGTTATTTGTGTATACCTTTATAATACAGAGAATGAAATCGAAACCGTTAACAGAAATTAACTGATTGATTATTTAACACTCTCTGAATTCTTGACAGGGAATCAAATCGAAACCGTTAATTGTTTAAAATTCATAGCCAGAAGAGGAAGAGCAAAATTTCTTAACATGGAATCAAATCGGAGCTTGAACCATTATACGATTGAAACTTAGATCTAGAATGTGATGCAAAATTCGATATATCATGATTCTTTGTCAAGGAATCAGACCGAAATCGCCAAGCCAAATTAATCGATTGAAGGTTCGATTCCTTCACAGGCAATCAAATCGGAAACGAAACCGTTATATTGCTTCAAAATTATGTAGATAAATATGCAAAATGAATAAATGCACATTAATCTTAAGTTTGGCTTAGGGCCTTTCTTTGCTTGATTTGGCAACATGGTTGCGGAAAAGAAGAGGCAGAAGCAGAAGAGGCACAACCATGATCCAACACCTTTGACACGCTTTCAATAAAACTATCGATCAATGCGGGATGCTGCTGCGGGTGGCCGCCAATCACAATCGATGACAGTTCGACAAAAGATCAAAAACAAATATATTAAAAAAAAATCAGCATATATAAATTAGTTGACTATTGTCTTTTGTCTTTTGTTTTAGTCAACACTCTTCTTTCTTGCTACAATTTTCACACACCAATCAGCGACGTTCGCCAGGCAGTTAAGTAAATTTTCGTCCAACAAATAAAAAAAAAAAAAGGAAGCCATTTTGAATGAATTTGCATGCCTAAAATATGCATAAGATGCCAAAATAAATCGCATTTATTGATTAGCATAAGTTCTCCATCAGACAACAGTTGGAAAAACCCAGTCTAAGGGCAAAACCCACACGCCAATCAATTTGGGATGAGAGTCAACAAATTTGGTGAAATTAAAGCTTTCGCTTTGAACTCATTATTTATGTCAAATGTGTGTGTGTGTGTGTTTTTTTATATTTTTCAACTCCCTCACAATTTATTATATAACGGTACGGGGCATTTGGACAAGATTATTGTTTTCTTATGAAAAGAAGACAAAATGTCGACGATGTTAGCTGTCCGATGGCTGTCGATAATATGATAATGCCGTCGATAAATATATACAACTGTCGTGGGTTCAAATACAACACATTTATATGCATGAGTATGTAGTATACATATATATTTATGGGTTTATCTTTTGAAAGATCGTTAGTTGTACAAGAGAATAACATTCATTTTTCATTAGATTCGAGAGCAGATTGTGGATAGATAAAATCAACTGAATAAAACATGTGATTTTCTTACTTTTGTTGTTGCTTTTGTTTTACATTTAATTTATATAAGATTTTTAATTTGATTTTATTTATTTTTTTTTTTTGTGATATTTGGTTGTTGTAAAATTTTTGTCGTATGTTGTTTCTTAAATATTTGCCCGAGGCTGCATTTTTATTGGTCTTAATTTTTACCTGCTGCCTGTTGAATTGCTTTTTAACATTTAAATTGGTAATTTGTCCTCTGCTTCTTGCCTGTTTTTCTGCTGGCTTGGCGCATTTCTTGTTGTTGTTGTTGTCGCCCACTGCTTGTTTTTTTCTGGTTTTATCTGTGTGTGCGTGTGTGTGTGTGATGAAAATGCTTCGCCCAAAAAATCTTTTTTGTTGTTGTTGCTGCTGTAGTTGTTTCTATTTGTGTCGTTGTGTTTTTCGTTGTTTATTGCCTTTGCCAAATGAATAAAAATATATACAATATTTTCGTGTGCGTTTGCGTTTGTCTGAGTGACGTTTGTCGTTGGCGTAAAAAAATACACCAAAAGCATAAGCAGCAGTAAAAGAAAAAGCGTACAAAAAACCACAGCAGAAGTCAAAGCGTTTGCTGTGGGCGGGCAGCAGACATTTGAGTTGGAATCTGTTGAGGTGGGCTATGTGTGCTGTGGTGTATTGTGGGTAGTGGTGTGGTGAAGTTGAGTTTACAGACAAACCGCAACTGCAGCTGCCAAAAGAGATGCCAAAAAAATCTGTAGATGAAATAAGTTAAAGTGGAATGTACATCTACTGCATGTGCTTCTAAGATTAGATTCCAAGAAGCAGAAAAGTAAGATTAAATGAAAAAAAAGTGATAAGCTTTTCTGGGAACAATAATTATTAAATTTTAATCTTAATTTTATATTTATTACTACTACTACAAAATACCCAATATTATAATTTTGACCCGTAATTTACGTGATGTTTCTTAGTATTTTCTATTCATAACAACTATTACAAAATACTCCAGTTCTCAATATTAAATGTAAATTTCCTTATTCACTTATTATCTTTCTAATTATTCTCTAAGTCTAAGTGTTTTTTTTCTCAAGAATTTTGAATATATGGATTAACTATTTGAAATATGTACATGTGATGCTAATATCTAAATTCCCACTAAGTAAGTCTCCAAGTCTCACATCCGGCTCTATTGAGAATGTAATCAATTGTATTTAATTGCTTCTAAGCTGGTTCGCATTAAACAAAAACAACATCAACTACAAAGCTGATCAGTTGTCAAAGTGAACGCTTATGCTAGTACTTAAGACATGTACACACACACATATATTTGGTTGTGTTTGTGTGCTTGTATCTTGCATGTCTAATTTGTATGTCTCTCTTTTGAGTGTAATCGATTCGTTTCGCCGTGATCAAGCAGCTATTCAAAAGCACATAAAATTTGCTCGTTTCCATTACACCCCACAAATTTGTCTCTCTCTCTGGCAACTCTTTTTTGTATTTTTTTTTTTTCGTATAAAGCAGCAGCCGCAGCAGCAGACATAACAGCAACAACGTTGAAGCTGCGTTTGTTTGTCGCGTGGTCTGCGCACACTCTCTCCCTCTCCCTCTAACGTTCTCTGCAACTGCTGCCTGCTGTGTTTGAATGTGTTTGTGTGTGTGTGAGGTGCGTGGGCACGAGAACGGAAACAGCGCGCAGTCAGCGTCGGCGTTGTGTCTCTGTCGCTGTCGACGTTACGTCAATGCGAGATGACTTAGTGTGAGTGTGTTTGTATGTGTGCTTGTGTTTATTTGTTTGTGTTGGCCTATGGCTTACAATAACAACATAAAAGGTAAAATCGTTGCCTATTGCCGCGCTGTCTGCGGCGACTAATTAGGTAACGTGCCAGCTACAACAACGAGAACCCCATGATAAGAGCAGCGCTGTCGCTGCGCCGCAGCAACGACGCAAATAGCAACATAAATTTTGCACACAGACACGAACACACACTGCCACACAGACACACACACTGCAGACGCACGCTAACAGCAAAATCCAATAAGAAAGCAAACTGCCAGGCTGTCTGTGCTAGCGGCTGCCTCGTCGCGGCTGTTGTTTTGTTTTAGTTTTGCTTTTTGCAAAAATAAATTTAATTTTGTAGCCATTAATTTTCCACTCTAGATACGAGCGCGAGACGCTGCCAGCCACTCGCTTGCACCCGCAGACAGCAGTCAGTAGCATCAGAACGCTCACTAATTAAATAACTAAAAAGAGTTTTTATAATTGTTGGCTTATTTCCATTGCCTTCTGCTTGGATGCTTCGTGCACTGCACACGGACAGACAGGCAGACAGCTGCAATGCACGCACGCTTATAACGGTTTATTACGAACAAAACAGGGTGGCAAGTAGTAAAGGGAGACAGAGGTAGAGAACGAGATAACAGCTCAGCACGAGGAGAGCTTTTAAAGCTCTTCTTAAGTTCGATCATTTTATTTTTTGCGCAATTAGTTAACATTCTTGTTTATGTAAATATGCACATTCATACATACATACACATACACTTATATATGTATATAATATATGTATATTCGTATGTGTGCATAATAAATTAACGTCTTTTTTATCGCTTTAATGATAAACCGTTTTGCTTGATTGGTCTAAAGCGCATAAATAGCAAATAAACAAAGCGTACAAAAGTGTTGTTATTATTATTGTTGTTGTTGTTGCTTGATAAGACTTAGGGGCTAGCTTGTGATATGAACGTGAGTGTGTGTGTGTGTGTGTGTGTGTGTGTGTGATATCATATGCCAAAATGAGCGGGGGGAGGGGATGGGAAGGGCGAAAGGGGGTGTGTGTGTGTTTGAATCAGGTGGAGTGGACTTAATAAGACTTAACCTTGAGAATGTGCGATAAAAGGAAAAATACCACACAAGGCTAGCAAATGAAATGCCAGTAAAAAGAGAGATGAAAGTTTAAAGAATAAAAAAGAATAGGAATAAACAGTTTATTGTGTAACAATTAGCCTATTAAATGGTTTCTATACTTATTAAAATATGAAAAGATGCCGATTTATATGACCTAAAATTGGATTAGACTCACTAAGCGCTGCGTTAGATAGAGTTATCAAAATAATCACAAATCAAGCTCATTAATAAAATCTGTATTGCCAAAAGGTCTAAAAAAAAAATCAATGTTATCAATGATATAAACTTCATTTGGCAGCCTGACACTTATTTGTAGAAAATGAATTTCCATTCAGAACTCTAAGGCAAACAAGTATGATATATTTCTTAAAAAGAAAAATATTTAGCATTTTCCAAAAGCACGTAAATATGATAAAAAAAATAAAATAAAATAAAGAAAATATACCGATAGCAAATTGTAAATTGTACATTTTAGATTATGCCACTCAACAATGGAAATGAAGGAATTACTGCTCCCATTGAACAGCCGCCAAATATAATTGAGGAGCCAACATCAATTACAAACGAACAATTAATCGAAGATCGGGAAATTGTTATCGCCCAGCCACGTCGCAGTGCTCGCATCGCAGAAAGGCGGGAGTTGAAACGCAGATTGGAAGAGAAGGAGAAGGAGGAGGAGCAGGAGCGGACAAAGCGCTTTCGTGCTGAGTTTTCGGAAAGCATAAGTCGGCTAGGAACGCTTGCACAACCCTGTATCTGCGTGAATATAAACAATGATTTATATTGGCTCTTTGATATCGATGTACAAAATCTTCAAAATGTATTTTAAAATTTTATTGACCACAGGTTATTTGTTATTTTGCATTTGTTTTTATATAATTTTTAGTTAGGAATTAATTGAATTGTAATAAAGTATATACATAAATGAATCGTATCTTAAATTAAAAAAAAAATTTACCAGATTTCTTGATTTCTTGATTTCTTTCACTGACTAGCTGAATCTCAAAGTTCTATTTCTTGAGCTATAGACTCGAAGATGAAACAAAAAAAGAGAGTTATAAACTCAAAAAAAAAAAACATCATCTAGTAGCCTCATACAAAGCGTTTCCTGGCTCAGACACCCAAAAAATCATTTCAAACAAAAAAGTCAAACAATAGACAACGTACAATCTTAAAAAATATCGGAAAAAAAATTTCGAAAACAAATTTGACAAAATATAAAAAATAAAGATTAAAGATTATTTCTTCTAGCGACAAAACTGAAAAGATGGATTTGTCTAACGAAGATTCAGCAATATACGAAGTGTCAATTAACGAAACAATCGAAGAAGCAGTAACCGAAGATCCAGTAATCGAACAAAAACCAATAATCGAAGATACTGTAATCGAACTAAAAACAGTAATCCAAAATGCAAATCCGTCCCCCCCTCGTCTTCGTCGCAGCGCTCGAATCGCTGCACAGAAGGAGCGAGCAGCTCAAGCTCGAGGAAGATTCTAGTGCAAATTAAACTATTTTACCTATACGATATTGAAATACGCTAAGAGACCCAAGATTTGTTAAGTTGAGTTGCCTGTTACGAACATAAATAATTGTTAATCAAATATATTTAAATTGTCCAAAAAAAGTCCTCCTTGGCTCAGCTTACGCCTCTTTTTGCCATAGAAAGAGGCGTATTAAAGGCCATAAATCAACTATTTATATATTCGATTTCATATCTCGGTCTAAAATTCTTAGAAAATTGTCGCTTTTTTTTGCTGGTTTTATAACCCGTGACATCACTTGCATGACGGACTTGTACAAATTTAATTTGCTTTCCGCGACTCTACTGCGATGTCTGCTGCTTATTGGGATATGCCAACTTTTACAATTTGTTATGCTTTAAATTCGTTTCTAACTGATAAATTCATGATATATTCATTTTAATATTACCATTTCGGCGGAATAAAATACCTGTTTCAAGTTATTGGTATAGGGAAACAGAAGATAAACATGAGCAGAATGTATTCGACTGCTTGTCAATAACTTACAGGGTATTTGCCAGGCCATTCGGGTGCTGGTTGTGGCTGTGTAGTTTGTTATAACTAAACTTGTTATCATTACAAATGATAAGCAGTCAACAAAACAATTGACAAACACATTTTATTGATGCGACAAACTAACTCTATATCGATAGGCCCCAACAGACTTACGTAATATATAGCACTATTTTTCAGATAATGTCAAGTAGACGTTTTTTATTCATTTTGTTGTTGTTTTTGCCAGGCTTTAATTAAGAATGAGACAAGAGAGAGAGAGAGAGAGGGAGAAGAGCGAGAGGGACAAAAAGGGACATGGGAATCGTTGGAAAACGTTGGATTTGTAAGCTCATGATTTAAGCGGCTCGTATATAACGCTTACGGATAGACTTCAAAAGCAGGCAATGGCTGGTAGAGGAGGAGGCAGAGGGGCGTGTGCGGAGGCTGCCCTGGCTGGCGGTGGCATTCATAAAATTAATCCGTCGCGCAATAATTTTTCGATTTAATTTCGGTTTCTTTCATTTTTTTTAACTTAAAGCTGAGCTCAGAGAAAATCTTCAGGCATGTCAAATTGAGTTCCATTCAAAAAAGGAGAGCGACAACGAACAAAAATAATAAAAAAAAAAAAAACGAAAAGACGAAAAGAATACAAAAGGAAAACAACAAAATGCGGGCAACTGAAGCAACGCGCAATGCGGCTGTCAAAAGATCTTAACGAACAACAACAACGAGCAAAATAAAACGAATAAGAAACGATCCTGGACAGTGCGAAGAAGAGGAAGACTTACAAAAGCAACGCTAGCCGAGGGACGAGTAGAAGGGGCAGCTGTGGGGTGAACAGGCGGTGTGCTTGGTTAGAGGGACGAGAGCAAAAGGGCTGTCAGTTAGCGCGCAGCGAATTCGCGCAGTTTCTGCAGTCTCCACAGAGACCGTGAGCTACACTGAGAAAAATAAAGGGTATACTAATGTGAAGCTTGTAAGAACACTTTTCTATCAGTGCTTATATGAAGAACTTTTATATGCTTGTTTGAAGACCGTTAGGTCTTTATTTGAAGCACGTTTCATACTCTCCTACAAAAAATCATGCTTGAAATAAGATAAAAATATTCTTATCAACTTAATTAACGACTGTTAAAGTCGTTTTTGTGCTTGTATAAAGAATTATGGTATTCATGTTTTAAGATCGAATATTCTTCACTTGCTGCTTCTTGCTAAAATATTAAAACATGAAAATAACATCAAAATACTCCACTAAACATATTTCACTCTTGGTAGACTCTCAAGTTGGGAATGCAATGTACTTGATTTCCTTTCTCTCTGTACACACACACACACATGTACACACACACACAGGCGCACATATTCGGTGTCTTCGGGCCAAGTGAGAAAACCAAGCGCGACACCAACACCAAAAACCGGCTACGGCTCTCGGCTCGGGCGTCTCATCCGACGGCTGTTGGCCTGTGGCAAGGGAATTGAATTGAATTTCCAGTCGACGTTCAAAATTTCAGCCTTTTTGCCTTTTTGAAGGTGTGAAGAAAAAATAAAATACAAAGCACAGCAACAACAACAACAACAACAACGACGAAGGCACACAGCACGAAATTCTGAAAAACTTCAGAGCAACAACAACAACAAAAACAACAATAACAGCAATGCCCGAAACGAAACAAAATCAACGGCAGATCTGCCAGAAACTCCAAAGAACAGAGAGACCAAAGAATACGAAAAAAAAGAGACGAAGTTAAGATCGACAGCACGCCGACGCTGACATACCCTGGAATCATTTACATCAACTGATGCAGTTAACTTTAAAGCTGAGTTAGCAGACTTACCTATTTAGATAGATAAATCGAGACTCGGTTATTAATTGCTGAACAAGAATATATATTTATTTGTACACTCAGAAAAGTTAACTTTTCCGCGTCGCACAGTAAATGGATATACCCGCTTGCAAGGGCAAACAAAAAGAAGCAGACAGAAAACTGGATTGTGCCTGGTCGGGTCGTTTTCCAGAGACGAGGCATGGGGCAGACTCTTTGGGATTTCAGAGGGTTTCAGTTTTATTGTTGTTGCTGTTACTTTTCTGGCTATGATCTCTCCGCTCCGTGTGTTAGAAGCATCTGTTTCTTTGGTATTGGATTTTCGTGTTGTTGTTGTTGCTTTTTGCCACTTCGGTTCGGAGAGTTCTGACAGGCCTCAAGAACTGAAGGTGAAAAGTACTTATAATAAGGAAGCCCGACGGGTAAATGGTTAAATGGTAAATGGTCACATTAAGATTACCGTGTCCTCAACTCGTGTGGACTACACGCCCGATATTATTATTATTATTGTTGTTTTTTGTTGTTGTCTGCTTGAGTTCTCTTTTTTAAAAGGCTTCATCATTTAATTTTTTCTTAAGATGACTTTTGGTATTGAGCTGTTTGAATTGAATTCTATGACAATCTCTGGGATGTTAACAAAAGTTTCCATTTATGACTTGGTAGATTTGTTTAATGAATAGACTTTTGTTCCATTTAGTGGGGTATGTGAAGCAAATATTTTTAGGTTTTCCAAAGGAACGAATCTGAACAAAAGCGTACTTTAGATTTTATAATTGAATGAAACCTTTAGAAAATGGACAGATGAGAGAAATACGATTATGTTTTCTGCTTTAAGATCTTTTCAAATATACAAATATATGTATAGACTTGTTCTTTATATTATTTTGTAGTCTATTTCTTCTTGGGAAAGTACTTTTTTCCATATGAGCTAAATATCATTGATGCTTTAGTTAGATTATAAGAAATATTGTTTTTATGTGCCAATAACTCATCAAAGTTTTTTTCTTTACTTTTCACAAAAGATATATTATATATAAGGCTTAGGCATGATTTGTAAACATAATTGAATTTTGGTTTAGCATAATAATATAATGTTATACTTTAAAGATCATTTCCAATCCTTTCTTAACTTCTTTGCTTTAAAAAATGTATCAATGAGCCTTTGGGTTTCTGTTCTTTTTTTTTTGGTGAGCATTTTTTAAATTGTAATTTATTTTCGAAACATTTTTGTATGCCAAGACAGCTGCTAATCCCGACGCTACAAAGCAGAGAACCCAGCATTGTGTTCCACAGGTGTGCACGTAACTCAAACACACACACAAACATGCAGACTGACAGTGGGCATAGAGAGAGATACCCACACGAAAAACAACAACAAGAAGAAAAAACTATTCAACTTCGAACCGAATCTGATTTCTGAAACTGATTGTGAATGCGTTGCTGTTATTGTTGTTGTTGTTGCTGCCACACAGTTGACGTTTCTTCCCAACGTCAGTTCGAGTTAAAGAAAAATAAAAACCTACGAGGAATCCTCCACATATAGACACACACACACATGCCCAGTTCAGTTACAGATACAGATACAGATAGACGCAGAGAGTTTTGTTTTTGCTGCCACATGGAGGCGACTCAACGCGTCGCTTGGCTTAAATTGGTTTTTATTGTTGCTGCTGCTGCCTCTGCTCTGCTCTGTTACTGCCTCTGCTGCAACACATGTCCATTGTTGGTGTTGCCGCATTCGTTTTGACCATATTTCTTCTTGTTATACCAGTCTGCTTCTTCTTCTTCATTTTCTTTGAATACCCTTACAAACAGTTTTATGATTTTATGTGTGGATATATCCCCGACTACAAAAGTCCATATATAAGACTCAGTCTGCTTTAATTAATCGGCTTCATCCATCCACCTTTTCAACTAACTTTACTGAATCAGTTTTGAATTAACTTGGTAAAATTTGCTTTTCATATACTTAGATTATGAAAAAATCGGTTGAATAAACTACCAGTAGTATATAATCAAAAGATAAACATTAATTATAATAACTTTATTTCTCCCATATCACCAATCAACTATTTTCCTAAGAACATTTCAGTGTCACTTCGGTAAGGGTATTCAAACTTAGGCACGTCAAAGATACGTCTTCCTTTTTTTTTTTTTTGTACCTTTCTTTGAAGTCGCATTTAATTCTATAGCTTCTTGGTTGGGCCTTTTGTTGTACTTGTGCCTTGTGTGTTGGGTCCGACTTCGTCTCCGACTCCAACTCCGATCGAGGCAGAGGTGTGAAGAAAAGAATTTTTCTGTGCAATAATCTTGATGCCTTTTTAAGATTTGTTGTCCAGCGCTCGCCTTAGTTGGACTTGAAGCTGCATTTTATGTTTTTTCTCTCCTCCCCTCATGCGTTTTTTGTTTCGTTTCGGTTGAAAAATGGTTTTCGGCTGGGGGAACGAAGGGAGAGAATGGGGCAGGGGGTAGCTGGGGCTGAGCTTAAGAAAATTTACGCCATAAAATGTGAAAATAATTGGATACACTACTCGAGACTCTCGCATCGCATCTTTCTTCTTTATTTTTTTGTGAATGCATTTCAAATTGCTAATGATGAGAGCCAGAGAAGTTGCAAGTTGCAAAGAAATCGGCTCGATTTTGGCCTTGCCACAAAACAGAAACAGATTCCTTCCGTGAGACAAGCAACGTAACGAATTTTATGCAGCAGACAGCCCCTGTCTACCCGCTCTCCCCTTGAGCCAAACTCAGTCAGCCAGCCAAGCATTAAATGCATTTATTTATGAGGTCCCCCCCCCCCCCCCCTCACACACACACACCAATCCAAAAAGTATTCGATATAATCTTGGCTAAAATTGCTTGGCTCATATGCATATGATGCGCATATTGCGATATTGAATTTAAGTAGAATTCACACCTTGAGGCCAGCACTTGGATACACGCCCCTCTATTCTTCCCTCTCTCTCTCTCACACACGCACACACACACACACACACACACACACACACATACATCACAACACACACACTCACTCGCAGTAAGCCGCAGAATGTTTCGTGCGTGATTTAAAGTGTTCAGGAGAGCTAAGCGTTAAATGATATGGAAAAAGCTTACATTCGCTTGGGGGTTTTTTTTTTATATATTAAATTAATTGTTAGTTGTGCCATTAATTATCAGGGCTATTAACTGATTTCAACAGAGATTTAACAAGGCGCAGCGACTAGCACAGTATTAATGCTTGAACTACTTTAACTACATTAGATTAGTGCACAAATAGGAAAAGTTGCGGAGTCAACAATGTGAAAACATATTCAAACTCGGAGAGGGGGAAGGGAGTGAGGAAGGTGGTTAGGAAAATTTGCAGGGAAAACTTTTAAGCTCGAAGAGTATATATATATTTTATTTATTTGGTAAACGTGGCCAAAACACTTTAATCTCGAATTAGCAATTTTATAAAGGTTGTAAAATATAAAAATACTGTATTCAATTTAAAATTAAAGATTCAAATTGGCTCGTAGCTTATCCAGACGTGCAGTTTCCTCCTCCTCTTGATTTTTCATTTCATTAGACTTGACCTTTTGTCGCTGCCAAGGAGCTTTTCCCTGATGGGATTTCGGCTTGACATCTTTGACGGGTTGCTCGACCGCCGGTACTCCAACACTATCATTAATTTGCCGATACATCTTAATCGTTGTAACTAACTATTTTTAATCTGAAACGAAATTGAGTCTTAATCTTAGCTTCGTTGAGCGCGAACGAGTATTTTGGTGACTAAGACAATTTGTGCTCAATAGGCATGGACAAGACCACTAAAATTAGTGGCAACATTATTATATTATTAATATCGTAAGAGTTATAACAATATTCTTGTGTTTAAACTATAATATCTCTGTTTTTAATCTTAAGTCCCTACTACCATCGGCGCAGCTCCGGTCTTGCCTGGTTGGTCAAAGTAAGGGGTGAGCGAACAAAAATCTGTCCCATTGGAGAGGCTATACCGCAGGGTACACATTGTACATCGCAGATTTACTGAATCCAGAAGCTAGAATAACGCTGTTTGCCACATACGCAGATGACACAGTGTTCCTTGCTTATGCATAGGTTCTTGAATGGTTTTAGTTATTGGGCCAACCAGTGGAACATCTGCGTCAATGGGAGCAAGTCTCAATACTGCACGTTTGCGCTTAGGAATGGTAACTGTACAACCGTCCGGCTCAGCAACATGGTCATACCTCACGAGAACCATGGACGCTACCTGGGTATGCATCTGAACAGGAAACTGAACTGGCGCAAACACACAGGAGCATCATCATGGACATTTGTGATTCCATTTTGTGGCACAACTGCAAAATCTTAGATGAATCAATTTCAATTCTTGCAGAACAAGATGCTCAGAGACATCTCTGGTTTACAAATTAAAAGTGAAACATTAAATTTTCATTTCATAAAAGGAAAAGACCAATAGAGTAGAGATCTACTGAAATCTTAGGTAAATTACAGTTTACTGAGATTCGCTTAGCTAAGCAAGTACCACATTCCGAAGAACTCTAAGACCAGAAACAAGACATAAATCTCAATTATCAGGGAGATGCATAACTGATTCAGGTAGTCGCCAGTTTGGAGCAGTTATAATAATCATAAATAAAGTGCTTCGATTCGAAATACTAATGGTATTTAGAAGTCAACTCCTTATGTAGTTATTGCTTAGTTATCACATCTGAAAAGCACTTAGCAATCTTTATACCCGTAACGTGACTTTCCGACTAATTCATAAATATTTTAGCACATTGTGAAACCCAGCTTTGGCACAAAACAATATACAATAAAACAAAAACAGAGGTATAGGGAAAAACCCCTTCAGGTACTGCAAATGCGGTTAAAGTTATCAGGCCAACTGAAATCTACAGCACAGCACAGCACAACACAGAATGCATTAACACCTCTTCTCATGTGCACAATACAACAAAACACACATTTGCGCTCCCACCGCCATTTACTCCCCTCTACTCACGAGAACCTACAACTCCCACTCATATATTTGTGTTGTATTTGCCAAGCCCTTGTAAAAGCAAATGTTTTTTCTCTAAAGCTTCAAAAGCAATAAAAACAACTGCAATGAATACAACAAGTGCAATGTGCACAAATCGTGCGAAAAGCATGATTGCTGTAGTCGGGAGTGTTCGACTAGTAGACAGCCTTAGCACAAGTCCTTGCCTGAGGAGTAGGTGCCCTAAGCCCAACTTATTCTGATTTTAAGATAGCATTTTTATAAACATAAATTCCAACCAAGAATAATGTTTTAAAATTTAAATTTAGTTTTATTGTAATGATCGAATCATCATCAAAATATCCTGGGTTTGAAAATTAGTTAATTTTAAAGAATGTTATAGCATTGAAAAATTAAAAAGTAGCTCAAAACTCGGATGTGGTAATTTCATCTGAAACAAATATTTCCGCAACATCACAATACATCTTTTAAAATATTTAAAATGATATTGGGGCAAAGAAATTAAGAGCAAAAATGAAGAAAGAAAAATAAGAGAAGGGCAGAGCAAAAAAAAAAAAAACAAATAAATAAAGCTGGCACGAACTACAAAAGCGATAGAGAAGAGCTAATAACTAAATTGCATTAAGTGTAATTATAACTAATTAGAAAAAAATAAATAAATAAATAAAATAACAACAACAAAGCAAAAAAAATACACATAACTAGCACAAATAAAAAAAAAATAGGGAACGTGGAGAAAAAAATGGCATTTTTATGAAATTGCTTTTGGTGTGCTTCTCTCCACCTCCTCCTTTTCCTTCTCATTCTACCGCTGTTCGCGACCATGGCAAATGATTAATGCCAGTGGAAAATGCTGTTGTTGTTGTTGTTGAAAATGAGATGCGATTAGTTGCATTGGCAAAGCATGAAATCACATTAAATGAAATCCCCACAAATAATTGATTTAATTGTGCAAATATTTGAGTCACCCCAATGGAGAAATGGCATTTCAATTGACTAATCAATTGACATGATTAGATGCTCGAAATAGCGGTGAATATATGTATGCATATATCCCATTCATAGATATTTATAAAACTGTTGTCTACTTTATTCTTTATTCAGTCAATAATTGAACTTAACTCAAATTTATGTAAATTAAAAAAGAAAAATGTTTCGTTACGCCATGGATAAGGAACAAATGCTAATAATTCTTGATCATGCTGTCAGATTTGCTCTTTTATTTAACTCGGGAAATAAAAGGCGCAAGGCGGTGAGGCGACTGTACTGCGGATTTGTACAATTGCTTGCTTCAATTACCAGACAACAACAACAACAACAGCAGCAGCAAATGTAGATATAAAAGCAGAGCAGATTGAAAGGCAGCAGCAGCAATGGGCATTAAGCTTTAGCCCATAGATGAATTCTTTTCAGCTTTAGCTACGGTCAAAACACACAGAGAGATGGAGATGGGGAGAATGCACAGCGTAAGAGAGAAACGGGCACAATGAACCTGCGGGGCAAAGAGGCCAAAGGACAGTGGGGGCAGGGATGGCGGGGGGCAGCCGCCAGGCAAAATAAATCATTTAATATTGCGCGCGCTATTTATCATCTAACATTGCTGCATATCATTCTTCATCTTGACACACACACACACACATTTATATATACACAAGCGCACAGTTGGGTGCCCCGAGAGGAGTACACAAAACCGTGAAACAATTTCTTAGCTGAGTTTGAACGCGGCAAAATACTCTGTACTTAGCAGAGTTCATTGATTTGAATAGCTGTTTTAAGCTATGTGCTGTTAGGCGCTGATATAGTATTATAACTAAAGGAACTGATCAAGAATATGTAATCTCTATATAAATTCACATATGCCTCTTTCCGCCTGCTAAACACATTTGCCAAGTGCTAATATGCCCTATTGCATGTGTTTTTTCAATGGGTAAAATAAAAGTGGAAGTAGAAATAGTAGCGAAGGCAAAAATTAGCGTGAATGAAAACTGATGTGCTTGAGATGGATGCCAATGATGAAGGAGGAGTATGGGGCTGGGCGTTTGCCTGTAGAGGTAGGGAATTTAGGTGTGTGGGAAGGGGATTGTGGATTGTGGCTGCACTCGTATAAACAAATTGCGCCAAGCGAAGTAGCCAAAATGTCTGCCACGGCTATAAACTAAACAGCATGTGTACGCTTATGTGTGTATACCTTTTTGTATATATGTGTGAAAGAAATGTACAAATGTTTGGCTGTCTAACTGTCTGTCTGTTGATTTGTCGTATCTTTTTTCTATTCAACGATTCTGTGTGTTGTTTATTCGTCACTTTAACACGTTCGATGCTGACGCGAGCGCAGGCAGCGACTGCGACTGCGACAGCAGCGTCACTGACACCGACACACATACACAAAACAAATGCAGCGGCAGAATTTATTTTTATTTAATGCGCGCCTTGCATATGCGTCTATGCATGTGTGTGTGTGTTGCATGCCTATCAAGATTGAATTTGGATTTTCGTTGATTGTTTTGATTGCTGCCGCCGCAGCAAATGCGTAACAAATACATAAAACTTAAAAAAAAAACTAAGTTTGTACTTACATGTGTATGTATTTATTTTGTTTTTATGCTACTACTGCTGCTGCGACTGTGATTTTATGCTCGCGGTCTCTTCAGCGCTCTTTCTCTCACTCACTCTCTTTTGGTCACACTTGCACTCGCTATTAGAATTTATTTTTTTTGGTTGCCTTGTAAGCAAAATGCAACGCGTTTTGATTTATTATGTGTTATCACACATTCGCTGTGTACATTGCTTGAAATATTTAGTGTTTTTGTGAAGATTTGTATTGATTCGTAAGACACACACGCTTTTGTTTTCGATTAATTAAGCGTAGAAAAACGATGTACGTCACAAACGCGACACTACGCCACCTTTCCGCTTTGACAACTGAACGAGAACTGATTGTAAATATTCCATATATCGATACGTCGAGAGCAAAATATTCAGCTGCTGCTCTGCTGCGCTCCGATAACAAACAGGGCTGCCTGCTTAACAGTGTTGAAAAACATTTTCTCTTTTCGAAAATTTAAAAATAAAATGTTGTAAATTATTGTTTTAAACAAAATTTAAAAATGGCTCAAATTTTAGGGGAACAAGAAATCATACAGCGCTTTATTATATAGCAAAAACAAAATAACATTTAATTCGCTCACTCGCTGTTCTATGACGAGAAGTGCTGTATAACGGCGCAGATCTGTGTTTGCTTGAACAGCTGATTTGTTTTCGGCAATGTCTCTCTTACACACAATTACAAAATCAATACCAAATCGGCTACTACTCAAAGCAAAGCCCCATCCGGAATCCTCAATATGTGCGACACCCTTGCGCGAGATATGGGGCTATGTGGCAGTGGCATTCAATCAGGTGGACGCAGAACGCTTGGCACGAGTGGGTCCTAACCGCCTCTGCGCCGAATGGTTAGTTAAAAACGGCGGCGGCGTCCGCTTCACCGATAATCCCTCCAAGCTGTGGAAGGACTACAATCAGCTGCCATCGGAAACAACACCGTTTCGCATTAAGGTTGTCGACGCCTCCAATGCATCCGTGATGAAAATCGGCCTGGAGCACTTCAAGCGCTGTGATCACATCGACACGGTGATCTTTCACAATTGCAAGCATCTGGAGAACGATGGTCTGATTGGACTCACCCATTTAACCAATTCGCTGACAAGCCTGCAGGTATCAGGCTGCTATAACATCATCGATTCGGGCCTGGCCATCATCAGTGAGCTTAAGAATCTAAGGCAGTTGCTCATTTTTGATATGTTGTATGTGAAAGACATGGATGAGGTCGCTAAGAGCCTCAAGTCTAGTCTGCCCGCCTGCGATATCAAAGCCACCAAATTTGCTGTGCAGCTTAAAAAGGATTAAAATAGCCCTAATAGTCGCCTCCCGGGGTTTATTATTTATTATTGTTGATATATATGCAAGGACTTCTATATTATTTCAATAAAATATTGCAGCAGATTTGGGATTTTGATCTCTGCAAAAATTGAAAGCAAAAGAACCTCCATATATGTGCTAGTAAGTTGTAAAAAACATTAGATTTAAATATTTTGATCGAAAATTATTATAATGCATCCTTTTTTTATAGAAAACTTCAGGGAGATATTTGATGTTTGGGAGCAAACTGAGTTTTTTTGCAAGAATTTCAATTGGAGCATGAATCGAATAATCAAAATTATAAATTCTGATTACAACAGCTATTAAACTGAGAGATTAGTTAAGATTACAGAAACAAAATTATAAAGCAACCTAAAAAATATTCATGGAAAATCCATTGTTTAATTTGTTATATCAGGTGAAATTGGTGCCTTATGTAACTTATCAATACTATTTTTGGTGTTGTTCAGTGCAGTCTATATATGCTTGCTTAGTAACTAATTGATTAGTTTAGGATGCGGCCAATATATAGGGGCGTATATCCTCCACATCGAAAAGTTGCTCGGGCGCCACACGCTCCCCGCACATGGGACAGTCGCCATTCTCCGAGAGTATGCTACAGATAGTTGGATATATTTAAAAATATAAATATATATATATATAATGTATATATGACTCACTTCTCCATTTCGGCGCGAAAGCAAAGGAAATCGCATTGTGGACATGAGGTCATCTGTTGTTTAATGATGTGCTGACCAGTCGCTATGCAAATGGGCAGCGTTGTCTTGCAGCTGTAGCAGGTGACCTCCATGTTGGCCAAGTTGGCATCACAAATGGGACACTCCATGGTCTCATCATCGATCTCATCGCGCAGCTGTTTAATGCCCTTGGGCGCCTTGCGCACAATCGACTCAATCTTCTTGACATAACGTCCGTCCAGCTGATTGCGGTAATCGGGTCGCATCAGCATCGAGGCATAGGTAAAGGCGGATTTCTTGAGGCCAGCACGATGGCATTCAATGACCGTCGAAGTCAATATGGGCACAATGTCTGCAAGGGAATAGACGACATATATATAAGAATGATCTCCAATATCGATAGGTCTAGCTTACGCTCAGGGAACTGTGATATGCAGGCGGCGACCTGGACGAGCAGCTTGGCGGCCAGCAGATGATTGCCCAGCTTGACATGGATGCGCACCAGCGTATAACGATGCAACAGTATCAAATTGTGACGCATCTCCGCCGTAACCGAGAGATTATTGCGACGCAGCTCCTGGTACATGGAATATAGCAGATCTCGTGCTGATTTATAATTGCCCGCCAGCTGCTCCTGATTGGCAATAATGACAGCAGTTTTAGCCGCATCTTTGTAATGCTTGCGTGCCATGTACAAGCGGAATAGATAACGTGGATCCTTTGGCACACCATCCGATTCACCGAGCAGAAACTCAATTAGTTGCGTCGCCAGCTGCTCGTTGTTCGATGTTGCCACACAATCGATGGCCAGCGACAGTGCTTGAGATTCCTCATTGCTAAAAGCGGAGGCTTTGAGCAGAAAACGCAACGCTTTGGTAAATTCGCGTGCGAGAAAATAATATTTGCCCGCCAGCAGCGTATATTTCTCGCTCTCAAAGTAATGCGCCAGCGCCAGATAATCCGCCGATTTGGCATTCTCGTAGCGTTCGAGAAGTTCGCCATGACGTCGCAACTTGTTGTGCCGCTGGGCCAATTGGAATGCCTCCTCCACACAGCCACAGATGACGAGAAACTGCAGCGCCTGCTCGATATCATTGATTTTCTGATAGAACTTCGCGAGCAACTTGGCCGCATCCATCGAGCGGGATTCCAGAACAATTTCGGAGGCAGCATGTGGATCGCATAAGTGATCCAGATAGATTCGCACACAGGCATCCAAGTCGCCAGCAATGCGATAGCTTCTTATGGCCTCCTCAAACTGGCCATCCGATTCCTTGGCCTTGGCGTAGGCGGCATGCAACTTGCTGCTCTTCACATGCACCAAAATATTGTTGGCCTTGTGCCACATCTTCAATGCTATATAATGGCCGCATGCCTCATCGTAGAAGCCGCCACGCTCATAGAGACCAGCTGCCTCAGTAAGATGACCCACAGTGGCGAGTAGCTCGGCGCAGTCGAAAAGCAGCTGCTTATCCTGCAGCTCCACTGCATATTGAATCTGTTAAGGGTAGAATAATATTAATTGAAGTATCAAGAAAAAATGTGCTTAATCTGTTCCCGGCAAGTGCCGAACAGCAGGAAAAGAAGTCTTTTCAGAACAGAAATCTATTTGCTTACGCCACGTCGAAAGTCTCCAGCTCTGATCGAGGTGCGTGCAATGCCCATTTTGCACAGACGCACATGCTCCTCGTATTCCGGCGAGCTGTGCAAAAGCAGCGATGGCTCCGCATCCTCATTGTTGATCAAATCCTCCTTGTAGCCCTTCTCATAGTGATACAATGCATCCGCATAGTTGCCACTAAAAAAAATCACATTTTAAATTGGTTCTTCAATGTAAGATGGATTCTTACGTGAACTCCAGCTGTTGAGCATATTCACGTGCTATAAACGGCACCTCCATCGGCTCATATTTGTGGGCCAGCAGCAGCGCCTGATCCCATTGCAGCAAATCCCGGCTGAGATCGAGCGCTGCACGCGTATAAACTCCCTTCAGCAGGTACTCCTTGGCCTGATCGTATTGGCCCAACAGCATGCAACAGCAACCGCTCAACATGTGCAGATCCTCGATATAGCGCAGATCCTCGAGAGCATTCACGAGAGCAGCGTCACCCAACTGACGATAGGCGCGCAAAGCTATGGCAAGAGGAAACATATATATATTATAGTATACATATATATATATATATATATAGATTACAGGATGCTCACCAATTTCTGGCTCGAGATCGGAAATAGCATGTTCGCCAAACTGTCGCCAGGCGTAATCCATGCGCATCTGTTCGCATAGCTTGTAAGCCTCATCGTATTTCTTCAGACCGAGCAGCAGCTGAAGATTCTCGCACTGAATGTTGGCAGGATTGACGACGTGGGTGCTCAACGATTGTGTCGCATACTGCCCCCCATCGATATGCAAAGCCATTTCGCCGGCGCACAACAGCAACGGCACCTGCCCGGGATTCAGTTTGGATTCGCCCAATTTCTGAGTGTGCCTGCCACGCACTGAGTGGCGGGCAAAGACATGTGTGTAAACCACACGCGTATCGTAGCTGATGAAGATGTTCGGTTGCGTCAGATCCCACAGACAGCCCACACACTGCTTGGGCATGTCCGCGATGAGCAGAGCCTCCTGATCCAACGCGGGCAAATAGACAAAACCCTGGCCATGCTCATCGATAAAAATTGTTTTGGTGCCTTCGACATCGGTGAAGAGTTGCCTGATTCCGTTGCTATGACGATAGACGGTGCAGGTGTCCCACTTCTCCAGCGAGTAGAAGACCAGGTGGCCAATCTGCAAGGGATTAAGAAACTTTAGCAGCAAAATATAAAAATAACCATTATACGCACATCGGTGGCAAAGATGAGCAGCTCCTGGCTAAGTGCAAAGCACGTGATGACCGCATCACTGGGCATAGTGGGCAGCGCACTGGGAAAGCTAGCCTGCAGTTTGTCCTTGCAATTCGGATTATCCGCTGCAATGGCCTGTAATATCAACTGGGGCGAACACAGAGCAGCGCAATAATCCGCATTCAGTTTCATTGCAACAATATCGTGGGGCAAATCACGTTCGCTCAATGGACGCGGCTCATCGCCCAAACTCTTGCCGAGATCATAGAACCACACATGCTTGTCCAGGCCCGCAGCAAAATTGTACGGTCCAATGGCCAGAAAAGTGGGCTCCGTTTCCAGGGGCAGGCGAAATGGTAACGACTTTGATTTATCCGGCGCATAGACATAGATGGAGACCTCTGCCAGGCTGCTCAGCATGACGAGGCGCGGTGCGGAGACGGAAAACATATGAGGCAGCTTGGTCACATAGGTGTAGACGGTGCCAACGCTGGTTGTAACAGCCAAAAGTTGTCCATCGGGTGACCAGTCAATCATTTGGACAGTGGCATGATCCGGCACAGTGATAATGCGCTCCGTCTCCTGCAGATTGGTAATCGAGTGGATTTTGATGCTGTGCGAGGGAGTAGAGTCATAGGAGGATTACAAGGATTACAAGTTTAATTCCATACTAACTTATCATCACCACACGAGGCCACAATGTCCAGTGTTGGGCAGTAAGCCAAGCCCGTCAGCGTATCCTTGTGATTCCTCACCTGCCACAGCTCCTGGCCGACGTCTTTGGGATGTGTAGATATGGCCACGACATGGCCATTGGAGAAGCCCAACAGAATGTAGCCATCGCCAAACCATTTGTGCTGCAGCAGTGAGCCGTAGCGACTCTGAAAGCCCAACTCCGTGGGATTCTCCGGCTGGGGCAAATAGTACAGAAACAACGTGCGTTTGCCGATAATCATGCTGAGTGCATTGTCACCGGCCAAATGCTCATCATTGGACATCTCGGCAAAGTACATGTCCGTGGGAGCATCACGCAACTGAACGATTCTCACTGTGTCCCCATCCTCACTGCTCAGCGAGAAACTCTTGTCGTCGGAGCCAAGTGCGAGCAAATTCTGAGCAGACCACGCGCCACATGTAATCCGCTTATTGTGCTTGCCCAACACCGGAGTACGTTTGCCACTCCGATGATTATAGATGGCCAGATTGCCACGGCCTGTGCCGACAGCGAGCAACTGTTGCTGCTTGGACCACAGTATGCAGGTGAGCGGATCACGCAGCCCGGACTCCACTGTGATCTTTTGCTGTGTGGCATAATCCCAGAGCGTCACATCCGGTGAACTGCTAGTAATAATGCCCAAGAGTTCCCCATCCGAATCCCAGGCAAAACCCGAACACAAACTGAAATATACATAAGCTTAAGCACATTTTGTTCTATGGTGTGCTTAATCCCTCTATATATTACCCGGATAGGATGATGCGCTGCACCAGTTGCCCTTGGCGATTGTACAGGGCGACTGAACCGTCGGTGCCCGTTGTGGCCAGCAAAGCTCCCGCGCTCTTCTGCCAAATGAAGTAAACATCGCCAATGCCGTGCGGTTCATCGTATTTGTACAATATCTTCTCAAACGACATTTTCGCCACACACACACGCACACGCAACACACTAGAAGCTCATATTTTTGCCCAGGCTCAGCTGCATTTTTGCAGTTGTCCACGAAAGTTTTTTCGCTTTTTTTGTTTATGCTTTTTTACCGTTGCTATGGCAGCAACAAGTAGTTTTCAAACGATGCTTTTCATAGTTGCTGCATACAGTGTGACCGCATTCGATGAATTTTAAATGGGCCAGAATACTGCAGACAGCTAACAGCTGTTAATAAGAAAGTAAATATTAATAATTAATTAAACATCTTTCTGCTACATTCTTAAACAAAATTACTTGAATTCATTATGCATTTTGAAGTTCACGCAAGTTTTTCGCGTTCTTGCTTAGGCTTTTTTACCTTTGTAATGAAAGCAACAAGTATTTTCATTTAAGTGTCACCACATGTGTTTATTTTTAAATCATAGTAACAGCTTGTAGTATTCAAACGATGCTACTCGATATTTACAACAAAGCAATGTGACCGTGCCTGGTTAACATAGAGAATATCAAAAAACAAAGCCACAACTTTTTTCTGCGCCGCAAACAGCTGTTATTGTAATAAAAAAGACAAAAGGTGTTTCTTCTAAATTCAAAATATAAAAATTATTTAAGCATATACGAATTGTCAATACACCTATTTAACTTTAAACAATTAAGATGTCGGATGATCTGCCCGAGGAATTTGATCTGATTGTTGTGGGAACCGGTAAGCATTGCTTTGTTTTTGTTTTCATCTTCCGTCTGCTGACGATGACTCATAAATCTTCTGTCAGGCTTCACGGAATCCTGTATTGCGGCCGCTGCCAGTCGCATTGGCAAGACGGTGCTCCACATCGATGCTAATGAATATTATGGTGATGCATGGAGTTCCTTTAATCTGGAGGCATTTAATTGTTTGCTGGATCAACCCAATTTCACGCTGAGGAATGGAAGCTATACTTGGCAAGAGCCGGAGGAGGAAAATGAAAAAATGGAAACTGCGAATTGGACACGGGAAACGCTTCTGGAGAAGTCACGTCGGTTTAGCTTAGACTTGAGTCCACGTGTTGCCTACTCCGCTGGCGAGTTGGTCAAGTTGCTGATCAAATCCAATATTTGTCGCTACGCGGAATTTCGTGCCTTGGATCATGTCTGCATATTGTCCAATGATGAGCTTGTGTCGGTGCCCTGCTCGCGCAGCGATGTCTTCAACACCAAAGTACTGACCATGGTCGAGAAACGTATGCTGATGAAATTTCTTACCGCCTGCAACGATTACAACAAGGAGGAGGATGAGCTCTCATTTCGCGGACGCACCTTTCTCGAGTATTTGCAGGCGCAGCGAGTGACGAACAAGATTGGCACGTGCGTCATGCAGGCAATTGCCATGTGCGATGCCAACACCAGCTTCGAGTTGGGCATGGAGCGCACCAATCGTTTCCTGGGCAGCCTGGGTCGCTACGGGAATACCCCATTTTTGTTTCCAATGTACGGCTGTGGTGAGTTGCCACAGTGCTTTTGTCGCCTTTGCGCCGTTTTTGGCGGAGTCTATTGCTTGAAGCGTAGCTTGGATGACATCACTCAGGCGGAGCATTCCAATGAGCTGCTCGTTATCAGCGGGGGGAAAACGTTACGCACCAAGCAGGTGGTCTGTGCGCCAGCTCAACTGCCTGCCACGCTGGCTACGCACTACGGCGAGTTGAAACCACACATTTCTAGAGGTCTATTTATAGCCGCCAGTCCGTTGGGCAAAGAAGAGTTGAATAAGGGCGGCGGCGGCGTCAATTTGCTGCGTCTACTGGCCGAGGAGGGAGCACGAGAGGCATGCCTCATACAACTGTCGCACTACTCGGGCACCTGCCCCGAAGGATTGTGTAAGTAAAATAGAATGCAGACTTGAGCTAAATATTATATCTTTAATCTTAACTCTTTGCTCTCCTGCAGATATCTTTCATTTGACGACGCCTGCTATAAGTGAAGATCCTTCCGCTGATTTGGCTGCCTTCACAGCGCAGCTCTTCCAAACGAATGCGCCGCAAATCCTTTACAGCGCCTACTTTACGCTAACAGCGCAAACCAGTCCAAATCCAAGTACTGCCATGCCCATTTATTGCACTGCTGCACCCGCCTACGAGCTGGATTATGATGCAGCCATTGCTAATGCACGCGATATCTTTGCTAAACTCTATGGCGAGGCGGAGGAGTTCTTGCCACGTGCACCTGATCCCGAGGAGATCGTTGTGGAGGGCGAGGATCCGAGCGCTCTGAGGGAGCACAGTCTGCCCGACGATCTGCGAGAACAGCTGCAACAAATGGATATTGGCGAATAGAGAGGCACAAGCAAACGTTATTTAATCATCACTTTATTATATAATTGAGAAAAAATGAGGACTTCTATATACACACTAATATGCCCGATATATATATATATCATGTGGACAATTTGAAATTCAAAGAACTAATGTGTTTAGTTTAAGATCGTAATCAAATATTTGCTTTTTGCATATAATTCTTTATATATATTTAGTCTGTAAACTATTTATATAAACTCTAAAAGTTACTATATATATATGTTTATATATGTATTTATGTGAGTATGTGTTGTGTGTGTAATATATATATATATATATATCTTCGAAAAATATGCATTCCTATGCCTTATAAAAATTGTTATTTTATTTATTGCTTGACGGTTTCTTGTGGTATTTTTTTGTTTGTGATGCACTTAAAATGTTTCATTAAATTTTTTTAAATTATGCGAAAAGCACAACGAGTTAATAATGAATTTAAATTAATGTTAATAGTATAGTTAACAAGGAAGAACGCACCAAATTAGTCTTAAGGTTATATCGTAGGAGCAGCTGGCTTTGAGTAGGTCGGGGGCTGAGGGGTTGGGCAGTTGTCCAAACTGAAGAGCAGTTAAATTATATAATTATATATGCCACACTATTTGAATTTATAACTCTTTTTTTTTGTGTTCTTTTACAAACGTGCATTTTAGAATATATGTGTTTTTTATGTTATATCGTAATATATATAACTATATATATATATATGTGTGCCGCATTTTACAACTGTTGATTTTTCTTATACAAATATATATATCTGATCGGCATTATCTGTTTTTTTTGTTCAGTGCATTTTACAATAAAGCTTTCGTGTTCTCGGTTCACTTACTATAATCATCTGCTGTTCAGTTGAGTTATTGTTTTTTATATTATTTATGTATATTATGTTCTTATATCTTAATCAGATTGTTGTTGATATTCTGCTGACGTTTGCGCTTCGCATTCATTGCATCGACAATCGGTTGTCGTTTGGCATTATATTTTTTATTCAACTGCTCGATCTCCAGCTCCATTTCGTGATCGATATTGCTGAGCCGCTGATTCAGATCATCAAATGTGAGAAATTTAAGGAACTCAAATTCTCCCTCCACATACGCATGCGATTGTGTGTGCAAATGTTGGTGCTGATATGCGGGCGGAGCCTGCGCTGCACCTGCTCCACCTCCACCTCCTCCTGGCTGTTGCTGCTGTGAGGGCGTTGGATTGTTGCGCAGTAAATTCTGCTGATTGTTGAGCGCAATCAGTTGCTCGTTCATCAGTGGATAGGCCATGAGCAAGTGTTGCTGCTGCTGCTGTTGCTGCTGCTGATACTGTTGTTGCTGCTGCACTTGCTGATGCTGCTGCAGTCCATATTGATTGATGGCCGAGATTTGCTGGAATTGCATTTCCATATTGTGCTCCCAGTTGTTGGCATCATGCGCTCCACTCGCCAAATGTGGTAGCTCCTGTTGAGGTTGTTGCTGCTGCTGCAGTTGTTGTTGGTGTTGCTGCTGTTGCTGCAGTTGTTGCTCGACAGCAGCGGGCGAGTATTCTGTGGGCGTGGGCGTTGATTTGTCGTCGGCACGTCCATCACCAGCATTTTTGCGCTCAAAATGATCGAGGAACTGTGGGCGATAGCGACCGCGCGGTTTCTGATCATCAGTCCGCTTTGCCGCCGTCGAGTCATCTGAATCCGAATTGATCACCATGGTGCCTGAGAAGATCGAACAAAGCTGTTAAATAAACTGATTCCACGCTTGGCAGAAACAGAGACAGAAGGAGAGAGAGCTCTAGCATATGTCTGAGATAAACAGTCTTCCGTTGCTTCTTGAATTCCTCGAGCTGCACTCGAGATAAACGGAGTTCTTATCTATGCCTGTCTGCTTATATTTTTATGTACGTCTGTATATATATGTGCATATATATTCAAATTGATATATTTTACTGCGAGTTTCATTTGAACCAAAAACTTGCAATTAACAAAATTAGGTAATATGGAGATTTATTTTTGGACTCGTGGAACTACTTGAAAATTTTTGCAATCAATCCTGATTGGTATCCTGATCCTTGCTAGCTCAAAAACGCATCTATATCAAAGATCTGTTATGATTTGTTTAAGATTTGCCATTAGTGCAATTAAAATATCACAGTGCTAATTCAGCAGAATCTCTTCTCCTCCATGTTCATATTTTGAATATCTTTTCTCTTTTTTTTTCTTCTTCTTTATTCACTACTCACCCAAATTGGACTCCAGTTCGACCATTGTGCCACTATCCACAGTAGCCACATCCGCTGATGACGATGAGCCCCCACCGCCTGCAGTTCCCGCAGCTTGTCCAGCTGCTGTTGCCGCTTTGGCGGCTGCCTTCACCATACCGGCTCGAATGCCACCCGGACCCAGTGTGCCCTCATCCATTTCCTCGGGATGGGCGATCATGGTTGCATCTGACGCCGAGTTTTGTTGATATTCATTGAATTTCTCTGGCACCAGTGTGCCGGGATCATCTATAAATGTTTTTACGGTGCCCGAATTGAATTCGGTTTCCTCTTCCTGGAGCATTAGTCCCGACTCCTGGGTGGCCAGACTCTTAGCCTGGCTCATGGCAACGCCTGCCGCACGATTGGCACGCTGTTGCTCTCGTATGGCACACGTCTCCTCCAGCATGGTCTTCAGTATGCTCCGATGCTTGGCGTTGCGTATGAACTCATGCTCGAGCAGCTCGGTAGCTGTGGCACGCTCATCCGGATTCTTAACCAGGCACTTGCTAACGAAATCAATAAATTCGGTGCTCCAGCGATCGGGTTCCCGAAACGATGGCGGCGGCTTCTGTGGTATCATGAATATGGCACGCATCGGATGTATATCGCCATACGGTGGCTTTCCCTCCGCCATTTCCAGGGCCGTGATGCCCAGTGACCAGATGTCCGCAACGCAATCGTAGCCAACCTCTTCAATGACCTCGGGTGCCATCCAGAAGGGTGTCCCAATCACTGTGTTCCTTTTGGCCATCGTATCCGTCAATTGGCCGGCGACACCAAAATCTGCCAGTTTGGCATAACCCTCGGTATTGAGCAATATATTAGCAGCCTTAATATCACGATGGATCTTACGTCTCAAATGCAAATAAACAAGACCCTTCAGCGTATCTGAGAGTATTGTGGCAATTTCATCTTCTGTCAACGTCTTTTTGCGCAGACGCATAATATCGGAGACGCTGCCGGCGCCACAGTATTCCATGCATATCCACAGATCGTATTGCTTGAAATAGGAGCCATAATAACGGACCACATAGGGTGAATCACATTGTTGCATAATCGATATCTCCTTGATGATCTCGTGCAGATCGGACTCAACCGGCACCAGTTTAATTGCCACAATCGAGCTGCTCTCCTTGTGCAGTGCTTTGTAGACGGAACCGTAACTGCCTTCGCCCAGCTTGTACATTATATCAAAGACCTTCTCGGGCGGCTGCAGCAGCGATTCCTCTGATAATTTTTTTAACTCCCCCCCATTGCCATTTGTATTGGAAGACATGTTGCTGGCTGCTGTTGCTGCTGCTGCTTCTGTTGTTCTTCTTCTTCGTCTTGCGCACCTTTTGCTTGCTGCATGCGTTCAATTGTTGACGGCACAAAAAGCTGGGATTTTTTCGTCTTTTTTGGTATATTGGCGTAAAATTAACACAGAACTTGCGCTACGATAATTGCCAATTTAAAGCGACATTTTTCACACACATTTGTTCTTTATTCGCTCAGCCAGCAGTAGAGCTGGTGCAACAAAAAAAAAACTAAAAAACTGCTAGTCACAAGTATTTTCCAGTGACACTGATCACCGGTACGTAAGTTAGTATTAAAATACCAAATTGCAGTTGCATCTGAAACGGAAATGAACTGAACAAGTACTTGTTTAAGTAACTTGTCACGAGTGGTTCATTAAATACTTGTTTAGTAGTGCATCGAGTACTAACGAGTACTTCTAGTGCGTTAATTCCTAGTAAATGCCGATGCATGCAGTTGACATTTTTTAGTGCTTTGTTTGCCTTTAAATACCAACACAAGCATCGATGCCTAATATATTTAATAATTGGCGCGTTAAGGCAAATATGACAAGTGGATACGAAAAGTGCTTTCTATTTGCACAATTTGCGCGTTGCCAGACAGTCGCTGCATCGCTATTTACTGTTACAATGGTAACGGCGGTAAAAAAACAAACAAGTAGTTAGCATTGCTTTAAATGCAATTCGTAAACAATGTGCGCCTTATCAGTCACTGCGCCTTTGGCTGTCCTAGCAACGTGTGCCATAGTAACGGACACGGACACCCACAACGAACGAGCAGCTAAAAAATTCCTACACCTGGGCGCTATTTAGTCACATTCAGTCAGTTAGTCAGTCACAGTTTGTTGTTGATGATGGCAGCAACGGCGCCCACGCAAATGTCTCATTCACGCATAGCGACCGCTTACGGAACGCGGCCGTCGCGCAATTTGCATACAAATGCCATTTCGTTGAAGCAACGCTCGAAATCCGCAAATCCACCGCAATTACGGCCATTTAGCGGCATACAGGGTTCGCGACCCCGTTATGTGCCGCCATTTTCCATACAATCTCAGCAGAAAAATACCGTTGTCATTAACGGTCCCATACATGAGGCGGCAGCCGTTACTGCAAGTGCGCGGGGCAGAGCCCCAAACCCTAAATGTGTGTATTCCCCAAAAAGTTGTGTGCCAAAAACCTGTATTTCTTTGTCTTATTTATTTTTCTTCCTTTTCTTTTCAGGTTTGAAGAAACACCAGAAATCCGTTTCGTCGTGTAATTTGGCTGCCCGTTTTAATGGCTGCAGCACGGCTGTCAAGAATCCGGGACGTGGAAATACGTTGTTTCGCATGTATTTCGATCGTGGCGATTTGCCAATCAAAATGGAATATCTATGTGGCGGCGATAAAATTGGCTGGACGGTGAGTATGTGGATTCGGATTGGGTTTTATTTTTAAGGCTGGAAACTATTAGATAATATGAGTTTAATATAAACTATGTTTAAGCACCTATTATTCTTAGCTTTATGCATTAAAGATTGCTAAACAATTAAAAAGTTTCAGAATTCCAAGTAGAAACTATTTGCTATGTTGAAATTTTAACAGTATTATGTAAACTTGAGTAGTTTATATATTCTGTGCCAAATCCATTAAAGAACTGCCTTCTAACAAAAAATAATTAAGACAGCCACTCCACAAAGAATCTGTTTAAAATGTTTAAGAATTACAAAGACTGTGTTTAAATGATATGCCAGAATTATAAGTAGAAAGATAGTTACATATACTTGACTATTTCTATATACTAGAAAAGATTTTTACCTAATTTTTACCTAAAACTGCCGAGATATCAAAATCGTAATTTTCTTGTATCTTAAATTTGAAAAATGCAATCTTTACCCATAAATTCACCTTATTACGTATTATTAGTTTGCTTTGTGGTTTCTAGGACTTTTGGGTACCATGATTAGCTGAACTTTGAGCCGTAAATTACCCGACAACCTTCAATGCCAACTACTAATTACCTATAGTAGGTGTTGTGGCCCCAATTTCTACAACCCCAACTTCTCCATCTGCACACCTGCGTGTCCAATTATTTTTGAAGTGTTCGCGCGATGGTGGCACCAAAAAAATAAGAAAAAAGTATACAAAAATGAACAAGAACTCTCTCTTTATTTTGTAAATGTATAATATGCCATTGTCTATTTCCGGAATTACTAGCAAACAAACGGACTGACTCCGTTCGCATTTCAGTTATAGTGACGTCCAGGTGTCAACCAGTCAGAGTCAGTTTCAAAACGAATAATACATATTGGGAACACTACTGGAGGGGGGTCGTAAGATGTGAATTCATGTGTGTTTGCCACCCACTTTCAATGCCAGTAGCCTTGAGAACTACGTGCTGTATATATACATAGGATCGTATGTTGTTTAAGTGGGTGCGTTTGTTTATATAGTCATGCGGCAGTTATGACAGCTCATTTACATATGAGCGATATGTGACTGACACTATATCATTTTGCGTCATATGCGAAATTCAACTGAAGGTCAAAGGGAACATAGCAAAAATGGGGTTAAAGTTGTGGAGAGATATAAGAGTAGAAGAGGGTGTACTTGACAATGAGATAGGAATTCAAATTTGTATATTGTAATAAGAGATATAAAAGATAAGTAGATTATATACATACATAGAATAGCAAATGGGGTTGTGTGAAGATGTATCTGGAAAAAGTTTTCAGTCAATTTTCAAGTTTTTTAAAAAGTATGAAAAGAAAAAAAAGTGAAAATTGTCTTTAAAAAACTTTAAAAAATATTCCGAAAGTGCTTTTGCGCTTTTCTTACCCTTTGAAGCCATCGTTTATAGACAACATATAAATAGTGCCGTTTGTAAGCAATTTGGTAACTTTCCCAATATTGACAAGCCAAACAACAAAAAAAACACAAAAGCATCTTAATAGAAATCAGGAAAAACAGAAAACAAAAACTTAACGAGCATCGCGTGCAAATTTACACCTGTAACAAAATAAAGCAAAAACAATGCAAGTTACACCCCCAAAAAAAACTGAATTGAAACTAGCTATCAATAACTGTGTCTCTGTTTCTCCTGTTACCGTTGCCAGGTGGACATTGACAAGCTGGACTACAGCCTCTATTTGCCGCTGTTCTTCGATGGATTGGCGGAGCCCAAACATCCCTATAAGACATATGCCAGACAGGGTGTCAGCGATTTACTTTTGGCCGGCGGCGATAAAATCCATCCCGTCGTACCGCAATTAATATTACCGTTAAAGAGTGAGTACCTGCCGGCGATAGGGGCAAAACCCCAAAAAATAAAGAAAGCAAAAATGTCCTGGCACGCAAATGACTTTAGGCTTAATTTACACCTGCAACATTTTCCTGAATTTGTGTTTTGTTTTCCTTTTTTGCTTTGGGCAGACGCATTGAGCACTAGAAATGTGGAGGTGATGTGCACGACATTGAAAATTATACAACAGCTGGTGATGGCTTCGGATATGGTGGGACCCGCTCTGGTGCCATTCTACAGACAACTGTTGCCCATGTTCAATGCGTTCAAAGTGAAAAACTGTAAGTTACTTGCTCAAATATTAAAAACGCTTTATTTTAAATATATGCGGCTTTCTTCTAGTGAACTGCGGCGATGAGATTGACTATGCACAAAAGAATAACTTGAATCTGGGCGATCTGATTGATGAGACGCTGCAGGTGCTGGAGCTGCATGGTGGCGAGGATGCCTTTATCAATATTAAATATATGGTACCAACCTATGAGTCATGCTATTTAAACTGAAAAACAAGCTATATAACAGTTACAGCTACAATCAAAGACTATATGAATAGTCTTTGTTCTTAAACATTCTTTCTATATATAGCAAAGAAAGCTTTTCTTACATGTTTTATGCTTCATATATATAGTTGTATACATTATATAATATATCACGAGTATTTATTGAATTTTACATAGATGCGAATGATTAAAAATTTGTTAATGAATAACATTTACTTGTTTCGAATTTATATAGCTTGATCAGCTGTTGGATAAGTGAGTATATATATATATATATGTTGAGATTAAATATGTGATACACGTGTGCAAGAAGCACAAAAAAGCCAATGACTAAATAACATTAATAAATGTAGTTAGGCAATGGCAACGGAGGCCCAACAGCTCTACAAAAAACTGAAAAGAAAAAAATATATATAAAATATATAAATATATATATATATATATAGATAGCATCAGGCATAACTCTACTTACAGCTGTTGAGCCGCCGAAAGATATTCAGAATTTTGGCTTTGCGTACTCGTTCTTCTTAACATTGTGAGGGGAGTAGCGATTGTACAATCCCCAAATGGAGTTCATCAGTTTGTCATTATACTTGACCGGCGAATATTCGCGTTCTACAGAGAGAGAGAGAGAGAGAAAAATACACACAATGATGAGTGCATTTCAAGTATAGTTGCAATTTGTTTACGAACTTACGCATATTGTTATCAGCCTTATCAGTGACATTGGCAGCTCGGAAACGGGAGATGATCTGATCGCGTTCCTGGAACTGCTCGCGCACCTTGCAAGCGGCAAAAGCACCCTGCGGTAAAGCCATGTCTATAACAAGAAATTGTTTAGCAACTATAATTTTTTTTATTTCCAATTTTTGACACTTACAGCTTAGATTCAGGCTATTCAGGAAGAAGAAAAATTGAGTCAACTGCAGCTTGCTGAGATTATACAGTTTATTGTAGATGTTGGGAGCGCGTTTTGCAATTTTCACTTTTTTATCGCGCACTTGCAGCAGCACCATTCAAAGTTCAAACTTGAAGGGTTGGTTTTTGAAAATAATAGATGTCTTTAAAGCCAATTGAAAAATGTTTGCAAATATGTTCAAACAGCCCTTAAGCAACTTATTGGTTGCTTACTTATAATTGAAATAGTATATATAGTCTGGTTTTGTACGGGCATTTGGGAATGCCGGCGTTTTATTATAGGGGTTTCCACGTTTATTTTGCACACACAACACGAACAGGTTCAAAACTGAACTGAGACTCCGGCCTGGCTTCGTTTGAATTTTATAGAGCACACCGGACTCAAAACAAAACTTATCAAGCCGATAAGCCAGAGAGACAGAGATCAGCTGGACGCCATTTTGTGTCAACTCGTGTATGTGTGTGTGTTTGTTTATATGGGCTTGGACTTTTGCTGGATTTTTCTTTTTGCTGGATGTAGTTTTTCATGATGCATATATATATATATATATATATAAATATATATATATATGTAAATATGCAATTGAACCCCATTTGATCCGGCTAGCCTCGAACTGATTTAAGGTATTTGACTGACAGAGTTTCGACATTGCGCTACTCAATCAATTGATAAGTCAGATCGATTAAAACTGCGTAGTTAATCAATTTGATTTGTAATTAAACCATTTGAAGACTTAACAAAAAATTATCGCAGAAAATCTGGCAGATAACCCATAAACCTAGCAGGTGCTTTCGAAAAGCACATTTTTGCTGGGCTGTGAGAACAGTCTAGCATCACTATCTCTTGAGGATCTTATGAAGTCAATAGCTTATTACCGGTCTGTCCAGCAGTACTGTTTGTTTTTTTTTTTTATTGACTTATAGGGTCGTTCTTGTTTTTGATGGCTATATTTGTATAAGTGAGTATTTATGTATATTTATGTATTATTATGGGTATTTATACAATATAATAAGCACCTTCTGATGCAAAAACTGACCTTACTATTGTTGACTGTTTCGTTTATTGAAATGTTGTTTACAACAATTTTCAATCATTTTGCTTAGCGCAAATGTCATACTACTTAAATTGCGGCTTTGTTTACAACTGACTCACAAGATTTTTACACAAGTAGCGCGATTAGAAAAACTTATTAAAAAAAAACTACATCAGAGTGCTCTTTATGTTTGATGCCTTATCTATATATATGTATATAAATATATATATGGCAAAATGAATTTTTAATTGAGTTTTCTTCGATTAAAAAACGCTGTAACCTCGTTTTCCAAACACTTATCATTATTATTTGTAATGGCTTGCATTGTTCGCCTGTCAATCTGTCTGTTGCCAGGCAAATACTTTGTAAATTATGTTATTGAAAGCATTGTATTAATTATATAAATCTGTGACGCATGCATTTGTTTACTATATAAAATACATTTTACATTTTTTCCCGCCACCAATCAGTTGCAGTCAAAACACATTTGCAATGTTCGGAAACATATCATTAAATATAAAAAATAAAAACAAAAAACAACAACATATAATAAGAGAGGTGCCCCAAAAATACTAAAGGGGATGACTTGTCTAGCCACACGCGTTTGAAGTCACGTATAATGGTTTGTTTTACTGATTATAGGCGAGCGTGTGTTTTCAATATGTATTTAACAGATAATACATACTTAAACAGATTGCGTGGACTTTAAATTGGGCAAGGCTACCAAACGTCAAACAGATGTAAAAGAATCGACATATCAGATTAATGACCTCGCCAAATAATCAACCAGACACAAGCAAACATTGAACTTTGTGTTTCTGTAGAACTGAAATTAATCAAGTTCAAACAAATTCCGTAGAAATACAATTTTGAATTCAAATCTAGCGCGTCTTGCACTATTTGCACGCATTTAACAGCACTGAACTGTTAAAAGTTAGCAGCACTGTTTAGTGGTCACACTTATCGTGCTGCATTCGGTTTATCGATTGTCGAGTCGCCGAAAGAATTAGCTAAGAACAAAAAGTAAAAACACGGCAAGTTGTTAATTAAAATAGTGACCCAGTTCAGCAAACGCAACGCTATGTCATGGAAAAAAGAGTTGCGCGTATTGGCCAAGCCATACTATTGGGTCAACATACTGCTAGCCGTCTCATATCTGATTGCGAAGAAGACCAAGGTGATTTGCACGAGACTCTTCCAGCATGCCGCCCAGGAGGAGGTCTGCGACATGGACAGTCGCGAAGTGGAAATACTTTTCTTTCTGCTTATTGTTGTGATGATACGCTCACGGAAGACGGGCAGCGTTACGATGATCAACTATTTGACCTCATCGTTCCTCTACACAAAAGTCGCCAATTTAATACTTTGGGGCTATGCTGATTTTCGCTATGGCTTGGGATTTCTACTCATCTGTGTGCTCGTCGGCATTCTGCTGCCGGAGCCCTCGTATCGTGGACCCGAGCACATCACCTACTTCCGCAACGCACAGGTCTTTGAGGATGAGCTGGCCAGGGATAAGAAGACCAGTTGGTTAATCTGCTTCTATACGGTGTGGAATCCTACTTGTGTTAATTTTGCGCCTATCTTTGCCGAGCTGTCTGCGGAGTATAATACGAAGTTGCTCAAGTTTGGCAAAATCGATATTGGACGCTTTCCGGATGTGGCCGCCAAATATCGCATTTCGGACAGCAGCTTCTCGAAACAGTTGCCGACGGTCATATTGTTCCAGCAGGGCAAGGAGACGGATCGCCGGCCATGTGGCGATGCCAAGGGCAAACTGCAAAAGTTCTTCTTCTCCAGCGACAATGTGCGCGCCACCTTTGGACTGAATCAGCTCTACAAGCAGGCGGTGGAGAAATTGCCACCAGCCCAAACGGCGCCAGTCGAGTCCAAAAAGACCAAATAGTTGTCTCATTTCGATTTTAAATGCTTGTTTTATTGTACGTGCTAACATTTGTTGTTAATTGTCGTTTGTAGTAGTCTTTAGTTGTTATAATTTATTTTGTCGTTTTGCACAAATGAAGCAATTGAAAGAATGTCCCGAGGCACGTACATAAGAATAACAAAATTCATAGTGTAAAAGTCCCCCATGCAAGCTGTAAACGTTGCCATTGCATTAATTTATTTGTTTTTGAAGCTAAATTCAAGTTATAAATTGTAATTAATAAAATTTGTAAGCTTATTTAAGTTCTCGTTTCGTCTGGTCTCGTCTGTGTCTTCTTTCTTGTTAGCTCTTAATCAATTTAAAGTAGCATTTCCGTTGCTGATATACCCTGTTATCAAGGGGGTATGTTCAGCCTTAAACTAAGTCAGAGTCAATTATAATAATATAATACGATTAAGAGTAAAAGTTGAATTTAAATAAATTATTTCTTAAATTAACTTTGTTTAACACTAACATTTATATTAATGACGGTTAACATTGCTGTAGGATATTTCGTGGCCAGGCAACGCTGTTATTGTTTTTCAACTGCGTTAACAGTGTTGTTGAATGTCATCAGCTTGAGCGCTGCGTAACATTGTTTTGTTGGCGCTGATATAACGTTTTGGTTGTTGTCTCGACTAAGCCTTTTGAAATTTAAAAAATTAAAACATTTTTGAATCATTTGTATAGCTCAAGAATATAAGCCATGTGTGGCTTTCAGTAAATCATAACAAATATTTTGCGTATTTTGTGAAGCGAAACTAGCGGCGACAGTAGTCGCATGCTTCATAGAATATTTAGTGACTGAGGCACTTTCTGCTTTTGGGCTGCGTTCCTGTAAATGTGTGAAACAAACAAAAGAAAAAAAATGTGTAACAATGCAAAGAGAACAACGGTATACACTGCTTCCGGTTGGATCGACAGCTGAAAGGGACAGGGACAAGTGGAGAAGCGCCGGGGGAAAGGGGCCAAACGTAAAACGAAATAAACGCAAATCCTTTTATCCATTCAATATGCATATTTACCAACACAGACGAATTTGAATGCACTAATACAAACAAAGTGAATGCACACGTGGGTGAAAGAGACATAGACAAAGTGCGAAGAGCGCTTTTGTGGCTATTATTTTGTATTCCTATTTTATATATTCAGTGAAACATGGCTTGGAAATGGCCATTATTATTTCGTATTGTAATTCATAATATGATTGTCTCCACTTATGCGTGTACTATTTGCGTGTAGCAATTTATTTTGCGTAAAATATTCAATTTTATTTAAAAGAAGTCAGGTTCAGGCTTATACAATTAAAATCAGTTGACGATTATTTTACTAGTATAGCTTCAATGCGAGAATTGTAGCGATTGTGACAAGCTGGAGCGCCCCCCAACGGCCAGAAACTGTCAAATACTTCTCGCTCACGAAAATCCAATAAGCAGCACCTTGACAACAACAACAACAAACACAAAAATAACAATAAAATGTATTGTTGTCGCCATTTTGGTACACCATGCAGCTCTGGTCACATTAAATTGATTTTGAGCCATTTTTCTCTACTTGCTGGGAAGAAAAAAACTAGAAGCACATTCGCTTATTGAAAACCGGGTGTAAAAATTCGTCCTTTTTTTATGGTTAAGTTTTTATTATGTTTTACATATTTTTTTATATTCGCCTTAATATTATTCATACGTTTGGTTTCATTTCAGCATATTCAATAATAAAGAGTTGAGCTTGAACCAGAAAAACTTAAGAGCTTAGCATAACTCGATTGGAAAATTGAAAATTCACAATATAAACGTTCTACTTTTTAAATTTCTCTAAATGAAAAGATGTTATAGATTTAGAATGAAGTTAGTAATTAATACTTCAAAATAATAGTTTCATTTATTTGTTTATTTTTATATAATTTTATATGCATATTTTAACTTTAAAATAAACAATAAAGTTAACTATTGCAATATTTATATAGTTTCTTAGCTAATTAAATATTCGTAAGCCTTTAAGCAGTTTTATTTATTGGTTTTAGATTTTTATATATTTTTTAGTGCATTACAAATTCGTTTGATTTTGTTGAGAAAAGTAAGCTTCTATTACTCAAGATGCCTTTAGCTTTTGTGACAGATTTTATTGCATTTTTATGTCAACAGCAGCTGATGTCGCCCTGCCGTCCTGCCACCCTGTTGACTGTCGACCGAGTTAATATCGTCGCACCTCACTGGAGGGGCTGTTTTCCTGTATTTCTGTCAATTGCTTACAATTGAATTAAACTTGAAGTCACTGGCAGGTGGTGCGAGTGTAGGGTGTGGTGGTGCTCGCCCAGAAAAACCACAGCGGCCAGCAGCCAGCCACCGAGTAGAATAAACCAGCCAAGACGCATTGTGTCCAGATCGAGTGCCTTAAAGCTGACGGTGTTATCAATGTGGTGGACATAGCCGGCCTTCAAAGCATCATAGTAGTCGCTGATGATCCAGTGTTGAAAGAGACCGATGCTCTGGATTCTCATTATAAAATGCTTGAGCGGTGACTCCAGATGCGAATCTTTGCGCATCGGATAGCCAATGACAGGTGCACCCAAGCATACCGAGGAATAACGATAGATGGGCTTGGCGGCATATTGCTGCTGAAGGGCAAAGAATTGCCAGCGCTCCACGGTAAATGGATACGAGTAGCTGGTGTTAAAGTGGAGCAGAGCGCTCACCTGCTCCCCAGCCTCGCAGCCAATGACAAGACGTGCTATCTGCTGTTTTAGATGAGGCGGCACCTGTTCCAGCACCATGGGCACTTCATGATGCTTGGTCAGAATTCGTTGCTGCTGGGCGATGAGCTGCTCGAAGGTGTTCACCTGCTGTCCGACCAGAGTGGCTGTCAGAGAACTGCTCAACTGATTCGAGTACCAGTTGGTCACACAGAAGCCCAGAATTGATAGCTGCAGGGCGACCAGAAAGTATCTAAGAGAAGGCGCATAAGTGTGATTCGGTGCACTGAGGAAAAGCAATTGACAGAGCGCCACCAGGAAACTCAAACCAGGACTGCGACCCAAGCCCGGACTGAGCAAATAGAGAGCCAAACTAATGTAGATCACGGCAAAGAGCAGGAGTAGCCAGCTGCTCCAGTGAAAGGGGCGCAGCAGGTACATAAATCGTGGAATCTCATTGCGCACTGGCATAATCAAACAGTTCTGAGCGATGTGCAGCGGATAGCTGAGAATGCCCAGATTGCGATCAATGCTCACATATGGATGCATAGTGATCTCCAGTTTATTTTCACCGATCAGCTTATTGATGCGACTCATGTTGACGCTACTCTTTAGGTTTAGAATCTCTTCGGCATTGCTGACATTCAACTGAGCATTATGGCGATGCAAAAACTCGGCTAGGACTCGGTAACCAAAACCACGGATGAGCAGGACACCCGTACGCTCATCCCTCAATCGGAATACACGCGGCAAATCATTCTGTGCCGGCGTTGAGACCACATATCCCCGCAAATCCTGTGGCATGCCACGGGAAAAGAGTCGACTGGTGTGCTCCAATTTGATTTCATAGTAATGCACTGATGGATACGGCGTATAAGTGTAGATCCTTTGTCTGTGCAGCACAAGAACTCGCATGAACTGTAGACTCCACAACTTGGCGAAGATGTCACGCAACGCCAGTTGACTCTGGTGTGCATCCAGGCTGATGATGAGATTAATCTGGCGTAACTTGCTCAAACGCTCATCGAGATGCCACCAGATGTGCTCCTCGGCGCTGTGACAGAAAAGTAAACTCAAGGCGTCGTTTTTAATGTGATTCCGCAACGGATTACAGGTATCCGGCTGCGGGTGAGTGCCATCGAATACATAGCTTGCAACACTCAAATTGCTGTTTAACCAGTGCAACAATTGATCCATCTGCTCGTGTTGCACATTGCGATTGAGGAAGATGGGCGTGTTCGTCCAGCGTTGTTGACCTGCGGCATTGTGTAGCACATCCTGTACGAAGCTCAGATTGTGTGATTCCATTCGCTGTTGCTGTGGCCATGTGGCAAGCAGCAGCAGCAGCAGCAGCGTCTCAGTTGCCAGTTGCATGGTCGAGTCTCAGTTTGTTTACTGTGCCCCAGGACGTTGCCAGCAGCAGCAGGGACCCTTTAGGGCGCAGCGAACCTAATTGAAATAATTGAATTTAATCGACAGGCTGTAATTGAACTTGTCAGTATTCGAGATGCAAAATTGACTACTTTATGAATACTTAAGTCTATTACTAATTGGCATAATTAACTGACTTAACTTAATTTGTGCACATACATATTCAGTTCTGATTGACTTAATTTCTTGATCAAAAATTCCACAGATCTTTTGTGTATGTTTCTGGTTATTTTTAGCACATGATCGAGTCAGCTTGTGTATTTATAGATCGAAATTTTGCTCCGTTTATAAAATCTTCCAAAAATTGTTACGCAAAAAAATGTGTTAAAAACAAAAAAGAATAGTCTTCTCCGTGACAATGCATATCGCAGCATTGCCGTGACCAGGATTCGAACCTGGGTTACCACGGCCACAACGTGGGGTCCTAACCACTAGACGATCACGGCTATTGAAGACGCTTGAATCGACACACAAAAATAGCGTATAAAAATTGGAAAATCTAACTCAACACTTGGCCAAGCTGTGCTACGGCTGGTCTACAATTGCTCTGAAAGACTTGTTTATGGAGCATGCACGTCTATAACAAGCAGCTGCAACAATAACAAAAAACAACAACAACATACAGAGAGAAATAAACCAAAAAAAGAATCAGCGGTGAAAGGCAGGCAGCTGCGAGCGAAACCCACCCAACCCAACAAAAAAACAAAAAACAAGTAAAAAATTGACTGAAAGACAACCAAACGAACAAACGACCGACCAGCAACCAATAAACAAGATTTTGGTTTATGAATGAATTTAAATTTCAAACAGCAGAGAAGTGGGGGGGGAAGTGGGGGGTGTGTTTTGGGTCTGTTGCTTGTCTTGAGTTGGCATTTCAATTCATTTTGCTATCAGCAGCATTTTGTGGCCTTAGCTCTCCTTTCGATTGTGGAACCGAGTGGTTCCCAGTTGTGCCACTGCTGCATTAAAAGTTTTACCAAAACAAAATGTAACAATTTTTGGATCAACTGTATATATAAAATTTGATTATGTTTAAATTTTTCTTTTGTTTTCTGTTTGTTTTTTAAAGGATTTTTATTTGCGTTAAGTTCTTCAAAAATACAGATTAACTTCTGGCGAGGCATTCGAAATTGTTTCCTCATTCCAAGAATACATTATCATGTCACTGAGTATATATGGCTCATCAATACAACTGATAGTATAATCTATGTACTGGGAGTAAAAGTAACACATATTTACTAAAAATAATTTAGCTTATCAGCAGACACAAAATTAATGCACTTTTCTAATTGAAACCAACAAATTGTAAACACAGTTAAAATTATTATTTTACCTCTGGGGCATTCTATTAATTTGTTCAAACATGTGTGCTCCGACCCATTAAAAAGATGAAAGCAATCCCTTTGCGTCAACCATTTAGCATTTTATGTTTTGGATTTGTGTGTGCACAATTGGATTTGTACCTTTTTTTATGATTGCGTTTTTATTCCAAACTTTCAAAAGGGTCTCAATCGCCGAAGTCGACTTCGGAGATACCCAAATCTAATATTAAATTAACAAAATCTAATAAGCCCTGGTTTTGGAGCACTTTAAAAGGAAAACCCATATACCCTTCGCTTCAGGTATGGAAAATTAACTGACTACCTTTAATGACTTGCTGATTTGAATGCGCCGGATTTTATAACTCCCCGGAGGCATTTAAATGAGTTATGTTTGTTGCCAAATATGGGCGAGAATTTTATTTGTTCTGCAAATGCTCCAAAAAATTGAATAAATTTATCGGCTTACGAACTCAACATAAATTTCATGAGTAGCGTGTAAAATCAAATTTTATTTATAATTTGATCATTGAGTGCTATGTTAATATTGGCCTTAATTAATTATATGAAAGTACTTTAAAAAAAAAAATACACACCTTTGAGGATTCAATTACCACACTCAAATTTCAATAATTGCTATCAAATGGAACTTCAAAAGTTGCTCGGCATCAGCAAAATATATATACCTATATATAAAAAATCAGACACTTCCGGTAAACAAGTTTCAATTGTCGACAACTCAAATAAACTGAAAATATCCCGTTGAAGTCGATATTCGCAAAATACATTTTTACATTTAATGATTTTGTAATTAACCATAAGTACAACATTATTTCAATGGTTGTGATTGTGCGCCATTTACAAATAATATAAAGCGGGTTTTACGGATGGCACGTGCGGAGGGGTTAGAGGATATGGTGGATATAGTGGCTCCCACTTTGAGTCCTTTTTTAACACCACTTTGGCGTTGCGTGCTGAAAGTTCTTATAATGTAAAAAAAAAAAAACTAAAAAGTGTTTACATGTAAGCTGAAAATGTACAAGCGCACACACACATAGCCACAATACACCCACACACACATACACCCACACAACCACACACACGCACGAACACACCCACACAGAGACAAGAGTCCGTAAAATTTTTTGCACGGATTTTACTATTTTTGTTTGCAATTTTTTGTGGACCGCCTTTGTGTGTGTTTTTGGTGTGTGGTGTGTGTGGGTGGCCGTGTGTGGCTGTGTGTGTGTGTAAATATTTCGCGCTCTAATAATTGCGCAAAGGAGTCGGGCTATTTACAAGTATTGACCGTATGACGATAACATACATATGCAAATTTCTGTCCCGTATTTACAAATTAATATTTGATAGCAAACATCATAAAAAACGCACAGAAATCTCCCTCCTTCACCACCGAGGAGGGAGGGAGGTCCAAATGTGGCACGGCTTTGTGTGCATTCAGAATAAAGGTCAAAGGGCAGCAAAAAAATGCGGTTAATAATTGCGCTACAGTGGTTCAGATAATATAAATAAATATATACAAAATACAGTTTATTAATTGCAATTTATTTTGTATTTTCTCGATTTATTTATTTGGTGATGATTAAATAAATTGTTTAAGCAAATATTTTGTTGTAAATTTTTCCATGTTTGGAAAAGTTTTGTAACTTGGTCTCATCTCAGAGTCGGGAAATGGTTGAAAAACTATGCTCAGAAACAATTGCCAACATCATTTAACTAACCACAGTCTTTAGTATATATATTTTCAAATATATTTTGTATTGCTACAGACTAATTACAGTGCCTGCAAATGTATGCAGACTGCCGCCAACCTGTCTACCGCGTCTCAGTGTCAGAATTGACTCGATTTCCGATTCGTTTTGTTTGGTTTATTGCAGTTTCAGATTGTGTGAGTAGCGATAATTTGCAGTTGTTCGACACTGCTGGGGAGCGGGAGCAGCTCCAAACCCCCTCCCCAAGCGGAGTCATTGCAAGTTAGCACTTCAGCTATAAATATGGGTTGCAACGCGAATCGTGCAAATAGTCAGTCAATGAAATGATGGAGGATAACATTTATTCACCTTTCAGTTTGGATATACCGAACGCGTTCGCTTTCAATGATACGCGAAACGAGAGAACACTGTACTGGGGACCCTATTTCAAGTGCATGGAGACATTCGCACAAGCTTTTCACTACCAGCTGCGACTGGATCATGTTGCCAGCTTACACCGGATGACCGAGTTGCAGGAGCAGATAGCCAGAGGCGGTTACAATGTGTCGCTGCATGGTGCGAGGACCATGTTGGCGGATTCCTCAACGAATATCAAATACAGTTATCCCATAGAAGTGGGAAAATATTGCGTTGCGATTCCCCTGGCACCGGAACTGCCCAAGTGGATGTACGTGGTGTGGCCATTGGGTCCAATTGTTTGGACAACACTATTCATTGGCATCTTCTATGTGGCATTCCTGTTGCGCTACAATCATTATGAGGAGCGTATAGCCAGGTCGTACAGCCGGAATCTGCTGCATGCCTTGGCACTGCTTATGTACAGTCCCAACATGAATATGCAGTTGCAGCTTGTTAGGCCACCCTTAAGGATGATCGTCTTCTACACGCTGCTCTACACTCAGGGATTTATAATATCCATTTATTACTTTAGTCACATCACTAGCTACAATATGAAACCGGTTTTTGTGAAACCCATCAGTACATGGACAGAGCTGATAGAGTCCGGGGTGCGCATCATTATACCGGACAATTTGCTGGAGGAGCTGCAGATTTTATCCATTGTGGATATCTCCTCATTGGAAGCACAATTTGAGCCACGCATGTGACCGGACTATCAGGAACTGCTCATGCGTCCATCTCGGAACTATGCCTATGTGTTCACCCAGAATGCATGGAAATTCTTCGATTGGCAACAAAGTCAACTAATTCAGCCATATTTTCAAATGTCCAAGATCTGCTCTGTAGGCATACTCAAGGCGTTTCCGCTCCAACGGGAGGCACCATTTGCCCCGGCCCTGGATCGTTTCGTGTTGTATGTGCATGAGTCGGGCCTCTGGAATCATTGGGAGAATATGGCATTTATCTATGCCTTGCGTGCCGATTATGCTCAAATATTTGTGGACAGCTATTCCGTGGAGCCATTAAACGTGCAGTTCTTTACGACAGCCTGGATTGTACTGGCCGTGGGTACACTCACAAGCCTTGTGCTCTATGGATTGGAACATTTGTGGTGCCGCTGGAATAGGTAGAGATTTTAAGTTGCTTCGAGAGACAGGTATTTATTATTAATCCCAGGCGTACAAGTTGATAGAGTGCAGACAAATTTTAGCTTGAACTAAAAAAAACAGGGTATAATCTAGTCGAAAATAATCGTTAAGCCTTCAAAACGTGAACTTGCTGCATGTATAGCAAAACATGATCCAAGGGATTACTAAAACGATTACTAAACGTATGTTTGACCAGTTCGTAATAAATTCATTAGTTGTATAAAAATAAAATAATAATCATGCAATGAAGTCAATTAAATCAACATTAATGTTCCCATTTGTTTTAATTGTCATGTTCCACATTTGTAAGTAATCCCTTGAGAACTTTTCTAAAACTACAAATACGTTAAAATGGATAACAAATCGTTAACATTGCGTAGACGTGTCGGGTGCTTCTTGAAGTTCAGTCATGGATTTATTGAGAGGATTACTTTTTATATTCCTATTTCAATGGGGATATGCCTGGAATTTGAAATATATTAGCAAACTAATAATAACTTTTAATAGTTTCGCTAAATTTCAGGATCTGGGGTGGTTCATTAGCCAACAACTGGACGGAGAGCAAATGGATAATGCGGAGAAGTTGATACGTTTAATCGACGATGCCTTTGAATTGGCTCAGATAGTTAACACCAACAACTCCGAGATGAGGGCAGTCCGATCGGCTGTGAAACGTAATCAGGCGAATTTTGTGTTCACCAATGAACCCAATGATCCCGTCATCCAGGTGGCGAATAAGGTGCTCACCGGCAGGCACTTCAATCTAATGGTCATCTTGATAATGGGAAAAGTGAGCGATATGGAGCCGATGTATGAAATATGTCGCTTCCTTAACCGCAATCAGTTCGCGAATTCCCTACTATATTTCGAGTCTGTGGATGGGATTAATCAATTGTTTGGCACCTCCGAATATCCACAGATGACGATCGAAAATCGCACAGATCTGCGAAAGTTTATTGAGAAAAAAGGGAAAGAGATTTTAAATGCCAAGAGGGATGTGGGTGGATTTAGGTTTCCGACACCTTTGAGAGAGGATGCACCGCATTTATTTCGTGTCGGAGATCGCTATGAGGGAAGTACTTATCGCATCATAGACTCCTTTGTGGAGCATATCAATGGCAGATTTAGGGAGTTGGAATTACCAAATGATGCACTGGGTGGAAGGGCTGTTAACATGAAGCAAACTCTACAACTGGTGAGGGAGCGAACAATTCAGTTCTCTGCCCATGCCTACGCCTTGTTTATGCCCGATGATGAGCTGGAGAAGAGCTATCCACTGTTGGTGGTGCGGTGGTGTCTGATGGTGCCACTATATAACAGTGTCTCCACCTACTTCTATGCACTACAACCGTTTGATTGGACTGTTTGGTTTTTTGTGCTGGGCGCTTTTCTACTCTTGAGTTTGCTGGAGCTGCTCTGGCTGTTCTTGGGTACGGCGAATGGGGCTGAAGGACCCACAGCCGCCCTGCTCAACTCCTATTGTTACATAATCAATATATCCACTGGACGACAGTTGTTGCACCAGCCATCTGTCATGCGGTTCCTGCTGCTGTTTGCTGTATTCTTTCATGGCTTCTTTTTGTCGGCAAATTATACATCAACTTTGGGTAGCATTCTAGCTGTCAATCTGTTCCATGCTCAACTTAATACTATGGAGGACATTATATTGGCTCAGCTTCCGGTCATGATCATCGACTATGAGCTGGAGTTTCTGTTACAACTACACACGGAGCTCCCAGTGGAGTTCAGGAATTTGTTGCGACCTGTGGATAGCGGAATCTATGCTCAGCATCAGCTGAACTTCAACAGCTCCTTTGCGTACTTTGTCACCGAGGATACCTGGCAGTTTTTGGACGGGCAGCAGCAGCATCTGAAGCAGCGCCAGTTCAAGCTGAGCGACATTTGCTTCGGCTCCTTTCACCTGGCATATCCCATGCAGAAGGATTCGTCGCTGTGGCGTGATCTGGAGTACTTTACGTTCCGGGTGCACTCGTCCGGGCTGGTTTACTACTACGCCAGGCTCAGCCTTGAGTCTGCTCTGCATGCGGGATTAGTGCAACGATTGCTGGAGAACAAGGATTACGAATCGGCGGGTTTACAGCATCTCTCTATAGCATTCTTCTTCCTTATGGCCATGTCAGCGATTGCAGCTATAGTTTTTGCCTTGGAATTGTTTTTAGCACGCAACTCGAGAGCTTAATTTTATAATCGATTCTGTATACAAAATTAAGATGCATTCACAATTATATTTTAAAATGCAAAATAAGTTTTATTGCAGAGCGAGTATGAATTGAATATTTAATTTAATAATTATCTTAATGTCAATTTGCACGTATTTCGAATTCCAATTGACCCGAATATATATTAACAAGAATTATAACAAGTAAAAAGTAAACAAACTATAATAAATTCAAGAAAAATATTTTAATTGTCCAATCTTCACATCTATAACTTCATTAATACTTAAACGATTATTAAAAACCAGGGATTCGTCAAATAGCTATAGCTCTAGAATAAAACTGCATTTAAAGTTGGAAACGAGATTCTAGGAGAGACCCCAAAAATCAATTCCAAAAATCACCTTGAGGAAGGGGGACCTTTCCATGGCCATAATTTTGTCTAAACTTAAAAAAAACTACATTTAAAATCGAAAACTGGATTTTTTTTATACATTTCTGTTAAATATATAATTTTTAGGAATATAAAAATATGCACGCTCATTAAATGGTGTTATAGTTGAAGATATATTTTTTTTATTGTAAAAATGTGTCTTATAAAAAGCATTAAAATTTTAAATTATAAGGTTGCATTTTCATCTTCTACTCCTGCGTCTTCCGAAAATCTTACGCAGTTTGTTGCACGACTTCAGGCAAAACTCTTCAAAGACATGCTGATTCCACTTCATCTCGAGTGCAAAGGTTAGTCCAGCGAGAACCAGTCCAATGCACCAGACGCGCACCATGCTGGAGAAGAAGCTCATGCTGAGCGGCACCGGTTGTTCATTAACAACGATCCACTCATAGACCCGCATGTACATTGCCTCCCAGAAGGCCTCCCATTTCCAATGAAACCGCAGACCCGTCTCCTGAGCGATCAGTATAAAATCCTGGAGTGGTGAACGTAGATGCGAGTCCAGAGGCAGTGGAAAAACATGATAGTAGGGACCCGAGCAGATTGAGGTTAGTTTAAACACGGGCACCTTCAGATTCCTCTGGAGCAGGGCAACCGTTTCCCAACGATCGCTGGACATAAAGTAACCATAACTTGTGTTCAATTTATCGCGATGATTTTGAATCATAAGCGCATCCGTTATATCCACCTGCTGCAGGAATCTCGGCGAATATTGTTCCGGCATGCTGACGAGTGCTTCATATTCATAGTCTACAACCATTATCCTCAGGTTTGCATCGATCACATCCTGAATGCTGTTGACTTGTTGCTCCTGCGGTGCTGTTGTAAAATAACTGGTCATCTTGCTGATATACATGTTGGAGGCAACCAAACCCATGATGGAGAACATTGCGAACAAGTATCTCATACGTAAGGTGGCTATCTTGATAACCGCAATGGGAGGTACATTTGTCAGACTGCAGACGCACTGCAGCAGGGCGGCACTGAAATCCCTCGGACGACGCGGCGTACAAAACCAGATGGAAAAACTCATATAAAATGTGAATGGAATCAGGAGTAGCCAAACATTGTCTTCTAATGCTTCCTTCACGTACACCTCTTGCAGGGAATTATTCCTGAAGGGGACCATCAAACACCAATCATTGATGCCAATGGGATAGCTAAAGTTCACCGAATAGTTGGCAGAGAGATCCGTATAGGAGTGTATCAGGGTCTCATAGACACCTTGGGAAACCATATCCAGCAGATTAGATAAATCAAACACTTTATTTGTCATATCTACACTCGTATCCTTTAATGTTGCATTCACATAATCCAGAAAACCCAAAAACAATTTTCCAGTCGTGCCGAATATAGTTTTCTGATCCGCACCCTTAAACACCCGGGGCATATCGTACATGACGGGTGTGCTTACCACATATTTTTGCATATTCCTATTTAAAGGACGAAAGAAATCAGCAGCGCTCCAAAATTGTGTATAATTCACAATGCTCTCGGTTGGATACGGATCCAGCTGGTAGACATTATCTCTTATGGTCAGCAGGAGGGAGTTAATGAACTGCTTCTCCCATGCGCAGCGCAGCACATTCTTCAAGATGTCCACGAACTCGGCGAATGTGTCAAAGTTATTGTGGAAGTCGGCACTGCTCAAATAGGGAAAGAGTATAAATATTGTCTTTAGCCATCGCCTGCCGGTGAGTGATTGAGACGCTACTTCCATAATGGGATCCTCTCTATCCGTTGTAAAGACCATGACCAGGGATGGTGTGCTAATCATATCCCTTATCCTACTACTCGATCCCTTATAGTTCCTTACAATTATGCGTGGTATAAGCGGAAATTTAATCCAGATCTGATTGAAGAAATCTACTGCGCCCGGATGGTTTAAATTCAGTTTCTTCGATATATAAAAGAGTATAGTATGAAAATGATGCACTCCATCGATGCTCTGCACAACGTTGATCACAAATTTCGTGTTTATCCTTTGCAACACCTTTCCGCCCTGCACATTTACCCGCGGAGTAGTTAACAAGAGCTCCATATTTATGGAACGGTTGTCGATTCGCAACTGAAATACAAGGTTGACGTGTCCAGTCCAAGGTGCAATTCTGCCTTGCGTGTGGTCCACTTAATTCCTGGATTTGATGGTGTTGATTATTCCATTCCAACAGCAAACGGTTGACATTTTCGAGCCAGCCAACAGCTGTTTGTTGGTAGGCAATCAACATTGTTTACAGTAATTCTAATTCCACAACTATTTGCAACCCCTTTTTCAACCTCCCTTGCAGATACGGCGCTTCTGTATACAGAAATTGAATGAGCAGCTATGTTCGGCATGCCGACGCTGAGATACCCTAGAACATCTGTACAAATTGAAGTATGGTTATTGATTAAAAAAACCAACCAATAGTTTTATATTAATACAATTCACGTGGTAAATTAGCATTAAATGTTATTGGAAGTTAAATGTTCATTACGCAATGCATATATATATGTATTATATAGGAACTATATACTATGTACTATATATTTATAATATAATCAGTCTAATTTGGATACCAGCGACAAGTTTGCTAAGTTTCCATGCGTTCCACACACACCAAGATTACACAATAATACCCACTGGCAGGGTATACAGGGTATAAATCAACATGCTGTTTTGTGTACTTGTTTATTGACTCATAAAAAGCGAAAACCCCTTTTATTTAAATCTTATCTCAAGTGCAAATCGTTCATATTCGCTATTTAGCCATATTTATTCGCAAAGTTTCATTTAATTGGACAAATCGTTGCTGGACATGCAACTCGACTTAAAGGCTTGGCGCTTAACGCTTAAAGTGTCATTATTCTGGTAAATGGGCCTCGTTGGCAATTAAAAAAAATCAAACACACTCTTACACACACACACACACACAAAGAGGTACACACGCACATGGATTTGCCGTGAGCATTAAAAATGTGTTGCCTACTTTTAAGTGTTCCGTTACTAAACGCTTTTTCTGCTGTCGGTTGTAATTTGAAATTCCTGTTGTAAATTCTTCGTTAAGCTTTAATTGATGTCAAATTTTATAATTAGACCAAACTGATAGCAGATAAGACTAATCTTATCGAGTTACGTTCTCCAGCAAGTGCAATTAGCCAACACACACAAGCAAAGTGTACAAAAGCCAGCTTAAAACATTTATGATTGATGCTGGCCCAAACAGTTTTTCGCGCCAATGCACTTAACGCTTGCTATTATTGGCCATAATGCCATATTGACAGAGTTTGTTGCCTGCTTTTTGTTTGCTCGATGATTTGTCAAATTCGAGGATTTGCTGCTTACGTAATTGTAATGCGCATTACTGTAAGTCAATTTCCAAAAGCAATTGTTGTCACATTTCCACAACCACTGACACACACACACACACGCACACACATTCCCTTAACACACTAACACATGCATAGTTGAGTATCGTGCGAACCAAAGCAGCTGGCCAACACCTGAAGCTACACTTCACTTGGCTAACGTGTTGGTTTGGCAAAATGTAAGTGACGCAAAAAAGAAATTGAAAGAAATATGCTTAGAGACATAAGACAAGTTTTTCAGCATTTTCTTTTTTTGTTTTCTTTTTTTTTGAGGTATGTGGTTTTTAATGTGTACGCCCCAAGGGCTAAAATACATTAAGCCAGCTTGTTGAGCCGCATTTCTCTATTTTTTTCATTGCTTTATTTCAAATGCTGCGCTTTCTTATTGCTTGTGTGTGTGTGTATTTGTGTGTGTGTGTGTGTGTGTGGGGTGTTTTCACACTTTGTCATTTGTCATTGCATGATGATGAAAATATTTAAGATTATGCCACAGCTTAGTTGATACGCGACAAATTTTACATATGTAAATATTGCCCTTTGAAAGTGTACCAAAATTTGCTTTCACGTTAACAAAGGCAGAAGATTGGATTTCAATTGAATACGTTTGAGTTTGGATCAGTGGATCAATCTAAATCGTCTGTTAGTTTTGGAAAATGCAGGATTTGACATATTCCACATATTTCCTTTCGCTCAGCGAAGAGTTTTGGTTCTTAGATAAACCTCGAATGCAGTTCAGTAAAGCTTATCCTTAAGATAGTAAAACGGAAACGGCTTTTTAAATCATAAAAATTATCTCAAAAGACATAACGTATTTTTTAACTAATAAGAATATAAACTTCGATTTCACAACATGCACAGAGCCCGTTTACCAAGCCAACTTTTTTTGTTTTTAAAATCAGCTTATATTAAATATAGTATTTAACGCAGTAAAATCTCTGCCGTAAGTTAGATGCCCCTTTACGATGCACCCAACACTCTGTAAATTAAGTTATAAATTTGCCAACTCCATTAAAATTTGCTTTTTTTTATTTGTATCCTCTTTTTTACTTTGTAGTCCACCAGAAGTATCTTATTTCAAATTATTTTAGTTACACTTTTCCCCGCAACACAGCTCTAAATGTATCATGTGTAAATGTGTGTTCCGCTATGCATGTGTGTATTTGTGTGCATTTGTGTGTGTGTGTGTGTGTGTTGGTCTGGGTGTTGGTGTGTTGTTGTGTGCTTTTGCCATTTGGCAGCGGAAGCGAAATGTTGCGAGTGTTGCAAAAAGTAGTTGAAGCGAAGGCCCTCGAGTTGTTTCTCGTTGCCCGCTTGCTCATGTCAAGTGCCAGCTGCTGGCCTCCTGTTACCGCCTGCCCGCCTCCTGTCTCCTGTGTCCTTGTCTCTCTCTGTGTGTACGTGTGTGTGCTGGTGTGTCCTCCTCCATCCGACAGTTGGGGCTGCACATTCGACATTTAGCGTCGCCCACTCGCTTACCGACGTCCTCCCTCGTATCAACTGGCGAGCAGGTGTATTTGACTGGCACCGCAGCATGTGTCGAAACATTTCAACCGCTGCCCAACTGGATGTGTATGTGTGTGTGTGTATGTAGGTGTATGTCTGTGTGTGTGCGCGTGTGTTTGGCAGCAACTAACTGTTAAGCGAAATTACCGCAATCTCCGCACGTCGAACAATTTTTAATGCTGAAAAATGTATTTTCTAATTTTTCTCTTGCCAGAGTTGGTTCTCTACTTTCTCCACTGACCTGAAGTTTATTTTGGCTTTTATCACTTTTTTTGTGGTCCGACAACAGGTGCGGACAATTAGTTTGTGTGTGTGTGTATGTGTGTAAGCACCGAGTGTAAATTAATGAAAAATAATTATTTTGCCATTGAAACTTGTTGCCAAACAAGTTTCAGCTTTAAGACTTTTCATTTTTTATACAGCGATTTATCTTTTATAATTTCTTTTTTTTTAAAGCATCAATTTTGTTCTATTCTCCTTTTGCACCTGCACCTGCACCTGCTCGGATGTGCATCACTGGTAAATGCAATTTGCACATTAATATCGGAGAGCAGCTAATTTTCAATATGAAACCGGGCAAACTTGCAGCTCGCAAAAGCTTTGGCAAAAAAGGCAATTTCCGTTTTTTTGATGCATTCTTTAATGGGCCCAGTTAAGCGGATAGGTGTCGAGTGGAATAAAGTGTCGGTGGAGGTGGGGGATGGAGTTGGAGGTGTGTGTGTTTGTGTGTGTTTGTGTGCAGCAGCGTAGCCAATAAGCCATTATGCTAAAAGTTTGTGTGCGCGCCAAGAAAAAATGTGTGTGTGAGAAAAGAAAAAAATACTATTAATGTTATTCGATACGAGAATGAGGCTAAAAACGTTAGAAATGCCATTATGTGGCAATAATGGAAAATACGGAAATTTCTATACGCCTGAGTAAGGAAAATATAATGAAAATGCAAGCCAGCTATAAGGTGTATAAGTGGCTAAGGATAATAAGGAAATAAGCTTCTAAGAATGTATAAGAAATAGGAAATATTATATAATAAAATATAAATAATTATTAAAATTGATAAGTAAAATGGATAAAATGTGGTTTTTATAAGAGTACATTTTTAAATAATTTATAATTTAGAACTATAGCTTTAATTAACCCAAACTAATAAAATAATATAAGATAATAAATAAGAACAGATTGCCTGAAAATATATACTAGTTATTTTATTGCAGATAATTTTTTAATTATTAAATACAGCACACTTGAGTTACGAGTCTAGAAACTTGTTCCGATGTTAATAAGCCCTTTAAACTTCACCAAAAGTAATTACGCACAAAATTTATGTGTACTTTGGCCAAGGAACGAGTATCAGCCAATGATTAACTTAATTATTATAAGCAATGCGAGAAGATGTTAAAGCTTTGGCAGCTGCTCGCTTAACCACTTGGCATTTTGGCAGCTGGCGAAGATTTCTTTTTCGGCTTTGCCTATTTTTTTTTGGCTGCATAATGCAGCCATTTATGCAGCAGCAAAAACGAAAAAATGTTAAAAAAAAAAAATGGAAAAAAACATGGCAGCGCTTGTGCTTTTGCCTCATTATCTCTTTTTGGCCAAGTGAAAATTGTTGTTGTTTGCAGTAGGACAAGAAACGTTTGCTAAATGAGTTTGAGTGAAATTCCCTATTCTTTTTTTTTTTTTGGGAAGCTTTTAACTGCATCTTTTTTTGGTTGCACTATAATAATGTTTGCAATTAAACTAATGAAGTCATTTGCGCAGTTGCTTACTGACCTTTCCCCTTGACGCCTTTTCAACTTTTCGCGTAGGAGCACAGTAAATAGTTGTCTACTATTCCATGCCAGGAAGTAAGTTACAATTTTTTCCAACTTTCTTCAACTTTTCCATGTGGCAGCAATTAAGATTTTTGCCTTTTTCCTTTTGGTTCTTCCATCATTTATTTATTTATATCGAATCTGCGCAGTCAGAGTGTCATATTTTGACACTGAGTAAAATTAATTGAGCATTTCGCTGTTGCAGCTTGGGTTTGCAGCCACAACTGCCAATGAAAATACAAAATGTACAAATTTGAAAAGGGGAAGATTTATTGTAGCTTTAAAGGTCAAATGCAATCGAAGAGCTTAAAATATTTAGCATACTTAATTTAACATTTTGGGTGCATTCTAAAGCTGTCAGAAATGCATAAAATGCATAATTGAAAGCCAAAATTATTAATTGCAGAAGCGATTTTTCTTGCCATTTCATGATTCATTTTAATTTTAATGTGTTATGCGTAAAAGTATGCAGTGATTTATTTTGGGTCTCAAAATAACACGCAATAAAAAGTATGCATAAAAGTATGCTTTGCTTTTTTTGCCAGATCAGCAGCAACTTTCTGCTGATTTCTCTTCGCCTGTTAGTTGGGGCTGGAAATGAACCAAAATTTGTGACTTGCTCGAAACGAAAATCGGAATCGACTCTGACGCTGGCAGGCCTTATGAGAGTGCGCCTGCTTTTAAATTAAAATTGAACTGCAAAAAGATGCGATAAAAAGACGGTTGATTTTAGATCAATAATTTCGGAACCCAATGAACTTCTTAAGGACTTCTGGGAGTGTATTTTGATGGTCACAATTTTGAATAGCAACTTTTAATGCTCATCGAAAGCGGTTTCAATCGTCGGCGAACTATTGAGATTTGGCGAATTTTCATACTAATTTTAATAATTTTAGCTTATTTTTCAACCCAAAATCACGTTTTCAACTTTAAGTGTAGGATTGATCTAGGGGCCAAACCATGATTAAAACGCCCTTGTTTTTGAAAATACGTTGAGTTTTGACGAAGTTATGTCATTTTGAAGGTTCGACCTATGCCGAAATGCCGATATGCCGATTTTCGGACTATAATTTTCACTTATGTTCCGACCCAAAATAGCGTTTTGAACTTTAAATGTATGATTGATCTAGAGACCAAACCATGTCTAAAACGCCATTGCTTTTGAAAATGCGTTGAGTTTTGACGAAGTTATGGCATTTTGAAGGTTCGACCTATGCCCATATGCCCATTTGCCGATTTTCTGACTATAATTTTGACTTGTGTTCCGACCCAAAATTACGTTTTCAACTTTAAATGTACGATTGATCTAGAGGCCAAACTATGATTAAAACGCTTTGGCTTTTGAAAATGCGTTGAGTTTTGACGAAGTTATGGCATTTTGAAGGTTCGACCTATGCCCATATGCCCATTTGCCGATTTTCGGACTATAATTTTGGCTTGTGTTCCGACCCAAAATTACGTTTTCAACTTTGAATGTACGATTAATCTAGAGGCCAAACTATGATTAAAACTCTTTGGCTTTTGAAAATGAGTTGAGTTTTGACGAAGTTATGGCATTTTTAAGATTCTACCTATGCCCATATGCCTATTTTAGGCAAACTTGGACAGTATTTCTTGGGTGCACACAAATTATGGTATCAGAGTATTTCGCTGTCGGTTACGTCCGACTGCATCGTTCTCTCCTGTTTTTAATTGACTTGAGTCGCAGGTGTCTTTTTGTCGTCTCGCACTTTTGGGAACACGTCATTGCCTGAAATGCAGATAAAAGCCAAAAAATACTCATAGTTTGTGCAACATTGCGCTGATTTATGTGTGGCAGATTATGATTTTGCAACCAGACGCGTTTTTTGTGTGGCATCTGTAAAGAAAGAAGTTAACCCAGACACCCAACCCACATGTAAATAAATGTTTTACGCCATTAATTTAATATTTAATTTTAATTGTTATTTATTCGCATTTCGTTTTGCTTTTACAATATTTTGTTGTTTGTATGCATAAAGTTTTCATTATAACTTGCCACGGTTTTCAATGCTTTCGTGTTACTCTGGCAATTGTTATTATTGTTTGCTGTATTTAAATGTTCTGGTTTTTTGTATTTGTTTTTTGTTTTTGTTTTTGTTTTTGTTGGTTATTTCTCGCACATATGATATTTACGAATAGTACGAGTACGAGTACGCTTTATGTATGAACATTTTGTTTTTATCATATATTTATCTTTTCGGGGTGTTTCCTCGGCTTTGCTTTTATTTTTACTAACATTTATTGTTATGAGTTTTCTTAATTGTTGTCGGAAGTGTTTTTTTTTCATCGTTTTTCTTTTTATTTTTTAAATATTAGACAACATTTTTTTGGGCCTCAAAGTAAATGTTTACCTTACTTGTTTTTATTTGTAATTTTTTTTTGGCTTTTTGTTTCATTAAAATTAAATAAAATCTCATAATTTTGTTAACAAATTTCGCAATGCGCTTAACCAAATATCTTTCTTTTTTTTATGTGTATGTTTTACTTTACAATTAAAATTTTCGCTAACAGTTAAAAATTGTTTCTTGTCTTTTATAGAGTTGTCTTTATCAAGCAATTATTTTGTTTATTTATTTATGTCTTTTATTATAATTACAATATTTAGCTAATTTGACACTTAAAGCGGAAAAACTTAACAACTTTTGGTTGGTTGAGTTGCTTTTTTTTGTTTGTTTGTTATTTTTTGTTAGTTTTGCAATGATTTTAATACACACTTAACAGCTATATAACATTTATTCATTATATATTTTGTTGTTATCTTTATTATTTTTTCATTTAGCTTGTATTGTATGTAGTCGTTACTGTTAAATTTTGCTACTAATAAAATATATTTGATGTATGTATGTATATTATTATTATTATGATTATTAGTATTATTATTACTATTAAATTGTATTTACTTGATGCTTTTCTTTTCTTTTCTGTATGCATGAGCCTCGCTGTTGGAGTCCTATGTTTATGCCACAGAGACAGTTTTAAAATATATTCAAGATTTGCTTTCAGTTTTGGTTGTAGTTTAAGTTTAAGTTTAAGTTTTACTTTTTTTCATTTCGTTTTAGTTAAATATGGTGGTATTTCTGCAGTCAGCGTTGAGAAGAGCATCTCTTTTAGGTGATGGCAAACATATGTCTTTAGATACGGATATATCCTACATATAAATATTTTTCATTTTGCATTTGGAAAAGGACTTGTATAGTTTTTGTTTTTTGTGTGTCTGTGTCTTTTTTATGCGTCTTGTTTGGAAGAGCAGCTGGTGGGTAGTTCTAAAACATGAAAGATACAAAGTTGTGTAGATAAGTTTATGACTTACTCGAATGCTGTGCTGTTAATTTAATGCTTTGAAATTATTCATGAATTCTCAGGCATCAAATGCAACGACTTATTCAAAAATGTACACAGAAAGAACTCTTATTTTTGTTCTTCTTATTCTTCAGCACCTGATCAGTAAACATATTTGAAAATGTTGTGTTAGATTTGAATATTGAAGCAGCTGTTGGCCTATTGCTTTAGCCAGTTTTCGCATTGGGGTTTTAATCCTATTATTTTCCTATGATTTCTTCTTTTTCTTGTTTTCTTTATATATTTTTTTATACTCGACCAGGTTGCACCACAAACACTTACAAATCGTCTACTTACAAATTGTTATCGTTTTTTTTTCTTGGTTAGTTTGTTGGTTTTGTGTGTTTACTGCATTAGCAACATCGAAAAATTTGTCCAAAAAGGATTTCGCATATGTATATACTATATAAGATTATCCTTTATAAGTACATATGTATATCTATATATATTTAATAGTTATTTTTATGTATAATGTGTATATGCTGTATATAAGTATCTTTCAGTTACACAAGTTCGAGTACTCTAACTGTACGATTATAGAACTGTCATTTTTTCTTCGATTTGTTGTTGTTTTTAAATTGTTGTTGTTAAATTTACATTTATATAGCATAGACACAATTTGTTCACAATTTTCTCTAAGTTTATTTGTTTAGATATAGAGGCGGTGGCTTTTATTTGGACTCCATTTATACATTTAGTCAGTGAAATGAGAATCGTAAGTATAAATTAAGAAAATAGTAGTAGCTAAAGATCAGATCAAAATCAAAAAAAAAATAAAAAAAATACAGTCATGTCCTTAATTCCATTTTCGCATTGTTTTCAACAAAAATTGAGAGCAGCAGAAAATTGTAAAACGGTGTTTTCAATATCTTATACCAGAGCATAGATACGATAGAGTGTTGATCATCATATACATTAGCATTAGCCTACAAATATCATTTTTGCCTAAGAGTATGCAACCAAAAATTGTACATAGTTAAGTGCATATGTATTATGTGTATATATATAAATCTTGTAATATATATATTCCTTTTTTTTCCTTTTTATACATACATATATAGCAAAATCACATTTGATTTGGTGACTAAAAAAAACAACATCACGTATTTCGAATTGCTTTGTTCAACCATCCATCTTTTTGTCGTTTTATACAATGTAAATTGAGTTTTAGCTTGAATGACTGTGTGTATAGGTGTGTGTGTGTGTGTGTGTGTTGATGTTGGTGTGTGTGCGTTGTGTAATCGATTTTCGCAGAAAGTTTGTTTTATGTTTAGTAACTACTACGTAAAATACAGTTTTGTTTGTGGCTAAAGTAACTCGGTTTTGCACATTGAATTGTTGGTTTCGTTTTGTTTTTTTGTTTTGTCGCTTAACAAATAAGTTTAATTATATATATATATATGTACATGCATATATATATGTATATATATTAGTAATATATATGTTGTAGTTAATTACACAACTACAGTTAAGTTTAACTTGAAATTGACATTAGGATCGTTTGGTTCGCACGCATCGGGAAATGCATTCAATCGAACTGCTTTTTGCTCAAAATACACAAAATTAGAATTCTAATTACACCCGAATTTGTTTTGTAAATGATAAATTGTTATTGTGCATTTAATAGCTAGATATATGTATATGTATATATGTACTTACTATACTTTATTATTGTGCAGTTTTATATTTTCTACTTTCGACCAAAAATAATTGAAAGACAATTGACACTAATCTAAGTTTTTAATTGAAGTGCGTTGTTTACATTTAATTGGTGTATTTTTATTGTTATTGTTTAGATATATTTATGTTTTAAGAACTATCCGCTTACATTTTCCTAATGTTAAAGAGAAAGAAAACTAGTCAACCACATTTTAAAGCAATTGGATCTATGAGCAAATTGTTGAACCTTTCATTTTTATATTCACTTCCTAACTGGACCTTGCAACTTCCTTGCACTTTCATCTACTTCATCTTTTGTAAATTATTGTACCCATTTTTGTTTTGTTTTCAATACAATTTGCTTAATGTTATATTCCTTTTTTGTACTTATAGCAACACATTTATAAAAATACAAAATAAATATGAAAAAAGCTAAGGAAAATCAATAAATTTGTTTTTTTTTTTAACTGCCATACAAAGATTTACAAATATGGTATGCCTTAATTAATATTACATGAATTTTTCTCTTTCGTATTTTAATTTACACATTATTTATTGTTTTTACAAAATTTGTAGGTGTAACTTTTAAATATATTTACAAATTTGACGCGTTTTTTTTATAATGAAGTTGATTATTATGTAGATTTTAATTTACATATATTTTAATTTTTATTTGTTAAAGTAAACTCTGCAATATTTTTTTATCAAGGCTATATGTAAAGTTTTGTATCATTATTTGTTTAATGTTTATTTTTACAACAAGCAACCGAATTGCTAAAAAGCCAAATAATTAATGTTTATGTGACGAAAAAGATTTAAAAGAAAACAAATATTTTTAAAATATACTTTTAAGCAACTTAAATTTGGTCCCTTTACTTTTTTGCATATTTAGTTCTGTTCCGAATTCAGTTTACGATAAGCTCAAAACTATTGTTTTTATTTCTTTGTATTATAAATACATATACGTTTATAGTCGAGCTGAAATTCAAAAGATTTGTATCTAGATACATAGTATATTAGATGTTGTTTTAGTAAATAAGCTCTTTCAAATTGTTATCTGCAAATTTGGCCATGTTCATGAATTTTGAATGGACAACTGAGAATTTAATTGTTAGAAACAAAAGGGCAATAAATAATATAACAACTCGTAAATCAATTTCCGTTTCTCAATACACTTTTTCTAATAAATTGTATTTTGCTGTGTTTGGTTTTAACTATTTATTGCATTTGTCCCCGCTTTAGCTATAGTTCTGCCAACTGCAATCAATCAATGGTCAACGAGTTGGACACACGACATGTAATTTAACGCCAACTACAAAAGAACTAGCTACAACAAAAAAGGGTGAAAAAAATGTAACTCACATAAGCACAGATAAAGCCAGTGAATAAATAAGAAAATAACACTCATTGTTGTGGCTGCAACTAAATAAAATAGAATGAAAAAATAAATGGAACAAAGATAAATACTGTTGGACAGCATGGTAGAAAATTCAAACGGAATGACGATGGCAGGCAGGCAAATAATACTACCAGAGATAGACCTTTAGACCCATTCCCCCCTCCCCCCCCCCACTGGAGGCAAGTGGCATGCATTTTAAATGGAATATTTATGTAAGTCGGGTTCGCAAATGAAATAATAGAGAAAGGATTACTAACGGTATGCAATGCAATACATATCTGCTACTTTGCACAGAACTTAAGCTTAAGCAAATTATTTATTGAGCCAGACAGGGCTTAGCCTAAATGAAGGCTGCCTTTTGTGGGATTGTGGCAACTCTGGACACACACACACACACACACACACATAAACACCAACAATACATAGACATGTCACATACAGACAGTTGATAAATTGAGCAAATTGAACCCTTTTTGGGCCGTCGCTCGTTAAAAACCAGCAGCTGGTTTTCGATCAAAGTTTTGGCCCCCAGGCTTAGGGGCGGATCCTTAATTAAACAATATTAAATGCAATTTCCCGAAAAATTATTCAAGCGTACAGTCGAGAAATGAAAAACTTGAAAGTATTTGAGTTTTATGCGAAATCAAAGCGAAAGAGTTTGTTTTGGTTTTTTTCATTTGAAAATGTGCATTGAAACGTAAAGCAAATGTTCTTGAAAGTTTTTTTAGCTGAAATGAAGGCTACCCATTTTATTTTGCATGACCAGCGGCGCTTTTTGCAAAACATTTGACGAAATTTTTCCATCACTTTGTTTGGAATACCCAATACCCTTTTGAAATGAAGTGGAGAGAAATGGTTGACAAATCAATTGTAAATATCGCGAACAAATTGCTTTTTACACATTTTTGTGTCACTTGCATCTGCTACAGGGTAGCTGCTAGTCGCTCACTGTTGTTACATCTACTTAATTTTCCGCACAGTTACGTTTTCCCTCATATGCTGCTGTGTCACTCGTATTTTAATATTGGTTATTTGTTTGTTTGGTTATTAGCCCTGTGCGTGCACTAAATTAAATTGTTGAGGCATTCAATTTATTTTCCTGTGGCTAAATTTTCTGATATATCTATTTTTTTGTGTTTTTTTTATATATTATCTATTTGATTACAAATTAAATTAATTTAACAATTCAATGCGCTCCATTGGTTACCAGGTAGGCACTTTGGGGTTGCGAAAATTTGGCCAGAAAATAATTGAATATTTAAATGAGGATATATAGTTTGGTAATTGGCTGTGATTAAAGTTAAATGCTGCTAAGCAAATAAATACAGTGACTTAATTTGAATATTCCTGAATCATAATATATTTATACTCTTGATCTTCAACAAAGGTAATTTGCTTAGCTTAAGACTTTGACTTTTGTAAATTAAAAGCATTCATTTTTTGTTTACTATTTTAAAATTTTTAGTGAAATTTTGAATGTAGTATTAATTTTAAACTACTCTTGAAAAGCTAATGAAATTTTAAACATAGTTAAAATTGGCTACTTGAATTACTTACCGCATGCAGCAGGCGGATAAATTATAAGATTTAACTTTCGATTAAAAAAGACTTGAAATACACTTTAGCAAATAATTCTTAAATCAATTTTTTGTTGGTTTTTAAGACTGCATGAAAACTTTATGCGATAAAAAGTTGAATCAAAATCGAAATGCAGAAGAAGGTTGTGTATTTAATTAAAAAAAAAAAGTAAAAATACGAATATTTCTGGAGCTAACTTGGTTCTAGTTCTTGTAATGAAGGTGGTGGTTGTTGTTGTTGTTGTTGTAGCTGTAGTTGTTGTTGTATTTTGTTGTTGTTGTTGAAGATTGTTTTTTGGACTTTGGTGATTGACTGTGGTGCTTGTTGTACTTGTTGTTGTTGTTGTTGTTATGCGGCCACTAACTGTACTTGATGTTGTAGTGTTGTTGTTGTTGTTGTTGTACTGCGTTTTTGTTAACTGTAAATATGATAAAAGTATAGGTGAGAGCTTTTAGTTTCTTTTGGTTAGTGAGTTAAGATCGAAAGAAACATTTTGGTTTTTATTTGGGAAATAAAACAAAGTTTTCTTTTGAGTTTTTTTTTTGTGTATAAGTTTAAGTATTTCATTTATTTGTTTTCGCTCAAGATCAAAGAATTGTATTATGTATTTGTTGTTGTATTTTGTTGTTGTTGTTGTGGTTTGCTTTAATGTATTTTACTGAGACATTTCGCTTGCATCGAAAATTTCTCGTTGGTTTTGTTTTTTGTTTTGTTTTTACTGTATTTGCGCTTAAATTTAAATAAGTTTTTAATGTTTTGCTTACAATTTTTTTCGTTCCTTTTTCAAGTTTTTTTTTTTTGCACTACAGCTTTTTTTGGTTTCTTTTTTTTTGTTTTTTTGAAATGCTAACAACATTTAATAAATAGTAGTTTTTAATAATTGTTTATAATTTGTCATATTGTGTGACTGTATAAGTGTAAGTGTATGTGTGTGTGTGTGTGTGAGTGTGGTGTCTGTTTATGTGTCTAGTTAAACAAATTTGCTGTAATATATTTTTTTGGGGTTAGTTTTTAACTTTAATGTGGGTTTTGGTTTATTTTGTTTAAGATTTGCTTGATATACGCTGAATGAACGCTATAAATATTTCTGTATGTGTGAGTGTATTTTTGTGTATATGTTGTGTGTGTGTATGTATACGAGATGCAGAAACGTGTTTCGAAAAATTTTTCATAAATATTGAAAAGTTGTTATCAAAAAGTTGTTAGTTCGGATTATATGGCATTCTGTAGGCTTCATGTTATTATGTATGACTGTATGTGTATGCATGTATATATGTTTATGTTTATGTTTATGTATATGTATATGTGTGTGTATTAAGTATTATAATGTAGCAAATGTCGCATATATAGTTATGTTTATATATGTATATGTTTATGTTAATGTTTGAGTGTAAGTATTTTAAGTGTAAATGTTTTTTTTTTGTTTTTGATTTTTTTTTGTGTATTTTTGTTTATTTATTGTTTGTTTTTTGTTTTCCTAAATAAATTACATTACGCGTTTTCGACTAAACACTTAGAAAATTCAATTTAAATTTGTTGCTATGTTAAGTATTTTAGCCCTCAAAATTATGCTGTACTTTTTTTTTGGCAGCGTGTCTGACATTTGCGGCATTCAATACTATATTGTGGTAATACCCCTACAACATTATGTGTGTGAAAAACTGAAAATTCTTAACCGTGCGGAAATAGTTGATAGTGTTTTTTGTGTGTGTGTGTTGCTTTCCTTTCGTTTGTTGTTTAAAATTTAATTTAATTAAATTTAGATAATGAGATTGTTTTTATTCGGTGGATAAGTTTAACAAGTGGCTATGTGTGTCTGTGTGTTTTAATTGTTCAAATAATAATAACTATTTCCGCCACGTACAATCGAATCTAAAATTATATTAATGCATTAACTAAACTAAAACGTTCAACGCAAATTCAACTAAATTGCATACTATTATTATAATTATTAATTATATGAATTTGTGTCAACTAAGCACATGTTAAATTATATAATTATTGCACACGCCAAATTAAACAACTTCCTCTTGCTACCTCTCTATATCTAAAGTGTGTTTGTCATATATATGTGTGTGTGTGTGTGTGTTTGTATTGTGTAAGTTTACAACCGGTCGATGTCCTGTGCTTTTAGAGTCACATATAAATGTAGGGGTCGGTCTGCTGCTGTTCCTTGTCTTCGTCAACTTGGCTAAATTAGAGACCAAATATTTTAAGTGAGCAATTGTGAAATGGAGACACTTTATGCATCCATTTTTTGGAGACTCTACTGTAGCTGTTGGCGAACTATATCTAATCGATAGTACACTGATGAACGTTTATCGAAAACGAAAGAATTTCGTATGCGAGTTATCGATTAACGATTTCTGCTATCGCTAAGGAAATAAAAGTGTTTCTTTTATTATCATTATAAAATTCACTGTGTGGCTCAGCTTTGCTAATGGAGTTCGCATTTTGGGTCTGCACAGGACACATTTAATTGGAGTCTCAAATGTGTGCAATTATTGCTAAGCCAAGCACACACCCACACACACACACACACACCCACATTCACACGCACGCAAACAATTAAGATGAAGCAATAAATTATTTGGGGTGTGGGCATTAAATCGCAACCAGGAGAACCCCAGATGTTTAAAATCACGCGAGTATATTTGTATAAATATATATATACATTTATATGTATGAATGTGTGTGTGTGTATGAATGTTTTGGGTCGGTTTATGTACACATACAGCATTAATGGGTTCAACTTAATACTGTTTGCCGAATTCAACGTCTAATAATACACTGCAAGAATTGTTCAGTGGTTCTTGATCATTTTGGATATATAGTAAGAGGATTTTTGACTTGAATTAGGAATGTATGTAGGTCTGTGTGTATGTATGTATGTTTAGTATCTATAGTAGTATATAACTCGGTAAATTTTTAGTATAGACATCTATTTTGTGGGACTTCATAGCTGCTAAGTATACAAATACGTTTTATGTACGAGAGTATATTATTTCCATGTTTTTTGTTTTTTTTTTTAATAATATGTTTTAAGATTTTTTCAAAATTATCACCAGTAATTACGCGTACGACTACACTATGCAGTTGTCCTTCTTTTTGCATTTTTAATTATTTTTCGTTTTTTTTTTTTTAATTTTTGACTTGCTTTCGTCCTTTTGTTTTGTCGGTGTCGGTGTCTGTGTCATGTTTGTCTGTCTGTGTGTGTCCTGTGTGTAGATTGATTTGTGTAATTTGTGGTGTAATTATGTAAGAATGTAATAATGTTTCCTCATCAAATGCCAAAAGCGAAAACGTATTCGTATTTTATTTGTTTAAGATTTTCTTTTTTTTGTTTGCTTGCATTTAAAATTGACACGCGCTGCTTCTTCTTTCATTTTGTTGTTAAAAACTATGTATATATATATATATATATATATATATATAGGCATATGTATGTAGATATATATATATATATATATAATCTATATGTACATATATGTCATATATTGTACATGTATGTATGTGTTTTGTGTGTGTGTATTTTATTACTATGCGTGTTTATGTATTACGTATACATGTATATATATATATACATATATATATTTAGTATATAGTTATGTAAATATTTCGTTTAATGTATATAAGTATGTATGTATGTGTATGTTAAGTATAAACTATAAGCCTATAAGAATATAGTTGTAGTTGTATCTTTTATGCATTTTTCATATGTAGCTTATTCGTTTTTGTTTTGTTTTTTTGTTTGTTTTTTTGTTTTTTTTTGGATTACTCTCTCAATATGCATTTTCATCATAGATTATTATGAATTCGTTTCGGTGTACAAAGTTGTTGGTTTTGTTTTTAGTGTTGTTTTCTTTTCATTTGCTGTTTTGGTTTTGTTTTTTGTTTTTGCTGGAAAAACCAAAATAATAGAAAAATTTTGTAGCAAGTAAAAAGTCTCATTCATAGAAAAATGCTTTTTTTGTTGCTGGTTAGTTTTTTTCTTCTTTTTTTTGGTTAGCAAATAAAATGTATTCTTTGTTTAGCTTTGTAGTTGGAACTCGTGTAAGCAGCATGGTATTCGAAAGATATATAAAAATTGCCTGCGAGACTAAAAAACGCTTCCAAAATCAAATTCGAATGACAGGCAATTATTATTTGAGGTTGTATTTTTGTTGGATAGCAGTTTTCAACTCGTGTTTAATGGTGTAGTATTGAAAGGTGTTGTTTGCTGTAGTTGTTGTTGTTGTTGTTGCTGTTTCTTCATCTTTTGGACGGTTTCATCAATTCGTATAATGTATATTTGTTTGTTTTTTTTCTTCTCTTTTTTTTTTGGTATTTGATTCTTGGTGGTTGTCAATTCAATAATGCTGAATAAACTGGTCCATTTTGGTTTTGTTTTTGTTGTAGTTGTTGTTGTTGTTGTTGTGTAATTGGTGTGAATGCGAATTACAAGAACTAAGTAAAACCGTTTCGAGCATATGCAGCTCTCTCTCTCTCTCTCTCACAACAGAACAGAACAGGAGCGAGGGGAGGTAGTAGTACTTTTGGGTGGCAAGTTCGGGGAATAAATCGAGTTCGAGTTTTTTTTATTTATAAACAGCACCTACCTTGTGCCCCATGCGCATTTTTTAGAGTTGAAAACTACGCGGCAATAAAAATCAGGCTGGGAAAAATATTTGCGAAAAAAAACCATATTCCAAAAAACTGTGCAAAATAAGGAGCGTTTAGCGTTTAACAAATTCAATTTGCTGGCAACCTTAATTTAACATAACTAATTTTTTTTGTAACGAAATTTGTCTAGTTTTTTTCATATTTGATTTCCAATGCATTTAAATAAAATGTAATTGCGACTAAAAGTTTTTTTTTTTTTTGACTAATAATTGTGGAATTTTGTAACACAGGCAAATCAAATAAAAATAATTTGGCTAGTATTTATCTTAGTTGATGTTTGTTGTTGTTGTTTTCAAATGATGCACACTAATCTTAATTTACACACATCGCTTACGTCTAGCATTGCATATTAAATATTACATACAATTCTTTTGCTGGGCGTTTCACTCTCGCTTGATTCCTTTCTTTGATCAGGGATTTTGTTTGCTTTGTTTTTAACAAATGGATTATGTTTTGTTAGCAGTTGTTCAGTGAAAGTATTCTGGGTTCTTTCAATTTTTTTGTTTTTTTTTTTTTTTTTTGTTTTTGCTATAAACATTTTAATGCCTAAATTGTAAAATCGTTTAACTTAAGCGGCCTTATAAATTTCGATATGTTAAAAATTCAGGATTCAAACGCTTTAACAATTTGGCATACATTTTGGTATAGTTTTTATTTTAGTATTTGATGTTTTTATTTTTTGTTGTTGTTGTTAGTATTTTTATAAGTAAAAAAAACTAAAAGGCGGAGAAGAGGGGGCTGTGCGTTGCTAGGATGTGGCTTCTTGCGAGTTTGTCTATAGAGCTTTTCTTTAAGCAAATTATTTGTCATGTTTCAATTCCTGTAAAAACATATACATATAAAAACTATTTTTCCATGTTCTGATGATGATGAAAACAATAAAAAAAGACGAAACAATTCCTAAATAATTTTACATATACATATATATTTATATCAAAAAATCGAGCGCGCATATTACAAACTTTGGGCACACAATAAACGCGTTAAAAAATAACAACAAAATTTAAATATTAAATAAAACAAATTATTTATATATCCATATATACACACACATATATATATATATATATAGATATATAGAAATATTTTTGTTTTGTTTTTAACTCATAAGAAATTAAAAATAAAATCATACAACGTTGTAAAATGTTGTATTTAATGGATTAACATTTAAAATTCCATATTATTATTATTGTTTTACTGATTTTCATTAATATGTGTAAATTATATAGCTACCAAGTTGTATTTTATTTTATATGTTTTGTTTAATTTATTATATACTTCTCTTTAATTATTTGTTTATGCACTAATTAGGAGCTCAAGATCGTTGTTGCTTTAAGTTCTTAAGAAAATAAATTGTATGTTTTAATTAACGAGATTTTCCTTCATACTTTCTCTTCTCATCATTAATTATTTAAATTAAGTACAATTATACTTAATAAGATAAAAAATATTTTACAATTTATACGATTTACAACAATTTACATAAGAACTAAGACATTTAAAAAAAGTGTAGAAGATGAAATAAACGAATAAAATGAGCAAAAAATTGCAATAAATAAAATAGAATGAAGTGTTTTTTTTTTGTTTTTTTGTTAATTAAAGCAATAATTGCACATAGTAATAAAAAAATGATTTTTGCGAGAAATATATATGTATGTGTGTGTTTGTGTTTGTGAGTGTGTTTGTGAGTGTGTGTATGTGTGTGTGTGTGCTTATGCATGAAAAATTCGTTTAACGCTTCTCTATATAGTATATAGTATTCGTTGATTTGCAGTTAAGAACAAAAGTGTCAAATAGAGCATCGCCCTGCTTTCAATGTACAGACTGTCAAAAAAAAAAAATTAAATAGAAAATGTTATTTTTATTTTTAATAACTAGCTGCAGTTGCTTAAAAATTAAATCAAATTAATTTTCATGTTATTATTTTGTATTTCATTATATGTTGTTGTTGTTGTTTTTTTGTTGTTGTTGTTATAGTTAATCTAACATACGCCTTTGATATGGTTGTTACTGTTGCTTTATTGCTGATATTTTTAGTTAAATTATTTATAATTCATTTTATATGCGTCACGCCAAATTTTACTTGGAGTTTTGAAATGTTTGGCTCTCTTGTCTTCTCTAAGCTTAAAACGCCTCAAAAATATTCTTTTTTGTTTTTTTTTTGTTTTTATTTTTTTTAGGTTTTTGTTTTTAGTTTTTATGTATGTATGTACTCGTATGTGTATTTATGCATGTATGCTTTTTTTTGTTTTGTTTTGCCTGTCTCAATGTCGCTCTTAATTTAATATGCTTTAATTGTTTTAATTATTATTAGATTTTTTGTTTGTTTTGTTTTTAGTTTTTGTTGTCGCTTTTTACATTTAGTGTAAAATTATAGTTAATATTAATTTAAATACATATACAGCTCATACATATTAGATTTATGCCTTTTTTTAAACACAAAAATTATGTTAATGTTCTTTTGTCTTTTTGTCGTTTTTATTTGTTAATATTTAAATTTAAGAAAAACTATAAAGTTTACAAGAAGAAAAAAAACATTGGCTTGTGCAAGTTTCTCTTTTCTCGTTCTTCTTTTGCTTTTTTAGTTTAAAAAATTTGCTGAAATTTGCGTTAAACTAAAATTAATAAATTTGATTTAAAATTGCTAAATTTTTGGTTTAATTTTACACGTTTTGCGCTCTCGCATTTTTTTTTTCGTTTGTTTTAGATTTGATTCAATAAATATTTTGTTTTTAGCATCAGATTTTTTGTCTCACACGTGAATACTTGTCGAAATATTGTCCAAAGAAATTTGTTGTTGCATTTGTTTTTCTCTTTTTTGTTTTTTTGTTTTTTATTCCATATAGTATATAAGTCTAAATAAATGAAATATAATTAACTAAAATATTTATATATGTAGTTGAAAGTCAGTTGATTTGTTGTTGGTTTTCTTTTATCTTTTCTGAATTTGCATTTGTGTGTTTTATTTATGTTTTCCTTTTTGTTTTATATTTATTATATATTTATTTATATATTAATTGCATATTACATTGTTTACAATTTGTTGTTTTTTTTTGTTTCCTGCAATTTCATCAAGTGCAACACACAACACACGAGAAACTTTACAAAATTAAAACAAGAAAACATATTAACAATGTTTGTTTTGGTGTTGATGTTGTTGATTTTGTTTTTGTTTTTTTGAATGCAACTAAACAATTTTTTAACCTAATTTTTTGCTATTTTGTCATAATTTCCATGCACTTAGTTTCATGTGACGCAAACGCATGCAAGTTTATTTGGGATGTGTGTAGCTTTTAAACGCCGCCATTTTGTACATGAATGTGGGTGTGTGTGTGTTTGTGTGTGTGTTGATTATGTTTAGGTGTGATTTTAATATTTTGTTTTTGTTTTTTCAAGTAAATGGCGCGTGAAAAAGTTACATGCGTTTGCAAATTGTTTTAAAAGTATTAATTTGTCAGCTGTGTGTGTGTTTGTTTAAGTCAAGTCAATTTGATCATATATATATATATGTATATATATATATATGTTGTATTCATCAGTTTTGCTGTCCCTTGCCATATATATTCAACATATATTTTATATTGTGTTTGCTGTTGTTTGTTGTTTGTTTGTTGCTGATGTGTTTTCGTCTGCCTCTCTTCTTATGCTCCTCCTCTTGTTATATTCATTGTTGTTGTTGTGTTGCATAGCTTTGTTGTTGTTGTTGTTGGCTGCGCTTACACAATGGTAATCAAATCTCAATTGTAAATCTCCGCCTTGCCATCGCCATCGTTCTCCTTCTCGATCATGCCCTCATTTGCGGCATTATTCCACGCTCCATTCATGCTCTTCGATGATGAGAAGCAGAGCTTCATGATGAATGGGAATTTGGTGCCTAGATTCGTTGCAAATAGTGGATAGTGGATAGTGGTTGGTGGTGGTTTGGAGTTGGATTGTGGTTTATGGTGGTTGGTATGGTGGTTTGGTGTGGTGGTGGGGAATAGAAAGAAATATGCATAGTTATAGAATAAATGGGGTTCCTTCGTTGGTAAATAAGATTTGTATTTTAAATAGTATTGTTGTAGTATTGTGTATAAGTGTTGTATATCTGAATCAAGTTATTTGCTTTTCGCAGAGTTTCGTGATGGGATTTTTGCTTGCGGATGTGGGAAACATGATGCGAGGACGGATGGGGTTGGTGGGTGGGGATGGTATGGAATGGATGGTGGGTGGGCATGTTTCTTCAAAGAAAATAGCCATTTCATTTCCACGCTGTTGCGCAATCAGAAAATTCATTGGGTCATTGCTAAGCAGCCAAATAAACTTGAATGTAATTAAAATCATGAATACCCTCTAAATGAAAACTGCAGCCCTAAAGTATGCTCGACTATTTAAAGGGGAAAGTGAAGACTTTTCTCCGACTACAGTTGAAATTACTTTCTAAACGTGTACATCCTGTCAAGTTGTGAGCCATTTCCATAGGGTATATTATATCGTAAAGGACTAGAAACCTTTATTATATCGTCAAGGTGCTTGGTAAACCGACTAAGGCAATTTTATGTGCCAATTAAATGGGGGAGCGCCATCATAAAAATACTTTGGGGTCCAATATGCAATCAAAATCATTCGAATGTAAAAATTGCCAACCATCAGCAATGAGAACACACACACACACGGAGGGGGGGTAGAAGTGTGCACACACATAAACACACACACAAACACACACACACACAGACGCAGAGAGTGCGAAAGAGAGAGTGTTGTGCGCAAGAATATTTGCTAGATGCATAATTTCACAGCCTGAAAGAATGCAATGGAATCTGTTGTTTGCATTTAGCATTTGCTGTTTGCACACGTCTGCAGGTTAAGAGTGGTGTGTGCGCCAGTGTGTGTGTGTGTGTGTGTGTGTGTGGGTGTGTGTGGGGGTGTGTGGGGGTGTGTGTTTGGGTATATATGCTGCCATGTTCGAGTTTATTTGCATTTCTTACATTTTTAATTACTATTTACCATGCACTCGAGCGAGCACTCGATGCAGCAACAGGAACCGAAATGCATCAACAACAAATATGCAAACGACACCCACCAAAATATTGACAAAATATATATACAGACACACACACATACACACATATAAATATATATATATATATATAAATATATATATATACACATGGCTGCTGACTCGTGCTGCTCTCAAGTCTTTGGTTGGTGCTCAGCTATTTGCATAAAAGATTTTTACGCAAGGTGTAAACAATGATAGCACAGAATGAATACCCACATGCAGCATGCGGCACATGCAGCATGCGGCATCATTGCACCTGCACACCCTGCAACCTACACCTACGTGTGAACAGCTATGCCAATGTCAGCGGGCCAATGAATGCAAAATTATTCGGTACAACCTGAAATTGGTTGCAACTGCAACACAGCTTGCTGCAGGCAATTAGGTTAATTGAATGCATCGATGGATGCAATCTCATTCAACTGCCACAAACTGAATGCTGTTGATTGCTATTTTTTCCCCAAGTTGCATAAAAAACAAGTAAATGCGCTTTAGAAATGTTGCAAAAGTTTGGCGATTAAAGATAACACATGGAAAAACTGTTACCGATTAAAGATAAACACACATGAAAATGTGGAAAATCAACCGATTTGAATTCTTGCTTTAACTATATATTTTAATCTTTATATAACCTGAATATTGGCGACATGTTTCTAACAACGCGACCATCACTGTTAGATCACAGCTAAGAAGCATCATTTTAACGAGGACTTTGGCAATGACAGCGATTCTATTGTGAGCCTTCCTTGCAACAAAATGTGGCACAATAAATAGAAGATACTTTTGAAATACGTGCAAAATAAATGTCAACAACTAAGTCAATCAATCAATTGGCAATCAAATGCTGATTATTTTATGAACACGTTTTGTGGCAAGCCAAATAGCAGTCTCAACAATTTGTCGGGCATGTTGCCAAGAAGATTGTTGTAAATATATAAAAGGCGGCGCCTCCAAAGCCGTAATGTAAACATGGAAAATAATAATCGTAATGTGTTGCAGGAAAATGTTTTAAAGTATTTATGGGCAAAGTTTAATGGGTCGTCAACTCGTCTCTCGAGAGGAATGGTAAATGGTAAATTTATAATAGCCTATGCTGAGTGGAGAGTGGGTTGTTGTTGTTGTTGTTGCTCTTGTTGTTGTTCTTGTTGTTGTTGTCCTATAAAATAACTGGCTAGCGAAATTGTTTATCTTAATTACCAAATTAACATTTTCAACGCGACTCATAACTAACAACTTTTGAAAGTAGAAAAGTTTGGGCGCGATCCTGTCGAGATGAAGGGTTAGGTTTCCTGGGCGAATAACTGGTTTGGTTTGTGGCAGGCAGCAAAAGTCGGGAGACCATTGGAAAAATGGCATCCAAACTTTTGCATATTGCCTACTTTTTGGATTGGTGATGCTGATGATGATGATGACATTGGTGGTGGTTGGTGGTGGTGGTGGTGGTTGGTGGTGGTGGTAATGGTGTGGTGTGGTGATGGGAAGGTGGTGGTTTCTTTTTTTTTTATGCGAAAATTTTGTGTAACTTTTGCTAAATTCTTTTTTTTTTTTTTTTACATTATTTTTGACAATGGCCATATGTTTACAAATTTTTCGAATAGCCGACTTTTTAACTTTAGCATTTTCATTTTGATTTTGTTCATTTTCTTTTCGAGAAACACTTAAACACAGTACTATCTCACCTTTACCCTCAATAGGCAGATGGTTGCACTTCATGATGGCGAGCACGGCCTGCGAAATGTTGGGGAACTCGATCAGACCCGATGAGGAGCGCTCCGTCTTCAAGGGGAACAGGCGCACAGATGTGGCCGGCACCTCCTTAATGTTAAATATGCCAATGAGCTGGTCCTCGGTAAGACCGGGCGGTGTGTTAAAGAAGTGCAAGATCTTGAACGAAAAGAGATTATATATATATATATATTTATAGAGTACAGTTATTTTTAGTTTGTTTTGGGGGGGGTCTTGCAACTTACTTTGCTCGGTGGTTGAATGCGATTCTTACTGGCCTGTGCCGGTGATAGGAAACGATTGTTTTTGGAGCCAGTGTACTCCTTGAAGCTGGGTGTATGATCCGGCAGCAAGAATGGATTGATCACCTCCGATAGGAAGTTCTGCTTTGAGAATGCAATCTGTATCTTGCCCCCAGTGCCAACGGGAATGTTATTCAAGTGTTGCACGCAACGTTCAACTGCAACCGAATCGCCCATTTGTACCATGGCGGTGCCCTCCTTTGTCTTCAAAAACTTGATCTGAAATCAGAGAGGAAAACCAATTTTTATGAATTGCTATTTTAAAATATTAAGCTAAAATATTCAATTAAAATTAATTTCTAAAAAGCAACAGCAAAATTAATACTGCATTTAAATTTTAGTAATTTTTTGTCTTCTATTATTTATTTATTTTAGTCGCAGCTCTTAATTTGAAATAGTTGTTCTACTGACACAACCTTTCCATCAATCCCTTTGGGGCATGTCGCAGTTTCAAACTTAAAGCCGCAAAACTAGTTTAACATGCAGCTTGCCACTTGTCAGTTGCAACTGTCACCGCAATTTGTGTTGCAAATGTAAATAAATGCAATTATCTGGCAGGCGCTCTTACGTTTACTTACATTCAGTTCTATATATACGGGTCCCACCACTACTAAACACCCACCCGGTGGTGTCTATATATTCAGTTTATTCATACGGAGCAACCCCCACTACTTGAGCAACCCATTCACACACTCGAAAGACACTCGGCGACTGTTTCCTGTCGAGTGTTGACCCACCGGTTGCCTTTTGATTGAATTTTCTTGCAGTGTCATTCGTCCTCTTGGCCCATAACCCATATAAGCTCGACTCGACTTGACTCGACCCGACCCGACCCCCGACCCTTCTGCTCCTGCTCCTGATCCCTAGCATGTGTCTCTGACCTGCGGCAAACTCAGCCATTTTTATTCAATTGAATTTACAATTTACTTTAAAATTAAATTATCAAATTGAATGACGCCCTTAATTTGCTGTCCATTGTGCGGATCTCCTCTGTAAATTTGAGTCACTATTGTTAAATTTAATATATATTTTTATACAATTTGGATTTCGTACGTGACAAATTGTAAAAAAATATCCTTTAACGTGTGGGGGAAGTGAATTCCTATCCCTATCTATAATAATAACACGGGGTATCTTTAAGTCTTACCCTTAACTAGCGAACTTATTTAATAATATAGTTTGACAGTTGAGAGACTTAAAATGTGACACGAGAGCGTAGTTAAAATATGTTTGACACTTTGGGGCGTGGTCCCGTCAATTAAATGGGCTTAGTTGGAAAATTTTCGAACATTCAAGTGCGGCGGCAGCGGCTATAAAAGTTTATTTATGGTTGGAGATTTAAGTGCACTTTCCATAAATCTAAGTATGTATCAGCCACAGGCCCTCAACTATTTGTGGCGCCACTAACGACTTAAGTTAATTAAGTAGCCAAGTTTATTTTTTTTGCTTGTTTTTTTTTTTTGGCACCTACTATTGCAGCACACAGCTGAAAAGCCTCATAAAGTTAATTAACCATAATAGCCAATTCGAGTGCAATAATTACAGCGGTGAAAGTGAAAAGTCTACGGAAAATGTAAGCGGCTTGGTTGGTTGGTTGGTTGGTTAGTTAACTTGGCCCGTTAGTTAGAGCTTGGCAATTGAATTTGCGATGGCTGCTGCTGCTGCTGCGAGGCATTGAACTCAATAAGTGAAAACGTGTTTCTGCACCTGCACCAAAATTGGCAAGAAAACGCCGACCGCAATTTGTGGCTCAGTGCATTTAAGCCAAGTTTTGCTCTGGCTTGAAAAATTACACGCAAGAAAAATGCGCTCACATGAATGTCATTTTCGTCTGTTGTTGTTCATTTGCTATGTTTTTTTTTGTTTATGTATATTTTTTTTTGTTTTGATTTATTTGTTGCTACTGAAAAATTACCCAACTAGGCTTGCAGTGTGGGTCAACAACAGCTGGGCGGCTGCATTGTGGCCAAATAATTGCTGGCTGTCTTTGCGTGTTATGGTCTTGGGCCAGTTTTCTACTTGAAAGTGACAGGCAAATTGTTTGTTGGTTTATGTTGCCAAAGGCAGCAACAGCAGCAGCAGCACCAACAGCAACAGCAACAGCAACAGCAACTGCAACTGTTGTTGTTGTTAACAACAACAGCAATAACTATGGCAATCAAGTCAAGTGCCGCAATATATTTTCATCAAGACTATATTTTTTGTATTATTAAACTCTGAAGCAGTCGAGAGGAAAGCGAATGAAAGCCAACTACCCGCTAAACTTGAAAATAAAAAAAATAACTGAGGAAGCATCTAAATTTCTTTGATTATTAAATTTATACATTTTTTTTTTGCCTTGCACACAATTTTGATATGATTTACCATGTATATTATCGATATATAATAGACCATAAAATATATGCATTGTTTAATTTTCAACTTGAGCTTTCTGGCCAAAAATAAATTTACACATAATTAAACACTAAATAATTGAAATTAAACAAAGGGCAGCCCGGCAAAAATACAAAAAGCACACAGATTATGTTTTCACAATGGGATGGGGTGGAAAAAATAGGCTGGGAAAATTGTGGAAAAATGTAAGCGAGATTTTTGCTATCAAACGAACAACAGACGCAGCTGTACCAGAAAAGCTTATACTGACCATATAAGCTCCGACTATATATTTATATATATATGTATGTGTTTATTTACGATTATATTGTAACGCATACGCTTGAATGAAACATGAATGCGAATTAATACGGAATAACGAATAACATGACACAAGACCACTGAATCAAAACCAAATGAGGCTTATCGAAGAAAAGGTAAACCACCACCACCACAAAAAAAGAAAAGCAGACACGCGAAACGCTCAGCTTGAAATCATATAAAAATAAAAGCCCAATATAAAATTGTATATATCTATATATATGTATATATATAAATAAATATAGACCATAAATCAGTGAGGCAGAAAGCGCGCAGATAGGCCTGTCAATTCCCACAAGCAGCTCACAGCTCGCAGCTAAAACAAAAGGCATTTATGATGCCACAGAGAAAGAGAAAGCAATAGAGGCTATCAAAGAGAGTGAGAGAGAGAGAGACTAAAGAAAGGCATGCCCCATACGGATAATACTGGACACGCAAAACAGGCGCTAGGACTCACTCACAAATCAAAGAGCGCATCCGTTCACCCTCCTCCTTCATGCCTCACTGGCCACTGGTCATCTGTGCAAGGCACGTAGGGGAACGGATCAGGGGTGGGGGTGGAGGGGTGGCAAGGCAGGATCCATTGGCAGCGACAAACATTTGGTGCGTGCCTAATGAGCTGTGCTGTTTTGCCCTTTACTCCAACTCGTGGCCACCAATTGTTAAAGACCAGCAGACCTGCCCCTCATCCAAATCCTGCTCATCTTTTTTTTTGTTCAGCACGAGAATAATGCCAACAATTCCCCAGCAGATACTTTCATGCGTATGTTGCTTTAATTAAAACAATGCGTAGAATCCAAATACACATTAACTGATGTGCCTCGGAGATACCCTTCCTCAGTTTAGAAAACCACCCTGTTTAATAAACAATCAAATTTGAGCTGGCTTCGAAAATGGTTAACGGGTTCCCTTGGATTTTGAGCTCACACGAAAGAGTATTCTACACTAATCGAATAACGATAAAAAAATCTACCATTCGTTTTTTACGATTGCTGCATTTTCCACTTAATAGCTCATTATACCCTGTGTGCCTTTGTTTTTTGTGCTCAATGTGGCGTGGCGTCTGCTGCCGTTTGATTTAATTGCTCACGCGCTGGGCGGCAACACGAGGTGGCATCCACCACATCGACAACAATGTGAACAATAGATGGCAAAATATTGGCTGCAATAGTTTGCCCAGGCTCAGACCCAGACCCAGGTCCATGACCAGGACCAGGACCAGGACCAGGCCCAGTCCTGGGATAGTCCATCCCCGATTCCCAGAGGTCTTTTCCAGCCAAACGAACCAAATGCTTTTTTAATGCGCATTTAATTGAGTGCGTGTGATTGTTGTTGTTGCTGTTGTTGTTGTTGCTGTTGTTGTTGTTTTTTTGTTGCTGGTGTTTGCCAGTTGATTGTTGTTGCTGCTGTTTCCTGCTGCCTGCTGCTGCTTCTGCCTTTAAGGATACATTAACAATTTGGCCGTGTGCAACTGTGCGGAGCTGTTTGGCCTCTTGCCTTGTTTTTGTCAAGCCATTTAACCTGAAAATCAATTTGGCCGATGACTTCATCGCGTGCACAGCAGCTCCTAAAAAACAATTAAACCCGATTGCTTTCCGCCACCTGGCTTGAGGCACAGCCCTGCGGCAACACATTGTTTGAGGGGCAGGGGGAAACAAAAAATGGAACTAAGCAGCATTAAATATGCAACACACACAACTCGCACACATCCTGATATACAGCCCTGATGTATGCTTTAAAAATTACAAAACTCATATAGACAGACACACACACATAATACACACACAGACATGGGTCGGTCGGGGGGAGGGGAGGGATTGTGTTCCCAGCAACCCACTTTTCCTTCCTGTGTAAGCAGCAGCAGCTACCTCATCTGTTGGTTGATTGCCCCTAATCCGATGGGATAATCAAATATCTTTTCCGTATTTTATTTTATTTTTTATTTTTTAGCCTGAGAAAATTTAATGCCAAACTCTATGAGGCTTGACTTATGGGATGTGCGTGATTTTTGTATCCTATTCGTAGTCTGATGGCCCTTTTTAGTTTTTTTTTTTTGAAAAATAGATGGAAATTGACTGTTTAACTAACTTGTTTTATGCCAGAAGCGAGCTATTTGAGTTGAGATTTTGAAAAGCTTATAAGCAGAGGCTTGATTTATGCCAAAGTAAGTTCAAGCCTCGTAGACAACAACTACTGAGATACTTAGGGAAATGGAATAGAAATTGTGATACAGTTAGAAATAATCGGCTATTTTGCATTACTTATGTATTTCTTAAAGTTGAGTTTATCTTTCGTTTATTAATGAATATTTGCTTAGTTGTTAAATGGGCTCTCAACTTTTACAGCAAATGAAAAATATATCAATAATTTATCTTTGGGTTTTTTCTACTTAAAATTTGAAGAATTTTAAAAGTTTATTTTTTAAATAATAACTTTATACGACATATTTGTGAGCCAATTGGAAGAGGACATATGCAGAGGAGAGAATTTGAGTTTCGGTATGCAGGACATGCCTCATTTTTATCGCTAATCTATGGCGCATGCCTTTAAAATGGGCCCGGCCCGCAGGATGGAGAGGTTGCACCCCCAGCGGACCAACATTAACACCAACATACCCAATAACAACAGAGGCAGTGGCAGAGGCAATGGCAGAGGCAACAACAACGGAGGCAGCCTCAAGTTCAGGCAGCACTTTGATTGAGTGCCCATCAATTTCTCAATCGCAATTCAAACATGTCGGACCATAAACTGATGCACCCACACCCACAAGCTGACACACACACACACACACAGCACACACACCTCCACACACACACATGTATATCTACACATATGTTAGTTCATAATGAGGTTGGCTGACATGAAAAAAAAAAGCGAGTGAGAATTGCCCGCCCACTCTGTGAGATTGGATTGGATTGTTAAGTTGGCGGAGGAGCGCCGAGAGAAAAGGAGAAAGAGAAGTGAAATACATGTTTGTGGCTGGCTTGGAGAGGAGCACACAGCCCAGTGAATAATGTTTGCGCATAATCATTTTTAATGGCTAATGAGTAGTTTCCGTCTCGGACAGGAAGTTTGTAATAAATCTCAGCTTGCCAACAACAACAACAACAACAACAAGCCGAGAAACGGGGCAAAAAAGGGGAACTAAATTGCTTTTCCTTGAATTTCGACGTCCTTCTGGCCGCTCTCACTTGGCCGACTAGCTGGCCAACACTAGCCAACTGGCCAACTATCCAACTATTTTCAGTTAACCACGCTCATCCCATGCCGCTATAAAACACCTCCCTTGACCATCGTCCATTTGCTTTGTGGCAGACAGTTGTTAGTTTGCCTCTAGTTGCTGCTGCTGCTGCTGCTCTCAAGTTTTTCCTTCTTCCTTTTTCCCTTTTGTTTGCAGCACAAATTGCATTTAATTGTGAAAGGGCGTGAATCCAAACTGAGTTCTCTCTCTCTCTCTCTGTGTGTGTGTGTGTGGATGAGTGTGTGTGTGTGTGTGTGTGTGTGTGTGCCTTGTCAAGACTGTTAAATTATTGGCTAATGGAGCGCATTTGCTGAAAAATTGGCGAATGCTGCGATTTATGAAGTGGAAACTATGCTTGCTACAAAAACGTTGCCATATGGCTAAAGATAAAGCTAAGTACTGTTACATTACAAGGAGTTGCCATTTGTTAACAGGATTAACGGTGCACTTTAAGATAACAAAACAACAATTTAAGCTGCTTCTTCAAGTTAAAGGAAAAGCCACATGCTTAAGGCAAATAAAGAGATTCTTATCATAAATTCTTGGCAAGGCAAAGATACATTTTCTTAAACATGTGTTTTTATTTATATTTTTCATTTCGAAGAAAAGTTGGAAAATCCAACTGGTAACAAAACTAGCAATATGTAACCTTTCACCTACGCTCCCCACGATGCTTCCCCAAGGATATTAATTCAAAACGCTTAGCGATATTTGTTGTTGTTGTTGTTGCAACTCCCCAGCTACACTTTTGTGTCGCATTGCCACATTGTCAAAAACCTCAAGGGGTATGCGCTTTGTTAGTGGCCCCAAACTAAACTAAACAAAACAAAACAAGACAAAAGGAAAAGTCGGAAAGAAAAACCAAACTGACTTCGCCGTTGTTGCTGCTGCTGCTGCCCGGGCGCAATTATCAAAGGACACAAACAAACAAGGAGCAACTTAGTGGCAGTAAAGTGAAAGCGAGCTGCAACTGCTGCCGTTGCCAGGCAACTAACTGTATATTCTCAGTCTCATTCTCATTTCCAGTTTTAGCTTTGATGTCGCGTTCACTTCAATTTCATTTTCATTTTATTTTCAGTTTTCTATTTTGTGTTTTTTTTTTATCGCCATTGTTAATGGCAGCTGAATGGCGGGGGCTGCAACCTGAGGAGGCGTGGCTCATAATAGTTGCACTAAATGCTCCCAAGAGTGCCGTGGCTGCCACTGCTGCCTCCCATTTGAATTGTCATTTGGCAAAGGTTTTTCTTTAGGGTTTTCACTTAATGGATCGCATATTTTGATTTACTTTATGTGGCTAGTAGAATAAATGCTTGAGCATTTCTTTGGAATCAATTCTTTTCACATTTTGTGGGTACACGAGCTGATGACGCTGCACTGATTGCTGCCCCCAAGGCGTCTTCCCCCACCCCCCTTTTTCCCATGTACCCCTTTCAGTTCGCACATGTCTCTGGCAGTTATCTAAAACGCTTTATCTAAATGTGTTTTGGATGTGGACTTCGGACTGCTCCACATCTATTTTGTAAGCCTAGGGGCTGCTTTCAGCTTCAGCTTCAGCTTCAGTTCCAGTCGTTGTCCTGGCCTTTACTTCCCAATTTTATTGCTTTTCGTTTTATTTGCACATTTACAAATGGAACACACACACACACTCGCACACACACCCACGCACACACACTCGAAATATCTTGTGGTTTTTGTGGCTAACAGCAACACCTTTTTTTTAAGAGTCTCGACACAACAATTTTTGCTGACGACCAAAAAACGAGGGGCGATGAAAATGCGTCTTTATTTTCTTCGTGTCATCTGGGTAAGTGCAAGCTTAAGTGCTTCAAGCCGTTTTCCACCCCTCCTCCTCCTCCTTAGTTTTAAGGTCAAAATGTGACGCAAAATGTCGTCGCAAAGTGAAGTGGCAATTGAAGAGATTTTTTAAGCAACAACACTACAAATTGTATGTGTAAACTTTAAATGCACAACTTCCGAGGGAAGTAATGTTTAAATAATGTTAAAAAGTGGTCTCCCAAATGTTTAAATAATGTGCGATAAATTACTAAAGAATATGGTCCGACTAGTTTACGGGTAATACGAGCTCTTTAGCGTTTACGGGTCTAGAAAACATATAAACTGACAATTCGAGCTTAACTTAGGTCTTCAGAGCCTGATTTATTATTATTAGGTTGGGCGTGTTCCCCTTCTGGTCTTAAAGCTCCTCCATCAACCCAAGCTCCTGCACAAATGGTAGAATCTTTATTGGGTTGAGTGCTACTATGTCATTGCTTATCGTGACATGCATCCCTAGGATGTTACATCTTTTCCTCGCTAGGGCGACACACTCTGCTCGGATGTGCATTAAGGATTCCTCCTCACCTTCACAGAACCGGCAGAGTCCGCTACTTATTATACCTAGCTTGGCTAGGTGACTTCTTAGTCTACGGTGTCTCAGAGCCTGATTTACTTAAGCTTGATAGCTCTTGTGGGTTTTTTATATACTTTCTACCGCCTACTCTTGAGCTGTCTCTGTTATATAGAAATCTTTCCTATATTATCAGATAATTAATAATGATTTGGCTTTCTTAATATAATACGAGATTATCGCAATTAATATTAATACTGCTTTATTATTTTTAATTAGTGCAGTTACTATAGTAATCTATGCAACATATAAGAAATACTCATCGTATGTTTTTTAAAATTAAATTGTTTGAAATTAATTAACACATCGTGGACTTATCACAAAAAATCATTAACGATTTCTGCAACATGTTGCATGGTATTTAACAAATTAATTGTGCTTATAAGTATAATTGTTGGTTTGTTTGTTTGTGTGTACTTACCCGTGCAACATTGCCATAGAGGCAGACCAAATTGAAGAGCTTATCTGTGTTGGAAGTGTCATGGTCCATGCCGTAGACCATCATGACAGCGCCCTGGAGTCATGGAAAATGCATATATAAATGGAAGAGAGAACGCAACAACAAATTAATTAAAATGCTGTCCAGCAAATGCAGCAGAAGCAGCAGCAGCAGCAGCTGTTGGGGATTTGTGGGAGGTGTGCGTCTGTGTGTGTCTGGCTTTGATTCGCCTCTGGCAAGGATTGCAGATGGTAAATTGTGAATTAAAATTAAAATTAAAATTATATTTATGAGTAAAATCAGTCAGCAGCAATGCAAAGCCAGAGGCGATGTCGAGGAGGAGGAGGAGGAACTCTGTTGGCAGTGAGTGGTATTTCGATACTCACCTGAGCCTGTCCTTGTTGGGCGAAAGCGACGGGTGCATTGCGTCCGGCAACGACGCCGGTGGGCTCCTTCATGAGGCCAGTTGGATGGATGGCGGCGCCCTTCCAGTTATCCGGCTGGGTGGGATGATATTCGGGTGCACCGAATGGCGGGAAGGCGGTGCCTGGTCCCAATAGTGGTGGCTCTTTAAATGGAACAAGATTGTGCGTTTGAGCTGGGGCAACAAGTTGTTGTTGTTGATGGTGTTGTTGTTGTTGTTGGTGGTGGTGGTGATGATGTTGTTGTTGTTGTTGTTGGTGGTGGTGTTGTTGTTGTTGTTGGTGGTGGTTGTTGTGGTGGTGGTGGTTGTTGCGATGTTGTTGTGTTTGTATTGTTGCAACTAAATTTTTCAACAATTCGTGTTATACACATTGCATGCAACAACAATTTAACAAGTATATATAAAAAAAACAAAATAGAAAAAAAACAACAAAACATAAAAATAATGATGACAAAGCATTTAATTTAAACAAAACACAAAAAACTTAAATTATATATTTGCTAAAAACAAAAAATTTAAATATGTTTTCTATTTTATTTTATATCTGAGATTGTTGTTGCATGCAAAATGTTGTGTGTAGTTGTTGTTGTTGTTGTTTATTTTGGTTTATGTTTGAAGCGAGTCTGTTGGCCAAAAGACACTCCACATTTTCGGGTTAAAAACTGCTTTTATAACAGTCAAAGCCAAAGGAGCAATAACCGAGCTTTTGCTAATGGAACAGTTGGAATTTGGGTTTTGGATTGGCAGTGGTGCAAATGTGGTTCCCCTTTTTTTTTCAGCTGCAGCTGCGGTTGGGGGCAAAGCGAGTTAATTGAATTTTTTGGGGGCCTACAAGAATACGAAAAAAAATATTTGTGTGGCGGTTTTTGTTTATTGGCTAACTGGAAAGTGACGCAAAAAACCCAAACACTGCACAGTGAAGAAAAAGCGACATACATGAAATGCAATAAAGGACTCTGAGAGAGAAACAGCTAAAAAGGAACCTTGTCTAAGAAGAGAAACCACCAGCAACGTTCTACTTGAGCCTCAATTGCCTGCTACAGATGCAAGGCTGGCTTTGCACAATTTGAATCAATATATTTTTGTGGCTGTAAATTTACATTCACAGCAGACCCACTGTAACCACAATTCTGTTGGCACAATAACAGCCGAAAATTGTCAACATGTAGACGACGCGCCGGAAAAACCTCATCGACAGGGCCAATATAGCGAGAGCCAGCCTAGCAAAGATTTAACACACCCCCTCCCCTCCCTCCCTCACACAACTTGAAAAAGCAAAACCCGAGCTGAAAAAACCGCAACATGGCCGTAAAGCCAAAAGCCTGAAACAAAGTCTCGGTCTCGTCGTTGCTGGAAACTGGAGCGTTATAATTAAAACGAAAAGCGTTACAAAGTGTCAAAATATCGCGGCGGGGGCAGGCAATACAAATATATATACATATATATATATTTTTTTATATAGAGAGGAGAGTGCTTGAATCGGGGGAAATGCTGTTGCCTGGGCTTCTACTTAATTAACTTTCAACACATGTGGCACGGGGCGCTGCTGGGAAAGCTCACTCAAGTGGCTGGCCGCCATTTAAGCTAGAAACACTTTAAACTCAATCAAGGAACTTGCCAAAATTTGGATCCCAAACTCAGCTCCCCACAATTTGCATACCACTAACTTTATTTTTTCACGACCCGCCCAACTCCTGCCTCTTTGCTGTCTTTGCTTTTGTTTTGATTTGATTTAGTTGGCGTTGCCGGACCAACGCCAAAACTGCCAGTGGCAACAATTGCTTGTTTTTTTGTTGACCAATGCCTCACTGGTTGCAACAACTACCTGACAATGTTTATATAAAAATCTACACAGCGCTCTGCTGGCAACTGATGCTATTTGTTTTTGCTTCAGCTTCTTTCTGCTTGTTAGTTTTTCGCGCTGGCCATTTTGTTTTGGCCAAATTGAAAGCTAACTGGTGTTCCTTATTTTATAGTCATCATCTCTTAAAGCGTTGCAAAATGAGGTGCAAAATGCTGTGCAAAATGTTGTCATCAAAGGTGGGCACTTGGTAACTGATCAAGTTGAAACTAGCTTTATACCTTAAAAATTGAAAGCGTGATTTTAGTTCCTTTACCATCTTAAAATATTTTTTAAAACTTGTTTTTAGGTTGGAAAATTTTGAACAAATTCCATTCCTAAAATCCGCAAGCTTTTTTAAAACTGAATCTATTTTTATTCGCACAGAAACAATTTAATTAATCCGACAGGGTATTTAATCTTTGGCAGTTTTTTTTTTAATGGAAATTTGTGTGGAGCAGTCTGAACCAACTCAGTTGACCAGAGATAACTGTTACAGCGAGAAATGTGCAGTTATTTTTAGTTTTTTAGTCAAAGCTTTTAATCCGTTTGCATTTTGCATGCGAATTGTTTGCATGCGTGGTTAAAAAAAAAGAACGTTGCGTTTGCCAGGAAAGCATGAAAGGGATGCGCCCCGGAAAGCCACGTTTCAATTGAAAACTTGGCCTTAAGCAAATAAGCCGCATCGTTAAAGATTGTTTGCCAAAGAGTGTGATGAGGGGTGCTGTTGCTGTTGCTGCTATTTTTGGTCTATATTGCTGGCCCAAATCAGATCGCACATGCTGAGTGGTAGTCAATAAATGCTCGAAAGTTGGAACGTGCCACAGCCGGAGGCAAGATTGAAGCGTTCGTTCGTGTATTAAGAGGTAAACATAGTCATTCATTTCAACTAGTGCCCAACTCCTCCTCCTCCTCCTCATCAGGATGAGAAGCTCGACGGTGCTTTAATTGAAATTCAGAGACGGGTCGCTGATTTGTGGCCCAACGCTCAATGGGGCGTATGCGTGACGCGAACTTGCAACTTGCTTTTTCGGTCAAGAAAAGGGAAAATTGCTCAAACACAGCCGGCGGTCGTCGGAAGCGTGCTTAAAATGTTTAAGCATCTCCCTGTTGATACATACATATATATATATATGTATGTATATGTATATATATTTTGTTGCATGCAATTGCTGGAAAATGTTCACACGCAAGGCGGCGACGCCGTTGCTCAGGTGTAAATTTTTCGCGCGCACAAAATTATTTTAGATTATGAGGCAAGGTGAAAGTTGGTTTCTGTGGCCGGAAGTTGCAGTTTAGTTTTTATGGAGCGCAAAGTGTGCGACGGACGGACGGACGGACGGACGGCTTCAGCAATTTGACTCCTTTTCGCTTTACGCTTTTCGCATTTGGAAACCCAACGTTTATTTGCATGCGAGTCGTGGACCACAATTAACTACGGAAGTTGCCAATAATGTTAACTAAAATGCAATTTGGCATGTGTAAATAATTACCAAAGCCCGCTGGGCTAGTTTAAAAGTTACTTTACAAACTAATTGCTTAAATATTTTAAACAAATTCCCATATAATTTGCTCTGGTAACCAGAAGTTTGGTGCGTGACTCGAGTGGCGCAAACAAATAGCTTAAGTAATTTTAAGGATTTTTTTTTGTTGCATTGTTTGAAAACTAACTTAGAAGTTTGTCAACACAAGGTGTGTGTCGGAATTTGGCAACAGCGTTTGATGGATTTTAAATGAATAATTTATATTTATTTAGTGCTTTCTATATAGTTGCGAAAGTTTGCCAAACACTGCTCATCAAAAGTTGTGCAAGCTATTAAAACAAAACAACTTTTTCTCTACAAATTAGCAAATATTTCAAGGCATCAAAAATTTTGCGAAAAGTGGCAGCCGTTTTATATTTGATGTGAATGAAGTGAAAACTATGCCAGCAACGCGTTCTTTGAAGTGCGGCAACATTGGAAGGTTGCAGTTGCCATAAAATGAACGACTAAATAAACATAAAATCAACCAGGCAGTAAAACCCCCCTCCCCTCCACCTACACCCCCACAATAAGCATACCCACCTGCTGCCCGCCCATCAATTTGCTAGAAAAGTGCAACAAGGCAACGCCGTTTGGGTTGCAAGTGAAAAATGGCTACACACAGAAAACGGGAGCAAACACAGATCCATTAAAACAGGCTGGGCAAAAAATAGAAAATAGAAAATGCAAGCCATTCGGCATATGCAACATTTATGTGGCGTTTATTGCAAAATGGTGGGTGTTGGTGTGGGGGTGGGGGTGTATGCTACGTATGCTACAAATTGTTGCATACTTTGTGGCATATTGGCGCACTTTGTCGAGCGGCAAATGGCAATGGCAACATAACGATAGTCAGACAGGGGGGAGGGGGGGAGTGGTGCAAGGGAGCAATGTTTTGTGGCTTGGTTGGATGGATATCGAATAGTCAAACAAAGCACTGTGTGTGCAAACGTTGGCAACCTTAATTGCAATTTGCTTAAATGTATGCTACACAATTTTTCACCAAGCCACGCACACACACCACACACCCACACACACACACGTTTGACAACATTATATCAACTACCCCCTGTGTTTTTCCTGCTTAGGTGTGCATTTTACTTTCGCTGTTCAATGATTTTCAATTTGTCAGAGTCAACTTTGCCGCTGGCAACTGGCTCAACTGTACCAAGAGTCACAGCACCAACCCCCCCTCACTTCATCCTGTACCCTGCAACCACCCCACCACCCTAAGCCAACTCACTGCTATCTCATCCGCCCTTGCTTGTTTATCTGGCTAAAATGCATTGCTGCCACGCCCTCGAAAAGTCTGCCCGCCTTCGACTCCCCTGCGCGCTCACTCGCTCGTCTCATGTCATGTGACATTAATTTTCCCACACACCCACCCACACACTCACCCCTCCCCCTCACACACAGTTTTGAGCACGTCTTGCATAAACATTTCCATAAGCAGCTTGCAAATTGAATTTGTTTTCAAAGGCCAAAACTATTATGTGACAGGGCAAAAGAGTTTTCGGTCTGTGTGTCTGATGATGATAGCGCTGACTCCCGACTACAACAGACTTTCTAAAAAATATATATTAAAAAAGCAAAAAAGAAAATAAAAAAACACATATGTGTGCGTTGTGTGATCGGGTTGATTATGTGACAATGAGCCTGATTGGTTTTTAATGTTGTGGCTGCAGCAACAATATTTTATATTTTGGCAAATCCATAGAAAAATGTGTGAAAAGCTGCTGCTGGATCCTTTTCTCGGCTCTGACTCTCACTTCGTTGTTATTGTTGGTGATAAATTGGAAAAACATTTATAGTGCTAAATCAGCTTAACAAATACGTGCCGCAAAGCATGTGTGACCACATTAGATTGAAAAACTAAGACAAGTTGCCATAAGAAAAAGTATTTGCTTAAAAAAACGGAAAAGACTTGGAAAATACATAATTCTTTGTGTGTGTATTTAAATAACTGAATTTCTGCCATCTACACTTATCTAATATGACTTTCAGCTTATACGAATATATTATTTATTATTTATTACATTTGATAAACCAATTGCTTGATTTACATTCCTCACATAATTCAATCTATGCCACAAAAAATGCAAAATACACAAATATACAAGAAATATCCAAGTTGGGGGAGAAAAACTGGCAAATGCTTATCACAATAAGAAAATAAAAGCAGAAAATGAAGGAGGAGCCAGCAATGAGCCAATTTATATGCGACACGCGACCAGAAAACCGAACCAAATACACCAAATTCCCCCCAAGGATTCGACTCTCGATTCACTCTTGAAGGAAATTAGCCAGAATGATAAAGGGAAGAAGGGTAAAAGACGACAACCTTGCGAAAGGATTTGCGCTTAACAATTTTTTTGCCTGCACTTGTTGTTGTTGTTGTTGTACGCTTAACGAGCGTTGGCAGCTCTGCGAAGGACCCGGTGGCAAAATAAATTTACGCTTAATTCTCATGAGCTTAATTACATTTACGGTACGGATTTGAATAATACGAATAAACGCATGTAATTGTTATGCCCTCTAGTCAGCTATCCCTCTCTCTCACTGCCTTCTCGCTCCAACTTGGCTAACAGTTGGCAAGTAGAGGTGGCGAACACAGGTTGGCAACAGAGCGAGTCGAAAGGTGGAGCGGAACAAGAAGCTCATTAGAAACGCAAAATGATATTCAAGTTGCTGTTTGTGTTTGTTTGTTTGATGTCAGTTCGGGGAGTTAAAGGTCACGCTAAAAATATAACACATAATCAGCCAACATACACATGCATGTGTGTGCGTGTGTGTGTAGTATGTGTGCGTGTGTGTGCGTGGCTTTCAAGCTCTTTGTTCTGGCCTAATTAACGCATTGGCAAACATTTTCGTAGCCTTGGTCAACGCTGTGCTTTACCATTAATGCATGTAAACACACCCACACACACACACACACACACAACAGATGCGTTCATTAAGCACACACACACACACACAGATTTGTGCAATCAAAAGCTTCAGTTTGGTCCATCAACATTAACCCAACTATCATCATCATCATCAGCAGCAACATCATCGTTGTCATCAACTCCTTCAGTCGAGTTCTTTTACGAATTGCACTTCAATTTTCGTCTAGAGTTGTCTACCCACTCCATTGCCAATCTGGCAATTGCAACATTTGGCCAAAAGGAATGGCAAAAGACATTCGAGATTCGACCACTACTCAACACTGGCCAGCTAAAAAGCATATTCGATGCGGCTACATAAGTTTCGAGTACCCACATATATCCATGGGAAATATTCGGAATGGATGGATTTTTAGTTGGATGACAACATGGCAATGGCGTGTGTGTGTTTTGTTTGATTCCGACTTGGCTTGTTCTACGGTACGGATGTATTGACATTTTGTGGGGTAGCCAGCTAGAGCCAGGCGGTGTTTCTCATTTCTCATTTCCCATTTCCGATATATTTTAGCTGCTTGCTTGTTTTGGAGCTTATGACATTTTTTTTATAGCCGTTAGCTTTTGCTGCTTAATGGCCATCAGTTGTGCTGCTTGCAATAAAATACAGTAAGAACTGTGCTTAGACGACTTTCAGGCGGTCATTAAAAGAACGTAATTAAAACTAATTTTACATTTTCTCATTATCTTATTAATTACTGTTTTTTAAGATGAATGAAATTGTTTCTTCTCAGACTTTTAAGGAAGCTTCCCATTGCTTATAGCGAGGTCGCACTGTAGCAGTAAATATTGTTTTGTTTATTAAACAAATTGCGCAGCAACGGTTCGAAGAGTGGGCGACAATTCGCTTTGGCTGCTTAGTTCGGAGCACTCGCTTCGATTTGATTAAGTTGATCGTTTTTATTATCATTTTTTTTTTATTTTTTTTTTTTGGTTCTGGTTTTTCTTGCTGCTCATTTTTGATGGCCAGATAAGTGGGCGGAAAGTGGGATGGAAAAGCGAAAATCGATAATGTCTTTTGGCATTAGCAAAATAGCTGTGCTAAATTGATGGACAATTTTGATATTGTAATTTGTGAACTGAACCATGTTGCCGATTCTGCTGCTGCTGTTGCAAGTGTAAAGTGACTTTTTTGTAAAATGCCAAACGCATTAGTTAAATGCAAAATTAATTGCTAGAAAAAAATAACAAAACAAACAAAACTGTTGCTTAAACAAAATTGTGTGCAAAAGTTGATGTTTTTTATTTATATTTTTTTCTAAGGCCAGCTGGGAAAATTAATTACAATTTATTAGAAGTAGCAGCAAGAACGAAAGAAGCAACAGCAACCAGGAGAAGAAGCGAGATGCCACAAGAGCAACAGCAGCAGCAGCCGCTGTCGGCATAAATTAAGCAAATGTGACCAGAGGCAGAGTCAGAGGCAGAGTCAGGGGCAGGGGCAGATGGAGAACGGTGGACGTACTTTGCCTCATAAAATTATGAAATGGAACATTAAAGAAAATCATCAGCAACATTTAGCAGCAGCAGCAACTAGGCAAATTAAGCAAGCTGTTGAAATGTAAAGAAGGAGGGGGGGGGGGGGGGTGGGGGGTTACGGGTGGGAAACACTGTATTGCACAGTGGGTATATGTGGTCAATTACTTGCGAGCTATGCAGTAAGCACAGCACAGGTCACATCACAAAGCGGGTCTGCAAATTGTTGATTATGCGCAACATTTAGACCATAATTTGTATGCAAATGAAGTGGAAGTTGCGAGATTGCTCCTCCAGCAATACCAGAACAGCGACCGAGACAGAAACGAGATTGCAAGAAGCAAAAGAGCTCTTGAATATTTCAGCCAAAGGATTTGAGGGTGGAGCAATATACATACATAGATGGTATGTGTAAGTAGAAGCCCTAAAGCAAAGGTCAATAGCGAAAAAGAGAAATTCCCAATAAATCATAAAAACAATTGAAATTGTTGCACTCCCTATTTTTTTTGGTAAGTTTTATGGCTTTAAGCCAGAATTCGCACAAATTGTTAAATTTCAATTTACGACTTCAGCCAGCCTTTGCGCAGTCGTTAAAAAGTTTTGAAAATCAAAACTTCAATTTAAAGTTCATCAATAACATAAACTTGAAAGCACTATCGAGAAAAGTGCTCCTAACTAACTTTCTCCTGCTCCTTTAATACCCGTTGACGCTGATGAATTGCTCCTGCATTATTTTGTAATTTTTATTTCATTTTATTTCTTTTTTTTTTTGTAATACCAAATACTGTTGGGGTAAATTTAAGTAGCCCTAAGATATATGTATTTGGGATGATATTATCAGTCCTTACTACGGTCGGTTTGGTCCGGTTGCAGTCATCAATCAAGTGCATTTGATTGAAGATAATCGACGCAATATTGCGCGTGGCGCCCCCAAGAAAACTTTGAAAGTCACTTGAACATTTTTGGTTCAATAGTTTCATTCTAACATGTTGCCAGGAGGAGCGAATGGGAGGTGGTGAGGGGCTTTCCTTATTGCCCATTAGCGCTCGTTAGTGTGCCACACGGCAGTGAGATTGTGATGAGACAAGAGTGAGTGGAGTGACGGGGGGAGTGTGCTGGAAACGGGCATTGGTTTCTCGAAAAGTTGGTCAGGCGATGACAGGCGACATTCTTCTTGTTCGACACGCCATCTAGCGACAGGCGGCAGCAGCAGCAACATCATCAGTGCTGCTTGTTGACAACGTTTTGATTGATCGCTTCTTATTGATTGATGTCAGAGAGAGGGGGGCGGTAGATGAAGCCGAGTCACGCCCAGCACAGCTACAACATCAACAGCTTTAAAACCATTACGAATTGGCAACTTTTATTGTTTCTCAAAGTGGGATTTAATTATGGCATTCTGTCCATTTGGATTACCACCAAGCACGGTTCAACAACTGCTCCACTCTTTGGGAGCACTCGGAAAATGGGGAGGTTTTTTTTTTGTAATGACCGCAACTTGACACAATTTGTCATTTTCAATTTGATTGAATTACCATAAAATGCCAGCGACACACAATTTATATTTATGTTTTTTGGGTTTTCCTCCCGCATTTGGCTGTAAATGCGGTTATCCGAATTGGTTGCTCGGTGTTTGTTCCTGTTGCGGTTACGCGTCAGGAGCAAAGTTATTGTTGTTATTTCACTATGAATTAATTTATTGTGGGCAAGTTTTTGTTGGATAGCACGTGATTTACGAGCAAACGCTTTTCACAACGAAGTATTATTTGAAAATTGTATATTTTTGGTGGGCTTTAATGGATTTAGAGTAAAGCTCACTTTCGGAGCTGAAGAGTAAAGCTCACTTTCGGAGCTGAAGAGTAAAGCCCACGTTTAAACATATTGAATAAGGCCTAAAATAGCACTGTATCATAATTAATTATACGTATATTTTATTCTACAATTTCGTTTTAATCAGAATTCTTCTCCACTCACAGAAGTAATTTTTTTTCCATAATTACTTTGACTAATTAAAATAGTTAACGCTCACAATTATGCTATTTACACAAAATATCCGAGAGTGTTAAAAAAGTGGCAAGCAAAAGTTAATTCAATTAATTTCAGCTGCGCCTTCTTCGGAGCGTAATAATTTTCCTGCGTTACGTAAGCAAATATTAACAACAGAAAAAATACTTTAATAACAAAAAATGTGTATAAATAACTGATAGAGAGAAAGAGAGAGAAAGTGGACATATGCTGCCAATCAGCAAAAGTAAGCCACAAAACAAGCCAACAGTCAAATAAAGGCAATTGCCAGGAGGAAGGGGGTTGGGGAACTAATGGTAAACAACTTCACACCTACAACTCGCCTCGGAAATTAAGCAACCAAAGTTGGGCGCCAAAAAAAATACTCATATGTATGCATAAACAAATACATATAAACATATATATATACATGAATTTTTTCTTTTTTTGTGCTGGGTCAACAGCTGCGCAAGATAAACAAACACCCGACGCAACTTTGCCACTGATAAAGCCTGACAACCCTGGCCTGACAATAGCACAAATGCCAAAGAAACGCAAATAAAGTCGCGTATTTAATTTACGTGTGTGTGCGAGTGTGTGTGGCAGCAGTTGGGGGCAGGGTTAGGGTTGACTGCTGCTCTTAATGAACACAGGCATAAATCTTCGAGTGGTTTTGATGTTGATCCCTATTTGGGGAAAAAACAGCCATCAACATCTCTGCGACGAGAGAAATCTTCATGCGGGGGCTATAAATCTAAAAATATGCCACAAATATTATCAACGCCCACCTCCCACCCCTCCCCCCACTGGTATTTTTTTTTATGTATATTTAAGTGTTTCCTTTTATATATTTTTGAAATTGTATTTTTTTCTGCGTTGTTTGTTGCCACCTGCGACAAATTTGGTGGGCGTGACCAATGCATCGTATTGGTTAGTCAACAACACAACGGAACCGAATTTGTTCTATAACAACAGCCAGGCGTGTGAGCGAGCCAGCATGAGACAGAGCCAGAGCGAGAGGGAAGACGCGCGAGCATGCGGTACATTTGGCTATTTATATATTTAGCGGCATTTTCCTCGAGCTGGTAATTAAAATAAATTATTTGGCAATTATCGAGCAACAAGAATGTTTTTTTTTTTAATTATGGTGCAAATATGTTCGCGTCTAAATATGAATATTTATTTTTAATTATTTGAATGTCCCATTCATATGTTTATGAGATTCATATTTCATTCATATTTCTAATGAGTTGGCCGTTAACTTTGCCTTGCGGCTTGTTATGAAAATTGCGGCAATTTTCTAGTTGAGCAAATTATGCAAATTGTGTTTTTCAGCGAGTTTAGTAAATGTCTGATTTTATTGAAATTTTTAGATGGTAATTTTCCGCAACATTTTAAAGTAGAATGGATAAATGATCCAGAGAAATTAAAGTGAATGTCTTTTAAATATTGTAGAAGAGTTGTTTTGGAAACAAAGAAAAAAAATAGTCCTCTTCCTTTCCTCCTAAAAATCGAAGAAATACAGTTGAAATGCAATTGCTTTTACTGCACTAAAACAAACAAGGCGACCCTCAAAATAACAGGGCAGTTGGCAATAATGCTAAAATTCTATTAGCCTGCAACGTGTCTGGGTTTTCTCTTCATAATCGATATGCTTTTCCAAACACTCGACTAAATTGCGTATGCATTGGAAATTATGCAAATTGCAGAGGCAACAACAATTGAAAACAATCTTCAAAATAAAAGTCGATTGCGTCATGAACTGAATGGATATGACTTTACAATCCTATATAGTACATGCTATATGCAAGGCCAAATTGTGATTGTAATGGCAAATTGAAGACAAAGGGGAAATTCGTATTTGAAAATTGTATTGGAAAATGAGCACAGATGATAATTCATAAATGGCACAAGCGTTTTTCCACAAAACACACGCGATGGCAATAATTTTTGTAGTTCGACAGCTTTTTGATCTTTATGGGTTATTTGGCAATGTTTTCAATTTTTATTTGCAATTAATAGAAAAATTCAGTTAAAATGCGAGCGAATTTTGGCCATAAGACTGAATTAAATCAAGTGTAGTGTGTGTAAAAGGTGTATTGATGAATGGTATATGCATATATACATATATATGATATATATATTTATATTGTGTTTAAATGTGCATAGTGTGTATTAAAATAGTGGTATAGTTTTGAAATGTACTTACGGCTCTCAAGCACAACAACATTTTCGGGTATAGAAAACAGCGACTTACCTGCAAAGAGAAATGAGAAATGGAAGAGAAGAAAATAATCGTTTAGTCATTTTGCTCAAGTGTTCACAAGTTGGATAAACAAAAAATTCAGATATAGATATATAGATATATATTTAAATATATATATATGTATAAATATTTAAGACACCATTCAAACAGTGAGTGAGTAGTAAGTACAAGAATTCAATTTGGATAGCCATTCAATGTGTTTAGCGACAAATGTTGTAGTAGTTTTGGCAAAGGTTGGGGAGAAGGGAGTTTGCAAAAATCATAATTCGTTTGTAAAAACAAAACACGTTGCGCAACACTGACACAACACGCATACAGTGGCAACGCTGCGCTGTGCACACACAACAACGCAAGACGCAAGATGTGGCAACGCCTTTGCACCGACTGTCATTTTGACAGACAACAAGAAAATGCTCAATTTATTTTCTGCTGAATCATGTTGCAGAAATTACTTCTTACCGTTATGCTGATAGCCGTCCCCATGATTATAGCCACTATTCATCGATTGACGATTGCGATAAGGGTTGGGCGAACTGATCCCTATAAATTGAACCGTAGGATTGCTGGCGGCCATCATGAGACCGGCGTTAGCCGGATTCTGCATATAACCGTAGTTATTCTTGTTGCCACCGGCAAATCGACGCGCGGGCTGCTGCTGATGTTGCTGCTGCTGTTGCTGCTGTGGCTGCTGCTGCTGCTGTTGCTGCTGGAGCTGCTGCGGCTGCGGTATGCCGCCAGTGACCAACGGTTGCTGCGACGGCTGCTGCACCGGCGCCGGCAACGCCGTTGGCTGCGACTGCGCCTGTGGCACCCACATATAGTTTTCCATTATTCCGTTCAGCTTAATTCAGTTGAGTTCAGTTCACTTCACAACAACCAACAGCAGCAAGATTTTCGCTTTTGCGTTTTTCTTTTTTCCCTTATTTTTATTCACTTTTGTCGTTCACTTGTCGCGTCACGAGGAAAATTGAGAAATTTTTCTTGATATAATTTAACGTTATATTTTTATTTTTTCTTTTCCGAGATGACTTAAATAAACTTTATTCAGGAAGGTGTTTCACAGACGAATGAATTAAGACTGCCTCGAGACGTATTTAAGTATGATTTTACACAGCCTGCTTCGACTCGTCGAATGATGTGGCAAAAATAAAGTTCTTATGTCAAAAGTCTATCTTTCTTATTGTTATCGGATTATCGCACACTTTTCAGTATTGATTTTTCATTAATTTATCGGCAATGCAGAAGTATAAAAATACTAACAAAAAAACCACATGTGGTATGCAATTTCAAATTTTTTTTAAACAGCTTTCTTTTAACTTTGATCTGCTCACCCAACTCGGGTGTTGCACATACAATTTTCAGCGACTTTCAAATTAAATATACTCGAATATACTTATTTAAAGCCATAGCTACGATATAGAATATATATGTATATGTAGTATGCAATATTCTAGGAATATTTTAGCAAAGCTTACCAACTTTTACTGGTATTTTAAAATGAATATTTGCCCACTTTTTTCCCATTTACTTATGGTCGTGTAAATTAATTTTCCTCTTTTTCTTAAGAGCCAACTTTTGTTGGTACTAATTTTGCATGGTCTTTTGCTTAAATGCTTTACAAAAGGGGTTCACTTTGCCAATTTTGCGAGTTTCAGAGTCAAACAATCACACACTCTTAAGAGTTTCGGAATCGAGTTCTTAAACAAAAGACACTTGGCAGCAAGAAAAAGAAATATTGCACATGACAAAAGCAAAGTTGCAGGATGCTACAGCTTCTGCTCCAGCTCCTGCTCCTGCTGTTGCCGAAAAGCTTTAACCATGCCCAAATGCGTGTTACCGCCCCTGAAAAGGTCCATGGCATGGAACAGTGCACAGAGAGAATGCATCGCCGTGTGTGTGTTGTGTGAGTGTGTGTGTGAGTGTGTGTGTGACTAGTGGTGTGAGCACGGAACGTGGCTATTGTGGCAAGCGCCAAAAATGCAAGGCAACAGAGAGAGATAGAGCGAGGGAAACGAGAGAGAGAGGAACCCGGGAAAAGAGTTTTGGAAGCCAACGCATTTGTAAAATGTTGCAAGAATATTTGCAGTGGCCAGCAAAACAAAAAAAAACACGTAGCAAACAACAACGAACAACAAAAGCAGCTCGTGAAACTTTAACCACAATTGCAATGTAAAGTTTTATTTTGTTGTGTAGTTGCTGAAAATCAACAGCAGGTGGCGCAAAAACATCAAAATTGCATTAAGTGCCAGCACATTACAAATTATGTAAACAGAAAATGAAAATAAAAACAAAAAAAACCTTCTCTTTAATTCTATGCAAAGTTAACACAAAACAAGGAGCAAAATTGTGGCAAGGTTGCCCGGGGTTGAAAAGGTGTGTGTAATGCCGTTAGAAATAACAAAAACAACAGCAACAATAACAAAAGACAAAGGAAAAGCACTTAAACAGCATTTTATTCTTGCTTATATGGAAAATTGCTTTTACTTTGAGTTTGTCATTACCATCCTTGCCCTGTCCCTGCGTGAAGCCAAACATTTTTCAATAGATAAGCACAAAGAAAAGGTGCTTCAAGCTAAAAAGAGTTGCCACCAGCTTTAAGATCCTTAAAGGGTTGTCCTGTTTCTTTTAAAATTTAATCATATTCAGGAATTAAGGAGCTTATGTTTAAGGTTATTTATCATTGAAAGGAATGTTGATGTCTTCTGAAATTATTCGATTTTTAGGCATGGAAATTTTTAGCATGAAATTAAAGCGCTCGTCACTTATTTTAAGAGTGGTTTGAAAAGAATCTTGAAAAGAATCAAGTAATTCTCAACTTTTTAGAATTGGTTATGGTTTGTCTTCGAGTTTAACCTAACAAATAAAATATGAGACTTACTAAGGAGAGTCTTTTTTATATACTTATATTAAGCAATCAATATGCAACTTTGTATGCCCAGCACAACTGTACCCATTGTACACACACACACACTGGCATATGTAGAGGTTGGCCAAGTGTTATACACCTTTCATGTTTAAATCACAAAATGGCCTGCCTAATGAGAGCTGAAATGCATTTCATTAGAAGACTGCGAAGTGCCAGGCACTTGAAAAACTTCAAACCCCACCCAACCCCAACCCCATCCACAGCCACAGCCCCCATCATCATCACCTGCACGCCCCACCTGCTCTCTGCTGCGACACACTTGACCCAGTTTGTATATGTAGCTGAAAGTGCGTTAATTGCTGGCATAGCAAGAGAAGAGGGGGCGTGGCAACGGTGGCAGGGGCACGGAGACCTTAGGTTTAAATGAGTTTGACAACAGTCGACGATTGAAGAGCCTTTTTAATGGGGCTTCGTCGGTTGGGGTGGGGTGGTGTGTGGGGTTAGGGGTTACGGGTTTTGATGTGGGGATCAAGTGACCTCGAACTGAGCAAGTGTCACTTGTTTTGGGGAATTTGATGATGAATTATGTAATCCGTTTGGTTCTAGGTGCCCCTGAGCCACATCGTGAACCTCAACCCCTCAGCTTCCACAGCCCACAGATCACTTACAAGCCATTAGGCAGGCATTCAGCATAGCACGCATATCTCATAGATACATAGATACAAAGATACAGATACCACCGCCAAGTGTAGTTTTGTTCGCACAATTGTGTCACACATTTGCGCCGCTCAATCAACACCACATTCCTCTTGTCTGTGTATGTGTGTGTGTGTAGACATAATAAAAACAAAAAGAATGCAACAGAACAATAACACAATGGCCAAAAACATATATAAAACATTTTTAATGAAGTGAATCTAATATAGAAATTAATTAAACAGACAGAGAAAAAGGCACAAAGAATCTCTCTCTCGCCACACAATAGGAATTTCAAGTTATATATTTGCCACATGGCCACATGCCACACACATTAAATAGAATAGGGGGGCATGTGGAGAGAGGCTGGTTTGTTGTCATTGCCTTTACAGGTGACAGCACAAGTTCAACACGTTGAGCGAAAACAGAAACTCAGCTGGTTGCCCCAATCCTGTCCTGGTTGCTGCTGCTTCATTCATTATGCTTATTAGATTTGCCTGTCAGTATAAACCAAAAAGGAAACAGGGGTGCAGCAAGCAGGGGGCATGAATGGACCATTGTTATTTTGGCATGTTTATGGTACGCCCACAAACATAAGACACACACACACACACAGATACACACACACACATAAACATATCTAGAACCAAGATATTGTACAGAGGGAAAATTCTAGACGCTGTGCTTAAATTTAATTAGTTTAAAATGATTGCGGCAATTTGGTTTGTCTGCCATTTGTTGAAAAGCTTTTAGACCAAATTTATTAATTATACACAGAAATAATAAATTTGGGGAGCAATGCGAAGAAAACTTAATAAATTAACTCGTAAAAATAAACATGAGCAAAAAATATGTAATTTAAATTGTTAAATTTGTTGATGGTTTGCTGCAACTGCAACTGCTACATACAAGGGTGGTTGCATTGAAAATGTTATTTGCCCCATTTGCGCTCTGTGGGAAATCAGCGAATTTTTATCAATACTGCCACATAAGCATTCACTTCCTTTTGTCCACTTTGGCAGCAGCAGCATCCAGCAGCGAGAAGTGATGGCCAAAGTAGCGGCATTTATGGCCAGCAGTGAAGACATTTATGGCCAAAAGCTATCATACTATCATAGCGATATCCACTAACCACAAATATCTACACACACACAAATACACACACACATACACACACATATCCACTCTCAGTGTGTGGGCTAGGGCAACTTTCGCTGCAACAATGTTTTGATTTTGATTTTCTTCTGGTTTTTTCGTGGTCGTTTTTTTATATTTATTTTCTTTCTTACGCATATTTCGATTTGAGCTGCTCGCTTGCGAAAATAAACAAATAAAAGTCGTGGTGCGCCCCACGTTTGGTTTGGTTAGCTGCTTACATAAGACGCTCAATTGGGGTATTACGACAGGGGTTGGGGGTGGGTTGGGGTGGTGGGGTGTTAGTTGCTGTTGCTGTTGTTATGGACATTGGCTTTGATGAGCATGGTTCAATGGCTCTATGGCAGCAACGCACATATAACCAAAAATTGATTTCGATTTCGTTGGCAATCGACGCTTGCAGCGCTAAAGGAAGCAAAACAACAACAACAAAAAACACCAGCAAAAAAAAAACAACAACAACGAAAAGTGGAAAACATGTTCAATTGGTGAAAACCACTTTTGGCTTGCTTGATTGTTGCTTTTATTTGCTGACAGGCAGCAGAGCTAGATTGGAAAACTTGATTTTCTAGTTGCGGAAAACGCACTGCGGCAATCACGGCAGTTTTTTTTTTTCTCAGAGTTGTCGTCATTCCTCGTTTGCCGGTCGTCATCCACTTTTGGTCGCATGTTGCTCTAATTGCATGACAAACTCTTAGCCAACTTTCACACACTATTTGGCATTATCTTTGCCTAGCCAAAGCCTGGCCCTGACTATAACTGTCACATATCACAAAAAGTGAAAATCGCTCCCAGCCAGGAAATTGTTAATCTGTTAACACAACAACAACAACAACAACTGGTGCAACAATCTTATGTAAGATCTGATTGTTGGTGTGGTGCGCAAAAGGAAAATCTTCTCTCCAAATGAGATGTTTGGTATTAAATAAAAAAATATTCTAAATTCAATTTGAATGAAATTCAGTTTTCATCTCAATTTTTGGCTTTATTTTAATGAAATCTGTCTGATATTTATTATGTCATCATTTAATTTCGCACAGAACCGATCTAACAAATTGCCAATCAACATTGTTGAAAATCACAAATGTCAGAAATGTAATAAAATAAATTAAGATACTTGATCGAGAAACAAGTCGAGTACATAAATCTGCACAGAATTATTTTGCAATCAGACAGACAGACAGATGTCACTTTAAATAAATACATTAATGCATTGCGAAAACATCGATGCAAATGCACGAGAGAATTGTGGCCAAGAGCTGTTGGCTGTTTGCTGTTGGCTGTTGAAATGTCACCAATAAATAGAATTATCAAGCATGGGAATACTAAATATCTACATTCTTATGTACAAAGTATATATATACTAAGTATACATAGAGAAACTTAGCATACATCATTGCGATTTAAGTGTCTGAATATCTTATTTTTTCCTTTGCTCGCGCCGAGCCGCAAGTAAACAAATAGACAAATAAACAAATGGACGGACGGATGGACGGAAGGCCTCCTTCTTGCATAATTTGCAAATTTTATTTGTGTGAACAATTTCATTGAAATAGCACAAAGTGAGAAATGACAGAATGATTCACTATAATATACCCTATACTCGAGTCTTAGCTATCTTTATTGGATATGCAAAAATTAATTGTATCTGTTTTTTTTTTCTTTTTTAAATAATATGATTTCTTTATTATTTAATGATTTATTTTCCATTACAGGGTATTCAATGTGTGAAATAATGTATCAAGATTGGAAATCAAATATTGAATTTACAAACACGGACGTAAACACTTTATAATTGGAAATTGCCTTTGGCTCAAATAAAGATTATATTTATGATATAGACCAGTATAGACCAGCTAGATCCAAACCGATATATACGATGCCATTTAACCTGAACGGAGGCCAGACGCGCCACAAACTGTGTTTCATTAATGGCATTTTCATTTATTTCTTCAATTTTCCATGCCGCAGGGGGGCACAGCAAATTGCTTACACATTGCTCGCCTGCAGTAAGGTCAATGTCAGTGAATTATTTTTAGTTTACTCAGCTGAAATCGAGCAAAAACTATGCAAAGAACACAATAGAAATTAATAGAAATAAAATCTATTTTGTTCCGGCACAAAAATCACAATCGAAATTGCAATTTGGAAAACTACCACGGAATACATTAATTTATGATAGTACTTTTGACGCAAGAAGTAGATAATTTTCATGCAGCCAGTTGCACGAAAATTTATTTAAAAAAAAATTTAATTTTTATTTGGCATTACGAATAAACCCTGCAACCCTGCAATTCAGAGAAATTCCCAAAACAATGTGCTGAATAAGGAAGCACTTGTGCAATTGTGGAAATCTGATAATCAAAGTTTTATAGAGATGGACGTGAACTGGTTATCGGTAAATATAATTGACTTCATATATATTTTAGTTTTATATTAATTTAAAACTTTCACATAAGTCAAAACTACTAACTGCTATCAGTTCTAGTTGGCGCTCCGTCAATATAATGCAGCCCTTGCTCCATTAAGTGTCCATTTTATGGAAAGCCATTTATCAAATGTTCAACCAATGTGGCCAAATAAAGCAAACCAAAAAAAGAAGAAGGAAAAAACGCAAAAGTTGGCAGAACTGAAAGCTGGCCCAGAGAACGAACACGAACACATGCCACGGGGTTGCCAAAAGCCACGTTTGTCATAATAAAAGTTACTTAAAAATTGCAGCGCGAATATCTCGGGCCACATAAATCAATGAATGTGGCTGGCGTGCTTTACGCGGCGTATGCTTGATTTATGTCTGCCGAGTGTTGAAAAATTATGAAAAAAAAATGAAAAAAAAAAATAAATATATATGTGTTTAAGGAAGATGGCGAAAAACAGACTAATTGCGCATACGCCGCAATATCTGTAGCATTTTAATTAGCCACGTTTACCGTGTTGGCTGCCAAGCACTGCAAAGTGACTCATTTATTTGTCTTTAGATCCGCGCAAATGAAGAACTTCCGCCACTGAGATAAACATGAGACTGCTGCTGCTGCTGCTGTGGCACATTCTAGTATGGTGGCACAACAACAGCTGTTGCCAAGTCTGGGACCAACAAATTTATTGCTGCGCTGCGCCTGCGGGCCATCAACTGTGAAACATGTTAGTTCGCCACGAAGCTGGCTTCGGAATGTCGCAGTTTTAATACACTTGTAGAAACAGTTGATGGCCGACTTTTATTGAAGTTGTGTTTTATGATATTTGTAGGATCATATATTTTTTATACATAAACTACAGTTGCAGGAATACATTTAAACAAGCCTTTGTTCGTTGACAAAATGCAAGTTGCCTGCGTCCCAAAGTGTATTCTGGAAATGCTTCCTTGGCTGCAATTTGATATTTAATTCCGTCGTCGTCCTCGTCCTCGTTGCTGTCGTCGCCTTGCTTATGAAATATTTTTGTGTCAGTTGCAGCAGCCACGCCTTGTCAAGCACCCCCCCTCCCCACCCCACCCAGCTCTTCTCTAGCGAATGTGTCAGCGATTTTAATAAATGGCAGCGATACGAACTAAACTGAAATCTCTGGAGCATTCAGTGGCATTCATTTCGATGAGCAAAAGTCGATAAGCCGCAGTTGCAAATGTACTAATTTATATTTTTCATTTTTCATTTTCCATTTTTCATTTCATTGAAATGTTGCAATATTTCGCGGTCTTTTTAATTTGTTGATTGCCCCAAACAGCAGAGTGGGAGTATTAGGAAGGAAATGGGTGAAAAACGAAGTGATTGCAATTTACACGCTACTTTCGGGTTGTTTAATTGACTTTAGCCATGGTGAACCAAATTTGGGAAAATGGAAAAACAGGAAATCAGCAATCAATACAAAAGTTAACCACCAAAGCAAATTGTTACACGCTTCGCGGATTTTGAAGTTATATAGAAATTTTGAATAAATATTGTTATCTGCATATAGATAAGATAGGATGGGCTATAAATTGAAAGGAAAACAGTTGCTGACTTTGGTTACACTTTCTTCTAATTTTCATGCTTTTTCTTGCAACTTTACGCTTCGATTCTCATTGGGTTTTTCATTTCACTTAGCTTCTATTGTGTTTTTCGCTACTTTACTTCACAAAATATAATTATTATGTAAGCTCTGCTCCGAACTTTAATTAAATGAATATAAAAATCAACTTGAATCCTAGATTTTTAGGGATTTAGCTGGTTGAAGACACAAATTCTTTGAAACACCACAAACTATCGACATTCTCCAGAGATATTCATTTGTGGGGCTATCTAAAGTAATTTGTATACCCTGAACCAATTGAAAATGGCTGAAAGGTTATAACGTAGTTGTGAATAAAGTATGTTAACGATCCTGCCTTATAAAATATATATACTCTTGATCAGGATGAAGAGCAGAGTCGATCTAGGCATGTTCGACTGTCTGTATGGAATTGTTCAAATTGATAACTGCACTCGTTTATCGAAAATCGATATTAATCGATAAATTGAAATTAGCGAACGAGTAAAATAGAAATCCGAGAAAATCCAATAACCAATAAAATAGTCAATTTACATCTACGTCTGATATATATATTTTGGAATATTTGTAAATAGTTTTTGAACTATTTGGAACATTCTGCTTAAGGCACCTTCAAGTCGACTTTATCTTTAAATAGAGCATTCTAACGGTTTAAAAGTAAATTTGCCAACATATGTAATCGTATGGGAATTTTTTACTAAGCTGCTTGGCAAATTTGTGGCCAAACATTCCAAATAAAGAAAAAGTACATCCAAATATAGCACAAAATACTTTTGGTCTACACACAGAAATGTTGGCAACGTACTTTCTTAAAATCTCATTATGTAAAGTACGAAAAGCAGAGGACAACGAGCAAATATGTGAGAAGCCTGAGCAGAAGTAAGACTAAAGACAAAGAATGGAGCAAAATGATTACCACTTTTACTTGGCTTGCAGAGCAAATTGAATTGATTTTAATCTGCATGCCGAGGCTGGGGAGGCGAGCCTGAAGCTCCTGCTTCCTGCAGGATACGACTACCGCTGTCTATCGCCGTCTCTTGTGCCAATAAAATTTGCATTCGAAATCGCTTTTCAAAAAAAAATGAACGTGAAGAGAAACAACTTGCACAGGGAGGCGGCACAGCATCTGGATTTTTGCTTAGTATCTATCGCACATGTTTTTTTTTCTGAGTGTGTGTGTGTGTGTGTGTCTTTTGGGCCGAATTAAATTCCGACCAATAAAAAAGTTAAAAGAAACTCTGCCTGCAACTTTTATGCGTGTGCAGAAAACGATAAGAGAAGCCAGCAGAGTGCGAGTGGGAGTGGGAGTCGTTATGGGGGTGCTTCACTGTTACGCCTCGGCACAAATAAACTTAAAAGACATATGAAAATCAGTTTTTGAATATTGGCACAAGACAAACAAAGTTTGCTACCAGCTTTTTGCCAGCTCTGTGCCTCAGCGTATCCTGCACACACAGGAGCAGCACGCTTCACTGGAGAACGCTGCTGGCATGTGGCCAGAGGGGAGGCCTTCACACTCAAGGGTAGATCATTAAGAAGGGGGACGGGGTGCGTAGATATGTTTGTTTAGCTACGAGTCTAGCCAACAAAAAAAGAAGAATAGAAACAAAGTAAACAGCAAGTGAAATTCATACTTCTGGTTCATTATTTTTTGTAGGCCAACTATTTCAATGAATATTGCTTACTTGTGTGACAGTTGCTGGATACCCTGCAGGATATTGATATATATATATATATATACATATATGAACAACATGATTTTATTCATGATGCCCAAATGGCAACGCAATTACAAAATTCCAGTGAATTAAAGTGTTTTGCTGCAAACGCAGCCCACGCATCGCTGCTGAAAACATTTGGAAAAACATTTCAAAGCCAAAATAAAATAAAATAGCAGCCGCTATTTTCAATGCAAATTGCGCGTGGCCAAAAATGAAAACAAAAATTAACATCAAAAACGATAAAGTTGGTTATAGAAGGTGGCCAAAATGGAAATGCGTTTGCAAATCAATATTGAGTCCAATACAAAAGAGTGTCAAGAATTAATGCGTGTCAAGGAAAAGTTTAGTTAAATTTGCAAAAATCCAGCCAACTTCCGACCCTTTTCCATTATTGCTCAATTGTTGTGTAGGCCAAATAAATTAGCATCATCGAAAGCATTTAACCCTGAACACCATTCATCAGAGATTTGAGTATTCAGTTTTAGTTCGTGGAACTAGCGCTGAGCGACAAGTTTGCACGTCATCAATTAGGAAAACCCTTTTTGCCAAAATTAGCGCACTCAATTAATTTTCAAACATCGTTTTCCCAAAGCCAACACTTTAGTTTGCAGCTAACCCCAGGAGGATCACAGTGCTCTTTTCCCATCCCAAAATCAAACACTCACCCAATAAACCACCCACCCACCCACACAAACACACACACACTCGCACACACACACACACACCCACACGGAGCGAAACAAACACCTTGACAGTGAGTGAAATTTCAATTAATCAAGCTCGGTGCGGATGAGTGGGAAACTGGGTGTAGGTAAGGGTGAGGGGGGGACCAGGTAAAAAGGAAACGCGTTTTATGGCGGGCCAAAGGTAGCACAAGGTGGATGGATGTCAGGGGTGCGGGTGGGGTTGACTAACCCATGTCAACATTGAAGCTATATAGCGAAATGGATGGCAGGATATGAGCTTGGGTGAAAGGTTTATTGAAATGAAATATGGCAAGTGGGCAATTCAATTCAGCAAAAGGATAGCCAAAAGATATCCTGGCATTATGAATTAATATTTATTTATGATTCTTATCTATTTTGGACTAAGTTGACTTCTTAGTTTCCCTTTTCAATAAAGCTATTAGGTAAATGGTTATAATGAAATAAGGCATAAAAGTAATAAATAGTCATGGCTAGCTCAAATCGACAGCCTAAGACACTTTTCTAAACACCTTCACAATTAGCAGGGTATTACGAGAATACAAATTTTCTAGGAATTCTTTTGTATGGGTTGCTGCTGCTTCTGCTGCTTCTGGTTGTGCTTCTGTTTTGCAGGTGGTGATTAGTCATTATTTATTTTAAAATCAATTAATTTGCCTTGACGCTTCCTCGCTTTTTGAGTGCGAGTCCGAAAGGGGTGTAGGGGTTGCACGGCGTGTTGCACGGTGTGTTGCAGACATCGCATTCACGTCTCATTTACACGTCAAATAGCATTTTTGTACATAATTTTGTTAGCTCTCTTTTGTGTTGGGGCACCACTTTGTGGCTCCTCCTCGGGTGCTGAGTAATTTTTGCGAATATTTCAACATTTTCGTCAACGAATTTCGCGTTCTACAAAATATCAAATAACTAAACTAATTGGCAATTAAAAAAACATCGGATTACAAATAAATATCATGGATGAAAAACAAATTAAATTGCACATGCAGTGGAAAATTCTAAGAAATTGTATCGTTCTTCTGCAAGAAGAAGAAGAAAATGGAAAGATGCGAGGAAAATTAATGCTGCATACGTAATGAAGACGTCATCATCAAGACAAAACGGTGCAAATGCAAATGAGAATGTCAAGAACTGAATACTAAATACTGAGTAATGCCCCAAAAAAAGACAGCCAATGAAATGTCAACAAGAGGCGCTAGAGCAGCAAATCAACAGCTAAATTCTGACAGAGACAGAGAGAGAGAGAGAGGGAAAGAAAGGGATAGAAAGAGATACGCCCAGCAGCCCACGTATCTCAGGCAAATGAGCAAAAATGTAAAACAGGAAATTAAATTCACAAGAAATTGCACAAAAGCCAAAATCAAACGATAGACAGACAACTAGACAGAGACAGCTAGACAAAGAGAGAGAGAGAGAGAGACAGAGAAACTGTTGCATATGATTGAGTGAAGAGGATTCAGTCAGAAATCGTGGGTGGGTAAATTGCACATTATTGTGGGCCAAAAGAATTGCTTTCGAGAGTGTTTTCATTGCTCCGACATTTGACTTGGCTATTTCCAAAGCACAAATCACTTTTTACAAAATTACAAGCATAACGAATTCAGCAAACAGAATGCAAATTACTTTGAATAGTGCAACAGGAGAAAACTTGCTGCTTTTACCAGAAAAGTGTAAGGAAAAACTCAGCAAACATTCTGTGGGAAATTTAAGACACAAATTAATTAAATAATGGATTGTTATTTCTTTAAATAGAATGAAAACTTTCCATTAGCTAACTAACAAGAATAAACTGCAAACTTAACGGTTTTAGCTTAAAGCCAAGTTGCAAACATTTGATTTTGATTTTAAATTGCGTAGTTTTCTATTTTGTGCAACGCGCATCTCGAATGATGGATGGAGAAGAGTGCAACAACTAATCAGATTTTTGGACAAAGCAGCTGCAAAGATATCAATCACAATAGAACGCATTCTGGCCATGAGACGTTTAGCCAGGCATTTGGCTGCCAGTTGATTGCTTTTGCTTTTGGCCAGTTTCATTGTCTGCCTGTGTCTGCTGTGTTCTTTTCATTAGGTTATCAACTGTTGCAGTGGCAGTTGCAACAGTCTGCCCGAAATTGGCCGAAACGGATATTGAAGATGAGAGCGCCAACTGCTCAAGGCTGCTCCGTCCAAATAGACTCGTCGACTTGTGAAGGCAATTAGATGTAACATACAACAACATGTGGCGAGCTGGCATTTGTGGCAGCCAGCAAAATGAATCAAATGAGGCAAGTTGCAAGAGACAAAAGTCAACGCTCACTTATGCGATGCATAAATCAGTCTCGCCCGGAAATAGTTTTGTTCACCAAACAGTTGCAGCAGCAGAGAAGTCAAGAGTGCAACATACATCACCACCGACTCCTGGCAGCCGCCACAACCAGCGTTGCCAGATTACACACACACACACACACAGTCCAATATAATAAAGCACTAATTTGCATGCAGCTAAAGGCGAAATGGCAACAAGGACACCAACCGTACCCAGGAGAGAAACAGAGAGAGAGAGAGAGAGAGAGCAGAGGGCATAGGGCAGGGGGCAGGCGGAGGTGGGGATTGTGCTGTATTTAAAACTCATGTCACATATGTCGACAGACTGTGTGTGCCACGCCCTCGCACAGCATGTGGGCGTGTTGGCAGGCAAGGATGCGAAAGGAGCGCATAGCAAATGAAGCGCTTGCTGCGCTGCAAAATATTATTTTTTAATGAAATTCCATTTAAAACAAAATTTATGCTGCCCCAGTTGGATGTCCCTGTCCGAGCAGGGTTAACCAAAGCATCTCTGGCAACTAGAAGGATGCATGCACCATCAGTGAGCATAACAGCAGCATTTGCCACGCTAAAGTTTAATTGAATAAGTTTCCAGTACTGTGTGTAAATAAAGAGAGACAGAGACACACACAGACAGAGACAGAGAGAGAGAGAGAGAGAGGTAGAGAGAGAGGGGTCGATTGAAAGGCAAAGTAGCATTTCTTGGTTTTCTTTAGTAATTCTCAGTCAGAGCAAGCAATTAATTTGAGTAGTGCAAAAGTGTAACAAGCTAAAGCGATAAGTAAAAAAAACAGCACGACTCGAAGTTACCCTAGATTAAAAATCTTATTTTGTAAAACTGCATTTTTAGTAAAACATTTGCACTGCTCCAACTTTAAGAGTCCCTTTGCGGACACAACTCTTTCCAGGGGGTATTAAAAAGCCTCACAAAAGTCCATCAAGATTTAGTTGTTTGCTTTTCTTGGGGGGGCAGCAACTTAAAGACTTGACTTGATGGCCAAACATTGTAGTATTTTCTTGGTAGTTAACAATTTTCAGTTTCCCAGCGAGTTAATTGAATTTCCTGGCCATTTGGCATTGTGCTTGGGACAAGTTGTGTCTTGTCTTTTGTTACAGTTACAATGTTCACAAACAACGTCAACAGTTAAACAGTTTGCATATTGCACAACAATAACAATTGAGTTGGGGGGGGGGAGGGAACAGGGTATCTTTGCTCTTATTTTGGTTAGTTTTTTTTTTCTTTCTATCTTGTTGGGCACTAAAAATGTCGTCGAAATTAAATGCTTAGCTGGAGCTGACAAGCGCCAAAGACAGTTGCACAATTTCCGCCACTGGCTGTCAACTGTATGTGTGTGTGTGTGTGTGTGTGCGTCTTAAGCGATGTGGCAACGCCAATTTATGTTGCATGCTTCTTTGAACGCTGACAAGTGGCATGTGAAACCAGAAAACAGCATGCGAAAAGATGCATGAGAAAAGTTTTGCAACTGATTGCTTGGTGGCATGCATCTTGCCATTTGATACACATCCAAAGTTGATTTAAATGCTCAAGAGGGAGAAAGAGAGCGAGAGTGAGAGAGAGATGTGGCATCTGGAAAAGATGATTGCAATAATTAGGATTTATATAATACAGTTAGTGTCTTTCTTTGCAATTAAGAAAATGCTTCGAGTTGCAAGCCACTTAAAATCCCATTAAATTCTTCAATTTTAAATATTAAATTTATTTATAATTTATCACAAATGAATATTTAATATTTTTGCCGACATTTCAATTGTTTAAGAATTAATTTATTTCGAGATTAAAGCAAATAAACTTTTAAATATGAATAAATAATCACCCGATTAGGTTGTCAGTCATGCAAATCAAAACCATATTTGCTCGAATTGACAATTTTCATAAGCGGCAACACGCTTTTCCCATAGAATTGCAGAAAAGTTTGAAAACAGAACAAAAGCAAGCAAAAAGTGTGCGACAATTTGCACAAATTGGTGACATTCTGTGTTGGGCCTGTAAATGTGACAAAATGTGTCAAAGTCACAGCAACTTGACCAACATTCATTTGCCCACTTCTGGAGGAGGTGGAGTAGGACATTTATGTGCATTCCATATGTACAGATACATATATATATATATATGTATATATGTATATTGTGTTGGTCAATCAGAAAAGTGTCTCGTTCATCTGTCAGCTGTTGAACTGTTGGCACTCAATCAAGTTTGCAAGTGGCATCAGTGCCACTGAAAGCCACACTCAATTACACGCACTTAACACAATGCTCCACGACGACACACAGGATACACACAGGCAGGACGAGCACAACGATAATGATAACGAGAATGATGATGTTGATGATGATAAGAATGTCGTCGATATATGTATGTCAATGTATTGCAAATGGGCGCTTGTCACAGATTGGAGATCTCAACGGAAAATCTAAACACACAATGCCCAAAAAGCTGCAAGTGCCAAAATGCTCCAATTATCCCCAGTGCAATAACAAAAGGCACCCCAAAATCAAAAAAAAAAAAAAAAAGAAATAATAAAGCAAAATTATTATCGTTGCCGAACAACAATAAAAGAGATGAAGCAGCAGCTGAGCAGCGATTGGGGTTCTCACAAAGCGGCTAACAGCAACAACAATGTAGCGACAGCGACAGCAACAGCGGCAACAACAACAACAACAACAACTGTTGCCAATATTTTGCAATAAAATGCCCAAAAGCGAGATGATGTGCTGATGCCATAGAAACACACACACATCCACACACACACACACATTCACACACGCTTTACGACAACAATAACAACATATCATCAGATATGGCAGTTGAGAAACTTGACAACAATTTGAGGTATAACAACAGCGGCAACAGCAACAGCAATCAGCCACGCCCCCACACGCCCCTCACAAGTCGCCTGTAGCATAGCAATTGGAAAACACTCAACTACTGAAATCGAGCTCAAGTAAGTAACTTTTTTAGCTACAATCGCAAAAAGGCAACAAAAAAAAAAACAGAAATCAAATGGCAAACAAGTCATAAGGGGACCAACTAATACCCTGTAAAAAGTGCTAAATTAAGATTTTATTTAAAAATCACAATTAAATTTTAAATATGTTTAGGTAAACATTAGTATATATTAGATAGATATACTTAGTTGTATATTTTTCAATCAGCTAAAATTGAACTGCTTCCAAAATGCCTACCAAATGTTAAGATTAAGTTAAAAGTGGCCTCCGCTAATCTCTAAAGAATGTTTAAAATTATAAACAAAAGTAGCTTGTCTATATATAAAGATTTGGATATAACTGAGTAGATATATATAGCATAATAAGATATTTAAAAACATTTATAGAGAGTAGCAAAATCGACCACTTTGCGTATTTTGACAGCTACAGGGTATTCAAATTGTATATTGCAACAGCTGCTGCTGCTGCCTGAGCGCAAAAAATGAAACAATTTCTTTATCCATATTTCTAGTTCTTTACTAGTTTTTCCTTTACTTATTTTTAGTTTTTTTTTTCTTCGTTTTTCTTTTTTGGTTTGGCTGATAACTTTCAAATGCAATGCCGCAGGCTGTTATGTCCTGGCAATAATGCAAAACACAGCAGCAGCAGCAGCAGAAACTGCGAAGATGAAGCTTACGACTTGGTGGGAGGTGTGTGGTAAGTGTATGTATGTGTGTGTGTGTGTGTGTATGTGTGTGTGGGTGTGTGTACAGAGATGGAAACTTATGGTTAGTAAAAATGGAAATGTTGAGAACACGACGACTGCGACGATTGCTAAAACTTGACGTTCAATTTCTCATAAAAGTTTCTTTGGCAGCTGAAGATGTCTGTATATATATATATATATATATATATTTGTATAGTTGTATGTACATGACACACAATTCAAACTTGAGAATTGCATTTCATGTTGCTGCATTTTTGATAAACCACTCGATTCGAAACATGTCTGATAATCAGATAAAATGTGCCAATCAAAATGCGGGAAATTCAAAGACATTTTCCAGTTGCTGCAAGTCAGCAGCAGCAGCAGAAGTGACTTATGTTTTCTATATTGATTGATTGATTGATTGATTGAGTAACTGACCGACCTCCGTAACTCAACGTGTATAATAAATGTAAACTTGTTAAATATACTTGTTGGCTTTTGTTGGCATTAATTTCATTTTAACAAACATACACCACAAAAATAAACTTAAGCCACAGTTTCTCTTCTTCTTCTTTATGCCATAATCTGGATGAGTGGAAAAATGTGGAAAAATAAATACCAAAGCGACATTTTCAAGGAGGCAGAAATTTTTTGTGAATATAGAAAAAAAATTGCGCAGCCCACTTGCATTAAAATTAAAAACATTTCCGACTGTGGCGGAAACAGCTGTAAAAAGTGGCACAATGCAGCGACGCCGTCGACGTCGCCCGTTGGCAACTTCCGGGAGGTGGGTGGATGGGTTGTGTGGCATGATGGCATGGGATGTTGGCCATTTTGTTTTTACAGGCTGGGATTTGCGAGAGCCCATTCAGGCAACAGCCCATTGAGTCAGTTGGGTTTTGCAGCCCTAACGCGTTCCCCTCCCTCAGGGGAGTCACTACGTTGACAGTTGCAGCTTAAAGGTGTGAATGATTGCTGAGAGAGAGATAGAGATAGAAAGAGAGAGAGAGAGGGAGAGCAGACGCAGCAATTGTTTGGCATTTTTGATTAGGCACGCGGCCAGAATGAGAAGAGCCAGAAGCGACGCCTCAGGTCATAAATATGTTAATGATAATGGATTGCAATTGAAATTGCGTTGGGGACTCGGAACATAGGCCCCCAAAGCAGTAAAGGATAATTCCTTTTTCAAAGCTACACCAGCAAAGAAAAAGAATGTATCCAGGGGGCACATCTTTGCCTCGTTGCATTTTAATGCAGTTTAATTAAGTTTTCTTTTGGCAACTTTACGCATATTAAATGCGCAACGAACAACAACAACAACAAATAAAATTTAATTAACCTTTTTGATGAGCGTATGCAAAGAAGAACCACAAAAAATGAAAAGTTAACAGTAAAGCAGATTAAAACGAAAAACTTTGAATGCCACTGAAAAAAAATACATAGAAATTTGTATAAAACAAAAATCACTTTCGCATTTCATTTGCGAGCAACAATAAAAAATGTATATAATATATACAGAAAACTTTGTGGTTAAATTAAAAAATGCGGCAGCAATGATCTACAGCAAATAATGAGGGGTAGCGCTAACTGTGGTTAAGAGTGGCTGAGAAAAAAGGGGCCAAAAGGCAACAAATGCAGCCAGCGCCAAATAATAAGTACTACATTGAAATTTATTTGTATAATAACAAAGAAAAACAAAACAACAACAAAAGTAAGGCAGATTTACATTTATTTTTTCTTTTTTTTTGTATAAGCCAAAGCTAAGGAGCAAAAGTGAAAAGTAAAAGACAGCAAAAGAAGGCAATAAAAAAAACATTTGTTGGCCTAAACAAAGAGAAACAGCGAGAGACCACAAAAAGTAGCCAAGTAGCCAAGGCAAAGCCAAATAAAAGACGAAAACTTGGTAACAAAAACAAAAAATATTGTTGCAAGTTTCGAGTGAAGTGGGGGGAGGGGGGGAAAGACACTAAAGTGAGTTCAAAAGGAAACGGATTCACTGGAAAATTAAACACGAAATTGAATTCTGCTCATCATAATTTCCCCAAGGATGCTTATTAGGCCATGATAGTCGGCCGGGCCAAAAGAAAAAGCGCGCCAACACAAACAATGCCCCCAAAGATTTCACTTGACGAACAGAATCCTTAAGAAGACCTTGCCACAGACTCCCACACCGACACCATTTCCTGCCGCAGCTGCAACTGCCTCGACATTGTCGTAAGTGCAACTGAGACCAGAACTTGATATTGTTGCCCTGATTAGGCGTAAGAGTGGCAACAAAACACTCAACCAAAGGCATCAGCTATGCACAAAGTCATTTGGCAACCAAAGAATATACAAATAAAAATGTTTATTCATTAATGCATTCAAAAAGCAAAAATAACTTTGAGCCAAAAGAGTTTTCTGCTGGAAATTAGAAAACTTTCGATTTATAGTGAGAGAAATATATTAAAAGTTGAGGAGTAAAAACTTTTGGATAACAATCTATATAATTCAAGAAATATCTGAAAAACTCATGCAACATATCCTTTAAAATTCAACGTTCGTTTTTAATTTCAGTTTCGTTGCTTTTCACTACAAACCCAATTAAAGTGTTGAGTTTTCTTGTAAGCAATTAAATGTTACATGAATAACAATCTACGTTTTTCCACTCAAGCGCATCCGCCAGGGAAACATTACGGGAGTTTTGCTGGAAAACCACATGAATTTAAACCGTGAAAAACCAGCGCTGAGAGACAAAATACAAACGCCAAACAAACAACAACAGCAAACATGGGGCAGGGAAAGACCGCATTCAATGGATTTGTTTTTTTTTTTGGAAAACTTTGAAAACTCGCTGTACAAATAATAAAAAAAAAAGATCAGAAAGGGTTGGGTAAAATCAATTGAATTTGACTTTTTTTTGGGGGGCGGGAAAAGCGTCGAAACTTTGACCTTAGCCAATTATCACACAGCAACACAATCATTGAAGAAAATTTGCTTTCCAAAACTTTTACGCTACCATCTAAAAATCAAGCAAAATAAATTCGAGAAGAGCTAAAGCAACAACAACAACACAAACAACAACAACAACTAAAGTACAACTTTTGCGCAACTCCCCGCAGAGTGAAGAAACAGAGCAACAAATACTTGACATGGGGGAGCTTTATTTAAGTTCTTTAGATACAACAAATAACTACAGGCTACTACTGTAGAGAGTTGAAAGATACAGATATTTGTACATAGATATGGCCAGATGGTTGTTGGTTGTTGGCTAGAAACCCCACAACACTAATTAAAACCAGCGAACTTTAGCACAACTTTTGCGTATGCAATGCAATTAAAAGGCAGCAACCGAGAAGCAGTCAGAGATGGATTTTAGCCATAATCTTTTTGCACCAAGAGATTCTGGTGTGTCCCCAAAGCGCAAACAACAAAAAAACAAACAAACAACCAAGCAACAAAATCAACCACCGAAAGCTAAACTTTCCAAAGCAATGCCTTAAAATTATATTTACGCACAAATTAAAACATCAAGGCTAAGAAAATTATCAACAAACGAAGTTCGCGCCTAAAGGCACCCCCCCCTCCCCACACACACACACAACATAACTTTCTTGGCCAAGGGGGGGTTGCGTTTAGGGGTGGGTTTGGTTTTGCCGTCTCCTTGGCGTTTCTAGTTTATAGTTTTGCGATTTTTAGATAATGCAAAAGTTGAAACTAGGTGAGGCCTCGAGGCCTCTTCTAATATTATTATTTTGGCCTTGGCTCAATGAACAGCAAAGCCCACAAAAATATAGCTGCGCAGGCTTTTCTTGAGTTGGAAAACTTTGGTGCGATCAATAAATAATAAATGCGCAAATTAGTTACTTGATAAATGGGCTGTGGGAATATGAAAAGTGTTAGTTTCTATCTCAAAACTGAGTCAGCTTCCCTTGGCATCCAAGTTAGTTATGAAATTTAAGTTTAACACATTTGACAAGAGTGAAAACTGCTTAAACTTTTAGCTAATTGTTTAGGGAATTGGCTGGATTCTTTGGAGGTTTTTTCCCAATTTGAAAATTATTCATTTCAATTCAAATAATAGAGGGAATTTATGGCAAGCATTTGGTTTTGGTTGCGCCACAAAATTTCACAATCAACTTGAATGCAATTGAATTCCAAGTGTTTTGGGGCCATAAAAAATCAATTAAATTTGTACTTCACACGTGCACACACACACACACACTCACACACCCACACACACACAAATATATATATAGATGTATATACAGTCTGCAAATCGATTACCACATTTCAGGCAAAAAAAAATTAGTGGGCGTTGGGAGTTGTTGGAAGACCACAAAGTCAACGAGAAAATTAATACACATGTTCTTGCAATAATAGGCGCTCTCTTTCCCACACACTCTCTTTCTATCTCTCTCTCTCTCTTTTTATTTGCTCTCTCTCTCTCGCTTTTTATAAGTGGAAAATGTTTGTTCTTGCTTTAGGGTTTGGCTTTTCCATTGCCTTGTGTGTTTGACACAATTTGGCACAAGCCAATCGGCAAATACCAGAGACGACTTGAGGATTGTGAGCGAATTCTGAACCTCCCCTCTTTTCGGGTCCTCCCCCCTCCAAAACAACCCCTCTGCTCAAATACTTTCACTTAAGAGTAGTCCTGGGCATTGTCACGTTTAAGCGTCTGTATAAAACGTGTGTGCTTCGATTATCTTTGCTGCAGTCTGGTTGGAATGTTGGATTATTTTATTTCGGTTTGAAGCCTGATCTCTGAGAATTGGGTCGAGTGCTGTACCAATGTTGATTTGCACAGTTCCAGTTTTGGCCAAGTTAATTAGTATAATATTTTGTTAGCTCTTTATTTATTTTAATTGCGTGCATGTCATCTACACACACAAGCACACACGCACACACATGCGTTGAAACTTTGCCAAAAGAAAAAAGTAGATAAGGGGCCACAAATTGTAATGATTGCAATTTTATGAGGGCTTTTTCTTCTCCTTGCGAAAGAGACACGCTCAAGTGCCAACAATTAGCAAAGTTTACCAGGTAAAGCGAAAAACAAAAATAATATAAAAAAGAAGTACCCCAGACAAGTGGAGGTTCTTTCACGCTTTGAGTGGGAGACTTCTGTATTTGACATACTAATGAATTTATGTAGACAATTTGCTAAATGGCATGTAAACTTCAGGAGCAAAAGATGTGGGTCGCACTCAGAAACCAGGCTAATAGGTAATACGTGGAACTAAGTAGAAAGACCAACAGTGAACAACAAATTATTAACCTAATTCCAACTCGGCATGAAAAGAAACAGAATAACTTGAGTAAATGCCTAACAGAACATAAATATTTTTACAATGTATGGTCATAAGAAGCCTAATTACTTAATAATTACTGAGTAATTACTGAGTAATTAATCGCTTAAAATCAATTTAAATAATTTACTTGCTAGTGTAATTCATAGTGTTACACTAACAATAAAGACAGTTTCACCAAACCAAACCAGTGTCGAGTCATCAAACAGTAAGAAAGTAACTTCACCTACCTCAATCAATGAACGATCCTACGTTGCACTAAAGAACCAAACACAAGAACTCAATATACAAAACAGTAAAAATATATTAACTAATCAAAGTCCGGCACAAACACACACACACACCACACTGTAGATATTTTTTTTTTTGGGGAAATGGGAAAAGGTAGTCGGTTGGGGGTAAGTTTGATAAAAAAGAAAAAAAAAAAAAAAATTTGTTGGAAGAGGAGGGTAGGTACAACATTTGTCAGCTAAACAGAAACTACAAATGAATAGGCGCCTTCTACTCACTGTAGGGCTGAGGTCGTGTACCGTAAAGAGGCTCCTGCAGTAATGGCGAGCGACCATTTCCAATCTCCTTAACTGAAATGAGATAAGAGCAAACGGCAAACAATTTGCGCGTGATAAATGTTTCCACAAATTTGTTGAATTTGTTGGTGGTGGTGGTGGTTGTTGTTGTTGTTGTTGTAGTTGTTTGGGTTGCTTTGTTGGATTGGTTGGTTGGTTTGAATTTGTTGTTTGTGGTGTGTGTGTCTACAAACGTTTATCTTGTTGTTGTTTTGGTTGTTGTTGTTGTTGTTGTTGTTCACTAAAAGCTAACTAAGAGAAACTGTTAAGAGTGTTTGCTGTTGTTTTTATTGTTGTTGTTGTTGTTGTTAGAGAGTTTCGCAACACACAAACAAAAATGGGGGGAGGGGGAAAAAAAACACATTTAAAATATGTTAGAAATGTTCTTAAATTCAAAACCGATAAAAAAAACCGAAATCAAATAAACAACAGTCAAGTTTCAATTTTATCAGCTGCGAGAGAAAAACACACCGAGTCTAAGCAAAAATACAACCAGAGAGAGAGAGAGAGAGAGACAGAGAGAGAGCGAGAGAGCGGCGGAGAGGGACAGAATGAGAGAATCGATGCATGAATTTAAAATATTACGGGTCGTTTGCCCAGTTCAGCTGCCATTTCATTATTCATTGCTGGTGATTCAGTTTTTTTTTGGTTTCTTTTTTTTTTCATATATTATAAAGAATAAAATAAGATATAAAAATATACGAGAGAAAAAACAACAAGAAACAACTAATTTCATTTGCGTTTTGCGGCAGGTCAGTGCACAACCACAGAAAAAAACCAGATATAAAAAAAGAAAACAAAATTCGCAAATGCGACGAGTTGAATTTTAAATTCTTACATAACGCGATTTGTAGTGGATTTATTTTATGACAGCCGAAACAAGCCAGGCCAAATTGAATGAAATTCTAACAACATTTTGCGGTTGTTTTTATGCAATTAGAGCGAACATGAAATAAATCAGATGAAAGCTTAAATAAATGAAGTGTTATCAATCAGTTGTCACAATTTGGGGCACCTAAGCGACACCTAGCGGCTATCGACAGCAACAATCGTTAAAGGCCTTATTCGCTTAACTTATTTGCTCACACGCTCCAGCAAGTTGTGGTCAGGGCCATCTGACCAGCATCGAAACAAAATCTAATTCGACCCCAATAATTGCAGCTTGTTTTGGAGTTGTTTATGCTCAGAACCTGTTCTGCAAGTGCCTCATTAAATTGAGCGACAATTGAAATATATATATATATATATATATATATATATATATATGTTTTAGTCATTTATGGATAAGTGGGCTAATGTCTTGCATTCGAATTTTGGAGACTTTTAAGGCAACACAGTCCAAGTTAATCGACTGACGATTGAGCTGACAGCTGAGAGACAAACATAGTCAAAATTGATAAATCGATAAATGCTATAGAATAAAAGCGAATTTACAGTTACCATGAACCACAAACTAAGTTGGTCGTTCAAATGTTGCAACAGATTTTAGATTTTACACACATAATGAATATGAGAACTGTGAAGTTGTTTGTTATTATTCATAGGAATGCAGTAAGGATTTCAATTACTAACAGAAGCCTTCCACTTTTGACTCGATTTGGGTTATCCTACTCAAAAAATACAATCGCTGAAACTGAACAAAACTTGACATTCATATCAATCTTATGTGCTACTATTTACATCATCACTCTTAATGTTTATGGTTTTGTTGCTTAAAGTATGCTCTTTCGATGGAGATAAAGATAGATACTTTTGCACTTACAAACTATGTAAATTGTATTGGTAGGTAGTAGTTATATTTAGTATAGAGTGCTTCAACTGACTCACCTCCGTCACAGTAGTAGTAGCTGTGTGTGTGTGTGATAATTAGCGACGTGCGTCGACGTCGCCGTCGCCGTTTCTCTGGAGAAGCGCGCTCTCATTTTTCTCCATTTTGGGAATCAAACGGTGCACAAGAATCATTCATTTTCTCAGTTTTCATTTTTTTTTTTTTTTTTTTGTGAACCGTTCGAACTACATAATTATCGACCGAAACAACTTCTCTACATGCCCCAAAGATCGATCATATAGAGCTCATATATAGTCACTTAACTTTGAACAGATCCCAATGGTAAATGTTTTTTGTTTTTATATATACACATATATATACATATGCATATATATATATACGATTTTTCGATTTTCTCAATACAAAATTGTTAATTAAATAAAATTGAAGCTTGATTTGAATTTTGTGGTTCATGGTATGATATACAGAACAAAAATTATATATATAAGCTATACATTTATATATTTATATATATATATATAGGTAAAAAGTTCCAAAACGTAAATTGTATTCAAACATTATTTTGTTATTTTTGCTTGTTTTCATTTTCAGTTTTCTCTCTGGGAGATTGTTATTTTCTGAGGCTAGCTTCAACTCTCGTCGCATTTTTGATCAACATCAGGCACAGCAACAACCACAATCGGGCAACATTTGATTCCGATAACACCGATAACACGATTAGCATCGATAAATCGCTTCATTTTTATCTTTGGGTTTAGTTTCAGTTTCAGTTTTATGCAAAAAATTCAAAAACTTGTCAGCGTACGGCGCTCAAACAACATTTCAAGGATCTGTTCAAATTGTAGGTTCTATAGCGACTACTTATTGGGGCTGTAGCAGCTGTTGTCGTATTACTAGCAGTTCTGGTACAATTAGTACTAATCGTTGTAGTTTGAATCGTATCCAATAGCGTTTGCAAATCCAAATCCATATCCGTATCCGTTCTAGATCCCACGATGTCCTCCTCAACATTATCATTATCCTCATCATCATCAGTATCATTATAAATATGATCTGTAGTATAATCATGATCAAGTCCAACAACAACAATTCTCGTGAGTCCGTTTGCGTCTGCGTCGCTGCCCGTGCCATGCATCCCTGCACACAGACAAACACAAGCGAGATAGAGATAGATAGTAGAATAGTGTTGGGTTTTTTTTTTGTTTTGTATTTTTTTTTTTTTGGTTGTGATTTTGAGATTGTGAAAGAGAGAGAGATATATACTATATAAATATATATATATATAGAGAGAGAGAGAGACAGTGAGAAGACATAGACTGAATTCTTGCAACATTTTATTTGTAGTATATTTTTTCTTGTCTGCGAGTTTTGCATTTGTATTTTTTTTTTCTTTTTTTGTTGTGATGCTTAGTCCTGCCCAGATATAGAGTTTTGATATATAGACATATATATATAGATATATTGCTTGCATTTTCGTGGTTTGGTTTTTGAATTTTTTGTATAGATTTGCATAAAATTGAATATATATTTTTTTTTGTATTTTTGACTTTTGCTTAAATTTGGTGCATTTTTCTATATTTTTTTTAGTTGCATAACTGTTGTTGTTGTAGCTGTTGTTGTAGTAGTAGTAGTAATAGTAGTAGTAGTAGTTGTTGTTGTTGTTGTTTTTCAAACTGAGGGAATATATATATACTTATTTTTTTATTTCTATTTTTTTTGGGTTTCTTTCTGTTCTGGAACTGACACACACACAACAAAAATAGTAGTAGTTTTATTCATTCTTTTTTGCATAGTATTTTTCTCATTTTTGGTATTTTTTTTGTTGTTATTGATGGGTTAAGTAAAGCAAGTAGGTTAGTTGGGTAGTTCAGGCGGGCGGGCAGGCAGGCAGGCGGGCGGTTGTTTTTTGTTTTGTTTTTTAACAAATGGGGGTGGGAGGAGAAGAGCTACTTAGCTATGGCAACGCTGTGGCATTAGCATTTTTTGGCTGTTAGTGGGCGCTTATATATATTAGAGCGAGGTTTCATTTATTTGGGTGGTTCCGTGTGTGGTTGTTGTTGTTGTTGTAGTAGCTGTTGTTATTTGTAGCTGTTGTTGTTGTTGTTGTTGTTATTGTTAACTCTACCTTTTTCAAACACTGCCGTGAAAAAAGAAAAACAAATGTGAAAACATAAAATCAAAACAAAATAAAAAATAAAAACTAATTATAAGTTAGCAGTTTGTTAGTTTTGTTAGTGATTTTTATTTTACTTGTTTGCGCGCAGATTTTTTATTTTAATTTATTTTTTATATTTGTTTTGTTTTTTTTTTTTGTACAGTGCGAGAGCAAAAAGCTGTTTTCATCGTGGGGTTTTTATGTTGTTCTTGTTGTTGTAGTTGTTATTGTTGTTGTACTTGTTGTTGTTGTTGTATTCTTTTGGACTGAGATTTGTTGTTGTTGTTGTTGCTGCTGCACTTAATTGTTGCTGCTGCGTTTTGTTAAACTATTTGCTTAAAAATTCTTTTTGCAGGCTTTTTTGTTTGGCTCTGTTGCTTGTTGTTGTTGCTGGCTTGATGTTTGTTGTTGTTGGTGGTGGTTTTGTTGTGGTACTTTGTCATATAATACACAATGTTTCTTTGTATTTGTTGATGTTGTTTTTGTTGTTGTTGTTGTTGTATAATACAGTGAATTCTTTTTTAGTAGTAGCAGTGAAAAGATTTTCATTTTTTATAGTTTTGATTTTTTTTTGTATTTTTTGGGTTAATTGGTTTGTATAAAATTTTAGTAGACGCTGTGTTGTGTTTGTTGTTGTTGTTGTTGTGTGTTGAATGTTGTTGTGGTTGTTGCTGGCTTGCTGCTGCTGTGGTTGTTCTTGTTGTATTTGTTGTTAAATGAGAGAGTTTTGTGTTTGGACAGAATAAAAATTTGTACGTTGAAGTTGAAGCTGCTTTTTGTTGTTGTTGTTATTGTTTCACTAAGAGTTGTTTTTTCATTTTAAAAATTTAACAGTTAATTGTATAGATATTATGCGTGTTTGCTTGAGTTGACAATTTAAACAAAAAAAAATATATTGAGATTTTTGAGGCATATAAATATTTTCAAAAATTTGATTTGTGGGATATTAAAAATATATATTTGTTTTTCTTTGTCAAAGTTTGAGCTGAGAGAGAGTAAAGAGTATATTTTGCTTATAAAGCTAGACTAAGCTTAAGTATATAGATTTTATTTGCTAGACATTTTTGATATAGCTTTTTGTGTGTGTGTGTGGGTGAATGATTCGGTGTGCTGTGTATGTGTGTGTGTGTGTGTGTTTGTGTATCTCTCAATTAAGTTGAGGTTAGTAAAGCCGCAAGAAATACATATATATATAAAAAAAATGAAGCCAAACAAAAGGATCAAAAGTAGATTGTGGATTTGAGAAATAGTTTAAACATTTGTGTTTGTGACTATGTTAAATGTATGTTTTCAATGATTGCATTGTTGAATTGAATTTCTAATCCATTTATTTAGATAGCTAAATAGTTGAGAATTTTGCGCAATCAATCAGAAAAAGTTTTGTGATGTTTTCAATGTTTGCAGCATCGCTAAATTTAAATCCTGCCATCTGCTCAATTTAACCAAATGATGGGTGACAACCTCAAGAGTTGACAGCACTTTTGATGCGCCACATTAGGTTTGGGTAAAACAAAAAGCATGTCAACCAGATTAGATGATGACCAACTGGGGAAAGGTTGCGGGGCAGGTTGGGGCGAACGGGGAGGGAGGGTGCTATTTCCCGAAATGAATACATATACACAGTGCCCCTAAAGTGTCGCCTCCTCACACAAAAGAGCTAAAAAGTTGTTTAACTTTCTATGGCACACACACACACACCGAACACACACACACACACACACACACACACACACACACACACACACACACACACACACACACACACACATACACACACAAGCGCACACACAAAGTGAGTTGGGCGTTGGACTATAATAAAAACCAATTTAATTGGATCTAAATGCTAAAGTTGACGCCAACGCGTTGCGCATATGAAAAGCACTCACAACAATTATAGCAGACAAAATATTATGGCCTAATAAGGGTTGGGGAGGGGGGTTGGGGAGGTGGCTGGCATTGCCGAAGGGTTGGGCAACATTTGGCTGGCCATTATGGCCGAAATCAAATAAAATGCCCATATCTGAGTGTGCGTATAAAAGCAAATTATTCACACTGATTACATGAAGTTTGCCGCTTGACATAAACTAAGCCACGCTGAAAAATAAACCGATATAATTACGTTGCATAATGTGAGGGTGCACGATGGTTGCACGATGGCGACTGGTGGAGTGTGGCGTGTGGAGTGTGGCGTGTGGAGTGTGGAGCAGTTGATGGCTTCCACAGCATATGGCGAGGCTGTAGCGAGAACTGGGCAAATGTGCTAGTAAAAACAAATTGAGGATCCAGCATAACGCAAAGGCTCGAGATAAAACGAAAATAATCAGCAGGCAGCCAGGCCGAAGGACTACACCGAAGGACTACACACAACCCCCCCACTGAAATTGTTGTGTCATAAAAATAAAGTGTCTAAGAAACAGTGAAAAGCCTTGGGGGAAGAGAGAGATAGAGAGAGGGGGGAGAGAGAGAGAGGTGCAGAGGGAGATCAAGTCTGCTTTCGAGCAACGAAGGGGGGCCAAACAAATGTTGATTTAGGATAAGACAGCAAGAGTTGGCAGCCAGATGAAATAACGAACATGTTTCTTATTCCTTATACATCCTTCGATTGCAATTTAAATAAATAACAAGTAGCAATTCGAAATGGCCAAGAAATGCACGACTACAAGATACCATACAATTTTAAAAGAGAAGTTTTAAAGTTATTACAAACATAATTTCTGGTAAGCGTGATTAAAATAGTTTGTTTTTAGTCAAATGCCTTCCAAATTTGCTAGTTTGTCGCTCTTCCTAACCTCAAAGTTCTTATTCATCTTGAGTACACAAAAGTTATTGGTCTCAGGAGTCTTAACGCTATTAGAGACACTTGCAACACCTCTTTGCACACACAGGGTACAATGGTTGCCCCGAAGTGCCTTTAGTTTGAATGACGGTCGCATAATTGAAATCACA